>LFRF01000016.1:220907-234985 GCA_001189435.1 Tolypocladium ophioglossoides CBS 100239 | reverse complement strand
AAAAAAAAAAAAAAAAGCCCTCTTGTCCCGTTCCGTTGGCCTGGCGTCAGGCCGTCTGCAGACCGATAGAGGCCGCACGTTGAGTTGTTGGAGGGGTTGGCTTCGACGATAATACGAGGGCTTGCACGGAGCCCAGCACAGAAGGGCGGCTTGCGATTCTTGTACCACGCCTGCATTATAACGACAGCCGGAATGAATACGAGCCGTTAGGCACTGCGAGGACGAACGAAAACGAGCCTTCTCGGATTCGCTGGGTGACGAGTAATTACAGCAGAGGCTCGAATGCTGCAGGACTTTAGGTTGAATCTAGGACTCTGGGAGGGGTTACGACGTGGAATTGGGGCGGGGAACAGGGCCTATAGGATTGCCACGCTGAACTTCCCACCTTGAACTTGAAGGGCCAACGGAGTGCAGCTGCGAGGATTTCAATTGAGGGAAGCAGTACGGACTACTCCGTACGAACTCTGTCCAATGTGATGCGCTGCAACGCGATGCGAGTGATGGTMCTAGGACTGGGGCAGAGATGCCGTCATGATGAGTATTCTTGGACGAAATTCCCAGTCCAAAAAGGACAATCCACAGCCCGTCTATTCGACTCGTCACCGGTGCAACAGACAGGTGAGTCGTCGCCAGGGGATGCCATGTGGTCGACCTGCAATGGCAACACCAACAGTGGCACGAATGGACGAACAACACCCCATCTTCGACTGTGCTGTGCCCCGAAACCAGAGGCTGAGTCCTGCATCGCCTCGCTGTGGCTTGTCTCAATGACGATCAATCGCTAATGTCCACGTTCGTCCGTGATTCTGGCCCCACTCGCGTGGGCTCAGCCGCACGAGAATCGTTCCGTATTCCACGTGACCTCTTTGACGACAGGATGCGGAGTATCATGTCAACTTGATGTCGACAACGGCAAATGGTGTTGGTGATGAGGACGCCGATGTAAGTAGTGAGCTTTCAAAATAACGCTTTCGTCGCTGAGTCCATGTCGAGAACCTGGGAGAGTCGTGTTGAATCACGCCTAGGCATTGATTGACCCGAGGCTCTTGGTTGGCAAGGAGATGATCGTTGAGATGTTGCGAGAACATGGCTGCCGTGTTGCAGGTTTGTAAAACTATAGCATCTGGTTGATAGGGACTACGATGCCTTGGTAGCTGGCTCTTTCCTGCTCGACACGTGCCTTGCTATGACCACCGATCTTGCCTCGCTGGATCACCAGTCCGTTAAGAAGCTCGAGCATCTCAAAGTGCGCACTGCGTTAAACAGTCGTCTGCCAACGATTTCATCGCAAAATATCCACAAAGASCGTGGCGCCATGGACTTTTACTCAGCGAACCTCGTAGCATTCTGCACTCTGAATGCTATCCTCTTGCATCAGACACGTCGCCGCGACTTCCCACGGGAGCTCCCCATCGAGGAGGGCAAACCTGTGGACCCCGAGAGGTTGCGCACTGCTCGAGCATTCCAAAGGCGCTTTCTTGTCGGATATGCGCTTGTAGTCGGGGCAGATTGGCTGCAGGTGAGTGCCCTCCAGCGTAGCCAGCTTCAGGCTACGTACTTGACTGACGGAATGGCGCAAGGGGCCACACATCTATGCCACCTACAAGTACGAGAAGGGGCTCTCCGAAGAGATTGTGGCACTGTTGTATGCCACTGGCTTCATCGCCAGTGCCATCAGCGCGATATTCGCGGGGCAGGTGGCAGATTGCTGGGGACGAAAAGCCCGATGCCGTGATTACTGCATCCTCAGCGCATATTCGTGCGTCATGATACACTGCGAGAGCCTACTCCTTTTATTCGTGGGAAGAGTGTTTGGTGGCATGGCAACGACAATTCTCTTCAGCGTCTTTGAAGCATGGATGATCGCCGAGTATCATAATTTGGGACTCGACGACTCAGTTCTGCCCTTGAACACCGTCTTCAGAAACATGACCCTTGTGAGCAGCATTGTCGCTATAATATCTGGGGTTGCAGGCGACGCAATTGTTCAAGCCCTGGGTAACCGCAAATGGCCGTTTGCACTCAGCATACTCAGCGCCACAGTGGCAAGCTTCTGGATCCAGGCATATTGGACTGAGAGTTATGGCACTCGAGCCGCAATCGAGGACCAAAAGACAGACCTCGGACGTGGAGTACGTACCGTTCTTACCAACAAGAGAATCTTGGCAATTGGGATCGCTTCGTGCTGCTTTGAAGGGGCCATGTATCTCTTTGTTTTCTTTTGGTCCCCGGCGTTGAAGAGCGCTCGTTTACGCGCCGGTTCCGAGGAAGAGCTGCCTTTCGGGATCATCTTTGCAAGCTTCATGTGCGCCATGATGGTCGGGGCCATCATATTCTCATCCCGGCTTGGAGTTCCATCGAGAGAAAGTGCAACATGGGGGGTGTTGATGGCGATGCTCTTCGCAAGTGCGAGCCTGTCGTGCGCTGTGCTGTTTGACAGCGAGCGGGCACTGTTCTTGGCATTTGTATCGTTTGAGTTGTGTGTTGGAGCATACTTCCCTATAATGGGCTTTTTGAAGAGCGAGTTGATCGAGGACGGTGTCCGGGGCAGCGTGTACAGCCTACTGAGGCTACCGCTGAATCTCTTTGTGGTAGGCGCACACAGTCTTGCGAGGGAAGGTATGTCGATGTTGCGCAAGCTGGGCCGCAGAACAATTCTGACACGAGGCTCTGCAGGGGACGACCATCGAAACAACGTGTTTCTGACGCTCGCTGGGCTTTTGGTGGTAGCATCATTGGTGTGCAAGGCGAAATTGGCCTGAGTTGGGATTGCCGTCTTGTACGCACCTGGGTCACTGGATGGCGAGCGAGGGGGGGCAGCGGAGTGCGAGCGTTCCACACCCGTGTGGAGAGAATTGGGCTGGGCATGATGTACGAGTATGTGCCATGGAATCTGGAGATGATGACCTTGCTGGCAGGCTGGGTGAGTGGCTCTATACTCCGGACCTCCCGTACCGAACGAGAAGCGGGATTATTATTCGAGTCGGACCTATTGCCTGCCCCTGGTTTGCGCCCCCGTGGGGCATGGATCCGGTGGCTCCCAGCCTGTCAACCGTGCTCCGTACTTCGTAATGCGATGTGGCATTTTTGCCGTTGGCCGCTGGAAGAGCATCGGGAGAGCAGTTCTACGATAGGCCTGGAGTGAATCTGGGGTACGAAATAGCAGCAGGGACGAGAGCCTTGAGAGGGCAGGTGGAAATGGTCCATGTCTGACCAGCCAATGGCTCACCCCTGGTTCGTGACGGGCCCAGCCGAAGCCGCCAGAGACAGGCGGCCGCAACGCCCGCACAAGCGACCTCGGGCAACGACGAGAGCGACAAGCCAGTCCACCACCAACCTCGCCCTGCATCCTTTCAAGCGGCATGACCAGGTTGGCTGCGTGCGTTTGCCCCCCTCGGCTCTCCCGAGGCACAGCAAGACAGGAACTGGCCCTGTCGCGACGGACGGCTGCATGAGGGATCGAATCTCCAGCCGATCCTCCACACCGATCAGCGGCACCCGCACCAGCACCTCGAGGGGCGACGTCTCAACCAATTTGCGTTCTCAACGCCCTCCTGGCCCCGTGCGACTTGAAAGTCTGCGATACATTTGCAAACGCCGTGTCGTCATCGGCCGTCTCTCGGGTAGATTAGATCCCACGCCACGGAGCGCCCGCTACGGGGAGTTTTCCCGTCCGGTGGCCCATGCCTTTGCAAGTCGACGCTTCGCAGCAGCAGGAGCAGCAGCAAAGTCGCTCACCTCGGAGGCGAACATCCAAAACGGCCCGTTTTGCATTTCGACAGCGCGGAAGGGCGGAAGGGTTGCGCTGGCCCTGCATTGGCGCGACCGAGACCCTCGCTGAGGCACCAACCGAACACCGGCACGACGACGTCTCACGGTGAGCACGGTTTGGGCGCAGGCGCCATCTGGCGCCTGCGCCCAGGGGAGGATGCGGACAAGGGTCGCCGCCGAAGGGGGGGCATGTTCCCCGTCGTCGTCCTGGCCGTTGTGGCAGTGGTAAGTCGAGTAAAGCCTCCCGGCCATGCTGCTTCCACGACCTGCAAGCGGCAGCGATGCGTCTTTGACCAGCGTTGTCGAGTGGCACGCGCCGCAAGTCACCACAACCCAACAGGAGGCAGCGCTAATTAACAAACGCCTCTCGGCGATTCTTCTGCTCCCCCCGCAGAAGCCCGGCCCAGCCCCGGCTTGCCCATGATCCCTGCTCCCCATTGGGGCCACCTGCATCAACGGCATCATTGAGTGTGCCCACCCACTAACTGCGAACAGCTTGCGCACCTCGTGCTCCACGACGCCAAGCTGCACCTCCTCCAGCTCCCGTCGCCCGTCTTCTTCTCCCACTCGCACCACCCATTCTTCTTCAAACCTCGCCTCTCACCATCCGCTCAGATCGAGCCAGAAACGCCCGTCTGCTTGAATCCAGCTCCCTTTCCGACCCTGCCGCCAGCCTCTCGTCCACTCACCATGGCGCTGGCAAACGAAACGACGCGGGTCGTCTCGCAGTTTGACTTTTCCGACCAAGACGTCAACGTGCATGTCCACGAGTTTTTGCAGCAAATGAGTAAGTCGGCATGTCTACATCCAATTTCGGAACATCAGCTGCTCCGGTCGGCGCAACGTGGTCGTGTGTGCTCACACACCTTGGCAGGCGATGGGTTGGAGGCGGATGGCACGAGCCTTAGCCAGATTCCGACGTACGTTACGGGCGTCCCCAATGGAACGGAAAAGGTACTTCGCAATCGCACCTCTGAGCTGGAGACACCCGCAACAACTAACGCGTGTCCTTTGCGGTTGAGTAGGGCCTGTACCTGGCCGTCGACCTTGGTGGAACAAACTTCCGCGTGTGCTCCATCACGCTCAATGGCGACACCACGTTCAACCTAACCTTCAACAAAGTTGCGATTCCCAAGGAGCTCATGGTAGCCAAGACCGCCAAGGAGCTCTTCGCGTTCCTGGCAAAGCATATCGAGCTCGTCCTCCGCGAACACCACGCCGAACACTTCGAGAGTCACGTGCGCCGGCGCAACACCGCCAGCACGCCTCTGGGATACCGAGACGAGCTCATCTTCCGCCTCGGCTTCACCTTTAGCTTCCCAGTGAAGCAGCTCGGGATCAACAAGGGCGAGCTCATAAGATGGACAAAGGGCTTCGACATCCCGGACGCGATCGGCAAAGATGTGTGCGCCTTGCTACAGGACGAGATTGACAGGCTGCACCTCCCTGTCAAGGTGGCTGCTCTAGTCAACGATACCGTAGGAACGCTTATGGCGCGCTCGTACACCTCGACTGGGAAGCACCGCTCGATCTTGGGCGGCATTTTTGGCACCGGCACCAACGGTGCTTATATCGAGAAGACGGAGAAGATTAAGAAGCCGATCGAGGGCGAATACGATACATCGACTAGCGAGATGGTCATCAACACAGAATGGGGCTCGTTTGACAACCAGCTCAACGTGCTTCCCTCGACTCCGTGGGACAAGGCGCTCGATGCCCAGAGCGTCAACCCCGGGATCCAAATGTTCGAGAAGCGTGTCTCTGGCATGTTCCTGGGCGAGATTGTACGACTAACGATTGTGGACATGATGAAAAATGAGAAAACGTCGCTGTTCAAGGATCTGAATTCCAGCTTCAACGACTTGTGGACCACGACCAATATCAGCCCCCAGTCGGGAATGTTCAAGCCATGGGGCTTGGACAGCGCCATCATGTCGGTGGCAGCCTCGGACAACAGCCCCGAGCTGTCAACCCTGCGGCAGGAGCTAGAGAACACGCTCCACGTCTACAATCCATCTCTGGAGGACGCCCAGGCCTTCAAGGCGGTTGCTAATGCCGTCGCCCGTCGCGCGGCGAGGTTGTCTGCTGTGGCCATTGGCGCCGTGGTCCTCCAGTCGGGCAAGGTGGACGACCCTGACGAGGAGGTTCTGGACATTGGTGTTGATGGTAGCCTGGTCGAGCACTATCCCTTCTTCAGGGACATGATTCACGAGGCGCTGGCTGTGATTGACGGCATCGGGCCCGAGGGCGCCAAGAAGATTCGCATCGGCATCGCCAAGGATGGCAGCGGTGTCGGAGCGGCCCTGATCGCGCTCGTCGCCCAGCGCATGGAGAAGCCTGGCGACTTCCTGCGGGACTTGAGAAAGGATATTAAGCGCAGCCTGGATGCGATGCCGAGACCTGGTACGTGTGCTCGTCTGTGGAGTGTAGCGCAGAGTGCTAACTGGCCCCCAGCTGAGGAACCTGCCGTGTCAACGACCGCCTTGGCCGTGGGCAGCGCGGTCGGACTCGCTGCGATTGCGGCCATCTGGTGGACCAGGAAGCGGTAGGGAACGCTTTATGGGTTGCTTGTGGTGTCCCTTTAAGCGTCTGTACGAGGACAAATTGTATATGTAACGAGTATTTGGTAAATGAAGCATTGACCCAACTGCCTCTACGAGGTGCATTCATCCTGCGAGGCACTCGTTGTAGGCATTCAAGGCTAGGCACACGGACACTCAGTGGTAATATTCATACTTTTGGTTTGGGCTTTCTGCCCATGTAGGAAGCAGACGCTCCGTTGTTGCCTGACTTGCCCATCGTTGCTCGTCCTTTACATAATTATTTCCTTCTAAACCCATCTCTATGTGTATCATCTAGCCATTTCTTAACTGCCAAACGCAGCAGCAGGGTACGACCGGTCTCTCTTCTTCCGCGCCGTGGAGCTGCTTCTAGAGCTCGTGCCGGATGTGGACTCGCTGCTGGGTTTCCTTGGCGGAGCCAGAAGACCGGGGGCCATGTCAGCGGGGAGGTCGTTCCACTCGGTTTCCGGCCGTTGGGTCTGGAAGGACTGCCCCCTGGAGAGCCCTGGCGGCGGGGTGCTGGCGTTGCTGTTGGGGCCCCAGGATGATGGAGGCGGCAGAGGAGCAGGGAGGTTTACGACGGCCGCCGTGGTGCTGGCTGCGACTGTCCGAGAAGCCCCGGATGACGCTGGTGCAGGCGGCAGCGAGCTTCGAACCGAAGCGCTGACGTCGCGCTGGACGAGCCACGCAGACCCCGGCCGCAGCTTGATGTAGTACCCCTGGAGAGCAGGCTCATGGCGCTTGAACGCCCGCCCCTCGTACCAGTGCAGTGCCTCCTCGTTCTCCGTCCACACATGCGCGGTGATGGTTTTGACGTCCAGGTTGGGATCCGCCACGGCCGTCGCGACGATGTTGTCCAGCGCCGCGTTGATCAATCCCATGCCGCGGTACGGCGAGAGCAGGCACAGCGACTGGATGTACAGGTTCTGCGACGCGGCGCCGGGGGGCTGCTCGACGCGGCAGACGACGCCGCCGACGACCTTGGGCTCCTCGCCAACGTGCGCCCAGGTGACGACGCGCGAGAAGCGGGCCGAGGCGGCCGGGTCGACGGCGCGCTGGTAGAACGAGTCCGGGTAGCTGACGGGGAGGAGCAGGGCGTTGATGCGTCGCAGGGCGGGCGTGTCGTCGGCGGCGACGGGGCGGATGGAGGCTTCGCGGGGGAGGTTCGTAGCGGGAGGCGGGATGGGCGCGTCGAGCGTAGGCTGCGGAGGAGAGACGGCTCCCTCTTCTTTTCGCTTCTGCTGCGCCGCTGGAGCGTGGTTCGTGCCGTTGGTGTCGCGTGACGTCGTTGAGGGAGGAGAAGCGTACTTGGGGGCCTTGGCCTGGAAGAATGAGCGGATCGAGGGCTGCGCCGCGGGGGTCTTGCTGGTAGGGAGGGACATGGCGGCGGGCGGCCAGAGGCGGCGGGGGAAAAGGACAGAAGGGTTGGGAGAAAAGAGCGGTGCTGATGTTATGGTGGTGGAAGCGCAGAGTTGCGATACGCATGCGTCGGGTCCCGGGGTCTAATCTATCGCGCCAATCCTGAGGATCTGGGGTGGGCTACCCGTTTGGTGCAGATGTGGGCACTCCAATTGCCGGCTCTACTCGTATATTGAATACTATTTACGGAGTATTACCAAGTATCTCCGGAATTGTCGTACGGAGTATTCAACCTACCGTATTGTCGGGGCCTCATTGTCGCCCATCTTTGCCGCTGTGCTTCGTCTTGTTGGCATTTGATAGGATGTCGGTGGTTCTGAAGGGAGAATGACGTCGGGTCGGGGTCCAATGCTGTGGCGTGCTAAATTCAGGGACTCGACCTGGCCAATTCAGTGGTGAGGTGCTGCCACTGTAGAGCCGCCGCAGCTGGTGATGCTTAGGGGGTTCTTGCACTGCAATACGGAAGTAGGCGCCTCGATTTTCCTTTTTCCGACATCCCTGAGCGCAGCCCATCTTCCCAGCCCCATGCTGGTTCTCGCATCAAACTGGACCAGCGTCATTTCCAATTTCTCGTCCTGCTCAACCCAAGTTTTTTTGAGCCGCACTGTTTTGGCTGCGCTGGAGCTCCCACTCTCCAATGCGACTGGGCTGAACCAGCGCACGTCCGGGCTTCCACTCTGGCTTCAGCCTCCGTTGCCAAAGAGGGCAGAGGGCAATGGTGCATCGCTGCTGGGAGTGACGAATTCGCTGCTCCAGCTCTTGCGCGCTGCGCTGCCCGGTCCTCAACTGCCGAGCGAGCTCGAGATTCTGTCCATTGTGTTTGCTGCTGGCCGTTGGCGGCGCTACCCACATCTCCAACACCACCACCAGTGTGCACACCCACGCCTATCCMCCACCACCACCACGAGCCAGCCAGTCGCAGCTGTGCTTGTCAGATTTCCCCGGCCGATACCCTTAATTCCACCCTGTCACCCGGGTCTGGTCGGCCAGCACATCACACGACTGCAGTTGCACAAAGCCGACAGAGCCTCAGCCTCTCACCTCCCAGGACACCTTTTTTCGGGGGGCGTCCTTTCTGGCAGGGCAAGGAGGCGCCATGAATTCATCCACGGGGCGGGCCGGGGTGATCCGCGCTCGTGACGATGCTGGGAACATGGACAAGCTGGTGAGTTATCGCTGTGCTACCCGATGCTGCCTGCGTCGCGGGCCCCGACGCCGTCACTCTTCTCTTTGGACGGCAGAACCATTGAGCTCGTGGGCGAGAGGGCGGGCGCCGTGGGGAGATGGACAGATCCGCTGACACGTCTTGCTCCCCTTGCGGTCTAGGCTCACGCCATCCTCGACGACGTTCTCTACAACGTCCTCTCCGACCTGTTAATGAAGACGCACCGCGAAGAGAAGACGGCCAAGGCGAACACGGCGGCGATACGAGTCGAGAGGCTGGCTTCCGATGCCTCTGACAGCTCGACGCCCGACTCCAAGCCCGACGTTCGAATCGAAACCGATGCCGCCATCTACGAGGACGGCATGGTCCTCCTCAAGGGGAACCCGCTCCAGACCACCCAAGACATCATCTGCCCCAAATGCCATCTACCGCGACTGCTATACCCGACCGACGGCAAGGGAGCCCAAAAACCGGACCCGGCCGTCAGCTACTGCAAGAAGCACCCCTACATAGACAAGCCCGGATGCGACATCTACGGCCAGAGCTGGGTGGCGCCGGGGCCGGGACGGGGAAAGAAGAAAAAGGACATGGAGAAGAAGGCGGACGGCACCGACTCGCCTGCCCCGGAGCAGCGGCCCCCGAACGTGCTCTCGTTCCCGTCGGCCACCTGCAGCAAGTGCAAACGCTGCATCTTGGTCACCCGATTGACCAATCATATGGGATCGTGCATCGGCAACAGCGGACGGAATGCAAGCCGTGCGGCGGCGCAGAAGCTGAACAATGGCGGCTCGCAGCACGACTCTACGCCGCCGTCTTCGCAGAAGGCCACGCCCGTGCCGGGTTCCCGTGCCTCCAGTCCCAGAAAACGTGACGCCGCTAGTGACGACGACGCCGACTCGGACAACAGCCACAAGAAGAAGAASCTCAAGCCCACCAGCATGAACAAGAAGGTCATCATCAAGTCCAAGCCGGCTCTGAAGAAGGACAAGGTCAAGGGATCGTCCCAACTGAGCCAGGAGCAGAAGCTGGACGACGCGGACACGCCGAAACTGACGCCCAGCCGGGCGTCCTCGAAGCCGGCGAACAAGGACGGAAGCCCGCTGAAGAAGGTCAAGGCGGCCAAACCCGTGGCGACCTCGCCGATTTCGAAGAACGGACGAGATGCGGACGGAGAGTCGGAGTCGTCTGGAACCCTGTCGTCGCCACCTGCCAAGTAATTGGCGGATTGATTGGGCGTGTCACATGCCATGGCACGGACTGACGCGAACAATGGGCATAGTTTGAACCAATGATTTGTTGTCTGTCAAGGCGACATAACAAGACTCTTGGACGAGGGATACGACTCTGAAAGCACAGCTTTCTCGATCGATCCAGCTACAGCCCAGGGTTGAGTACGGATAGAGCCAGACTCGATTACCACATCACGTTGAGAGCAGGGAGCAGGTCATTCGCAGTCATCTCGTCCCTGTTTATTTTCTCTTTCCTTTTCATATCCGTGTGTATTATTTCCAACACTCACTGCATTGGACGAGCGGCCGGATTTGGCTAAAAGGGCGAGGGGGAGACCATAGCATCCACGGACGGCAAACAGGGCCCACGGCGTCTGGAGTGTAAATTTCTTCTTTGTTTTCTATAACGACGAGGATGGACGAATAGAACATCCTGAGGGTTCCTCGGCATTTTCTCGTGATTGACGTGAATGCCTTTTAAATTCACCAGCAGAACCCATCACACAACGCCTCAACTCCGTATATGCAAGCCCAATTGCTCTTTCGCGGCCACATGAATCTCGCTACACATCGTCGTCGCCTTCCAGCGCACGCGCCTGCACAATCTTGACGTCCTCGACGGGCCGGTCCTCGGCGCCCGTGGGCACCAGCCCCATGCGTTTAATCGTCGCGAGCCCATGCTTGACGCGGCCAAAGATGGTGTGCTTGCCGTCGAGCCAGGGGGCCGGGGCGAGGGTGATGAAGAACTGGGAGCCGTTGGTATCTGGCCCGGCGTTGGCCATGCTGAGGACGCCGGCGCCGGTATGGCGGAGGGCCGGGTCGATCTCGTCGGCGAACTTGTCTCCGTAGATGGAGGCACCGCCGCGGCCGGTGCCCGTGGGGTCGCCACCCTGGACCATGAAGTTGGGGATGATGCGGTGGAAGACGGTGGCGTTGTAGTAGCCGCGGCGGACGAGGGTGGTGAAGTTGGTGCACGTCTTGGGGGCGTGCGAGGTGTAGAGCTCGAGGGTGACGGAGCCCTGGATACCATAGCGCACGTTAGCAGGCGTTCCGTGCGGGAGAAGTAGATGTGCTGGTGGTTACATGCACATACCATTGTAGTCTCCAGGACGATGTCGGTCGTCATGCTGGGCGTGTGGTGCCCTTCAATTGCCCCGGATACCTCAGTGATGGAAGTGCTGCGAAAATGGAGGTGGGATCCTGATGTGGCAGCCATGCAAGGACCGGTGGATCCCACTGCGGGACCCCTGTACGATACTTCTTTGATGAGCTAGCTCGGGGTTTCAACCCCACGGAACAGCGAAATTAGCTGCACACTGCACCGCGGCTTTGTTTGCTCCAGCCTTGTTTTCCCCCGGCAGTCTTCGCAGGTTTTCGTCTGCTGTGCATGGTGGTTATTCCTAGTTGAGTTGGCATGGGTCTGTGAAACAGCGGCGCAGTTGTCTGTCTTCGGGCTTCCGCACACGCACCTCTGCAGCCAGCGCCAGACACAACCAAGAGAAACCTCGACCACGCACCACCGGCAGGCCTCAGACATGGCTGCCAACCCGACCGACGTGGGCTCCGCAGAGGGCATCTTCGGGGGGCTCAACGCCACCTTCAACGGCACGTCGACTGCCCTCGGCTTCATCCAGGACCTCGACTTCATGGTGCTGGAGCTGAAGCTGCTCGCTGGCGCCATGGGCATCATCTACCTCGGATCCCACGCCGCGCTCCGCCGGCCGCCCTCAGCGTTGCCCACCGAGAGCAAGAAACCAGGCCAGAAAGACGACGCCGACGAGGCCCGCTTCTCGCAGGGCCTGGAGCTCACCGACGCCATCATGTTTCCACTCATCGCTGCAGCGATGCTCAGCGGCCTGTACTACCTCATCCAGTGGCTCAAGGACCCGGCTATTCTGAACGAGGTCCTGCGATGGTACATGTCCACCATGTCCGTCGCCAGTCTGCTGACCCTGTACGCGCACGGCATGGAGCTGGGCACGTCCTTTGTCTTCCCACGCTTCTTTCGCGGCCGTGACGGGTCGCTGCGAAAGGTGGACCAGAAGGCTAAGGCTGTGGCGGTCTGAGACGACGGCGGAAACGCTGTGGAGGGAGTCGGCGCGGAGACGAATCCGCTCCCTGGACCGTTCGCTGCGCTTGCGTACTCGGGGCGAGCAAGGAAGGCGGTCTGGGGGCTTCGCAGCCTTCTGACGAGACACTGGAACATCAAGTTCTTCGTGCATGGCGTCTTTGAGGAAAAGGCAAAGATCAAGTTTGCCCACATGATGGCCCTGCTGCTGTCCCTGGCAACTGGCCTCGCCTACTTCTCGACCTCGTCGCCCTTTCTTTCCAACATGCTGGGATACGGCATGTGCTATGGATCGTTCCTGGTGCTTTCGCCTACGGACATTCTGATCGGCTCGCTGGTGTTGATAGGCCTCTTCTTCTACGACATCTACATGGTGTTTTACACGTACGTTTCCAGGCCCTGGAGCTGGGGGGAGCCCTGTTTTGGGTCACGCAGGTGCTAACCGCAGCTGCAGGCCGTACATGGTCACCGTGGCGACCAAGCTCGATGTCCCAATCAAACTGACTTTCGAGGCAGCCTCGAGGAAGAGTATCCTCGGTTTGGGAGATATCATCGTCCCAGGCATGTTGATTGGATGGGCACTGCGACTGGACCTCTGGATCCACTACATTGAGAAGATCAAGTACGAGTCTACTGATTTGACGATTCTCGAAAAGGACGGTGCCTCTGGCCAAGTGGTGAAGAGAAGCGAGAATAAGTACAAGGAAGTCAAGGCTCGGTACGTTGATGTCAAGGGCAAGTGGGGGGATGCCCTGTGGACGCGAGGTACTCTGTTTCTGACGCGGTACCGGCAGCTCCCAGTCGAGCTTGCTGCAGCTGATTTTCCCAAGCCTTACTTTTACGCGTCCATGGTAGGTTATCTTTTGGGAATGGTGGCTACGCTCACCATGCTCCTCGTTTTCAAGCAAGGCCAGCCAGCGCTGCTGTACCTTGTCCCGGGTGTGCTCGGCTCGCTGCTCTTGACGGCGCTGGTGCGTGGCGAGATGAAGGAGATCTGGACGTACACCGAGGACGGCAGCCTCGACACGGTGGACGTGGTTGTCGACCTCGATGGCGATGGCAAGGATATTAATGCGATTGGAAAGTTGAGGAATGGCGTCGTCGACAAGACCAAGGACAAGAACGACGACAAGAAGGATTCTGAGGCCAAGGCCAAGGCTGACAAGTCAGCTCAAGATTCCACCCACAAGGGAGACAAGGCCAAGAAGGGTCATCGAATTTTCTTGCTGTCCCTCGACGCGCCTACCGACGGCGAGGACGACGAGTAGAGTGGTGATTTGCATCGACCCTCGCGGAGTCTGGGTGTTGGGGGGCAATAGGTATACGTCAGCGTCGGGTACAGCAGAAAATAGACTATGGTACCTAAGGTAGACTGTTATCGAGAAAACTGAGGCACGAAGCTCTGACTGCAGTCCTGGATACAGTGATTTGTTCTGGCCGCGATGGCACTGTAGAGATGTACAGGTGTAAGKGAGGGTTCACGGACGGATCCGCAGAGTGGTCGCTACACAGCAGGATGTTAAATGGCATGTAGCTCTCCCCCTTTCTTCTTGCTTGTTCAAACAGGATGAACGCCATATGTTCTTGCTCTGGACGAACGCTTGCGCCCTTGCCACGGTCTAATCACTGTCCGCCGTCGAGTTCCAACGTGACACTGCCGCCCATTCACAGTGCCGCTGCTCAACATCCATCCATCACAGTGCAACCTTGCTCTCCGTACCGCGTCTAAGTTCAAACACACCTTAAACCCGGGCTGCATCCCCGTTTAGACGCTCACCGAGCAAGCCACACCCTCTCATAAGGCACGTTTAAACTCCCACGAAACTCTGCCCACACCGCACAACACCAGGCCCGATGAGGCCATT
>LFRF01000016.1:138095-220786 GCA_001189435.1 Tolypocladium ophioglossoides CBS 100239 | reverse complement strand
CGCGGCTGGCTGATCCCGATTTTTGGACCAATAATCAAATTGGACCAGCCATAGGGTTTCGTGTTTACGGTAAGTCGGTCGCCTTGCTGGGCAAGACGCTGAGTGATTCAGCGGCGACATCGTCGGCCCCTGTCCGAGAAAGTTTTCGATTGGAGTCGGGATTTACTTTTCCTTATGCACGTCGTTTTTTCTCTCTCTTCAAGCTTCGACTAATGGAGAATTAGTTCTGTGTACGGTCTCGCAACCAGTCGCTCGCGTTGCTGCAGAGGCGAGGATGGGTTGCCCCATGAGGATGATCTGCTGGTGAAAGTTTTTGGTATAAAGTCCCAGGTTTTCCCGCCCCTGGGAGGACTGGCTTTTCACTCCTGGATCTGTTCAGTTCGCCTCCCTTGCCTTTACCTTGGGTTCAGTGTTTGGTGTCTTGCCCTCTACCCTCAACCGAAACGCATCGACACAGGCACTCAACTCACATACCTGCATCTGCACACCACAGGCACCTTTCCTCACCCGCACCTTCACACTATACCTAGGTGTTTCTCTCTCGCCTTTGCCTTTCTAAAGTAAGTCTGGCGGCATCTTGCTTGTTCATAGACTATTCGTCTAATACGTCTAGCAAGAACCCTTGTCAAGATGCCTGGCACAGACAAGAATGAACGGGAAACGTCCGAGGCTCGCTCTCGCCCAATTGAGGAACTTACACTCAATCGCCCACTCTCCCCTCTCACTCTCAGGCGATTGCAGGAGAGGTTCGGGTCTCCCCATCGCCCAAGCAAGAGGGAGAGGGATACGTATGCGTCTCCCACCCCTTGCCCGGCCAAGAGGGCTCGCGTCGAGGGCTCCGGCTCCGGCTCCGGCTCCGGCTCCGGCAAGGGCCAAGGCTTGGCTTCCGCCGCCCTGCCCGCTCTGGCGGTCCGTTCCGAAATGGTGGTTGCCGGCAACAAGATCCAGTCGTCGCCATCCGACACCCCCTACTCCGGCTCTCCGACTTACTCCCCTCCCTCTCCGACCTACTTCCGGGCGTCCCCTACCTACGCTCCTCTCTCACCTACCTACGCTCCTCTCTCTCCTACTTACACTCCTCTCTCTCCTACCTACTCCCCTCCTTCTCCTACCTACGCTCCTCTCTCCCCTCCCACTCCCTCGTCCAACGGCGACAAGTCAGACAGTGACTCTGCCGAGGAAATGCTGGAGACGTTGGCCGCCGTGGGGCCGCACCCAATGGGCGTCCACGGCTGGGAAGGCATCGGCGTGGAGCCGTACAACCAGACGACGGGGGTGGCCGAGGACGTGGCCTGGGCGCTCGATGGAATGGGCTGGCCAGTGGACCACCTCGCCACACCTGCGTCCATCCCCCGTACTGCGGTTGACTGAGACAGTGCAAAGGCACCTTTATTCTGCCGCGATGCGTTGGATGGTCGCCTAGACGCACCTCTGTCCACTCCTCGTCGTGCGCGCCGCCCAATTCGCCTCGCAGCCAGCCGACCACGAAGACGAAGGTGGGTCGGACGGAGAGGAGTCGAGATGGGGTCGGCGGCCCGAGATTGGGAGGTTGGAATCTGGATAGCGCCAGGTGCCGCGAGGGCCATGCTTGTGTGACGTGTCCTGCAGCCTGCAGCGATGTACGGTTTGCGGTTTGGTTGACCAAGTGCTCGGGTTCGGCTACGGGGAGTTGTGGGAGCGACGAGATACAAATTATCTGAAAAACGACGCCGTCTGTGCACGTGTCTTTGTGAGTGGGTGGTTCGTTCTTGTGCGCCATCTAGTGAATAGAGGGATTACTTTTGCGGTCGCTCTTCGCCGTGTGTCCGCGTGGCCGTCGTGGGCAGAAGCTCGGAGGTGAGGTTGGACGGTTGGATCAATCGATCGTGGCGCAACGAGCAGCAGCCACCATTGGCCGCGCGGCGCAATCACCGACTCTGAGCGCCCGTGGATGCGCTCCGTTGCGGCCTTCCGTTTGCGCAAGGGGTGGTAATTATTATTACAGCGTTGTCTCAGCCAGCCAGCCTCACTGAGAGGGTCGCCTTACTCTCACTCATACGGCAGGTACGGAGTGTTATACCGAGTAATTACCAGCAGCCTCACATGACATCCATCCACACTGACCGGCACCAGCCTGGCTTCGCCCCAGACACCTTGCAGGCCATCCGCTGGTACGAAGACAACCACACCACATTGAGCCGCCCAAGCCGTAGTCGCAGCCGTGTCGATTGTCCGTTTCTCCGTGTGTCCTCCCGTTGCRCGGCGGCAGATACAGCACCCTACACAGCACACACCTGGGCCACGTCGGCCATGGGCAGCCCGATTGTGCCGGTGAGCGCCCCGACCACGGTCGTCAAGTGGGTGCTCGACACGCGCAGCCTGTGGCCCGAGGCCAAGGAGACCAAGGACCTGCAGACGGCGGTAAGCAGAGGCCCTCCGTCATGGTATGCGGCCTCTCGAGACCCGGGCTGACCTCGGCCGCCTCCAGGCCTCGCGCGCCCTCGCGCTCCTCACGCCCGAGGAGCAGCAGGGCGTCCTCCGCTTCTACCACGTCAAGGACGCCAAGCTCGCGCTGGGCTCGTCGCTGCTCAAGCGCCTCGCCATCAGCACCTACTGCGGCGTCGGCTGGGACGCGGCCAGGTGGACGCGCGACGCCCGCACTAAGCCCGTCTTCCTGCTCCCCGACGCCTCCGAGCCGCTGCTCTTCAACGTCTCGCACCAGGCCGGCCTCGTCGTCCTGCTCGCCGTCCACGGCCCGCCCCTGGGCACTGCCATCGGCGTCGACGTCGTCTGCCCCCCGGAGCGCCGCTCCCGCGACCACGCCATGATCGCCGCCGACGGCTGGCCGCAGTACGTCGACATCCACGCCGACGTCTTCTCCCCCGGCGAGGCCGCCCGCCTCAAGGCCCTGCCCTTCATCCGCCTCGACCGCCTGCTCTCCTACTTCTACTCGCTGTGGTGCCTGCGCGAGGCCTACGTCAAGATGACGGGCGACGCGCTGCTGGCCTTGTGGCTGCGGGAGCTGGACCTGCGCTACTTTGCGCCACCCGGCGAGGTGCCCCCCGACGACCGCGGGTTCGAGATTTGGTTCCGCGAGAAGAGGGTCGACGACGTGGACATGCGGCTCGAGTGGCTGCTCGACGAGTACATGGTCTGCACGGCCGTGCGCTGGGGCAAGGCGTACGAGGAGCCCGACGAGGGCATCGCCGACATGGCCAAGCCGTTTACCCACCTGAAGATGGACCAGGTGCTGGCCGATGCCGAGGCGGCGCGAGAGATGAAACGGTGAGGGCTGAGACGGCAACCAAGGTTGACGTCCTCCCGGCCGTCACGCGCGCAGAGACACACCAGCACAGCGGCACACCAGCACACCAGCACCGCAGCACAGCACACACCACAGACAAGATGAAATGACAAGAGGGACGGTGAATGGAATACATTTAGCCGCGTTATGGTTAGATAGCAACCATGGGCACGACTCTTTGGTTACTCGCTTGGCCTTGGTTCAGACCTGCCGACTTTCACTCGCAGCTCATCCACGAGTTATCATGAATACTTGGACATGGCGTTGCATTTTGCTGTTTTGGAGCTTTTGTTGGGCATAACTTGGAACCGACTGCACATTTCATCCCATCATATTCCCCCTTCACGTCCTCCTCTCGTCACCATTTTAGAAGTACTTGGCGAAGAAGCCCAGGACCGTCTCGTACCCACGTCCATACTCCTCCCTGACGCGGCTGTCGCTCAGGTCGCCACGGGCACCCATCCAGCCGTGGATCTGGTCGGCAAAGGTCTCGACGTGCTTGGGCACGGTGAGGGCGTCCTCGAACTTCTTGACGTCGGCAGGGGACTCATCCTTGGATGCCAGCAGCGCGAAAGGGATTTTGATGCCGTCGGCGTCGGCGGCGTCGACCATGGCCGGGTGGACAGCGGCGGCGACGGAGAAGGGGTTGGTGGCGGCCTTTGTGGAGAGGGCGACGACCTTGCCGCCCCAGCACATCTGGTGCCGTGTCAGGATACACTGCATGTGGTAAGTGGCTGAGGGAGAGTACTTACGCCCATGATGCCAAACTTGGAGAGGGAAGGGTTCTTCTCCTCGAGGGCCTTGACGTAGCCGGGGACGTAGCCGGCGATCTTGGCGGGCGGGAAGGTGCTGAAGAAGTGGCCAAGCTTCTTGTGCTTCTCCTCAGTGTCGGGGGGGTACCTGACAACGGTCAGCACCTACTATCGCAGCTCACTGATGGCAGTCGACGGTTTGTGGGAGTTGCCTGGGTACTCACCACTCAATGGGGCAGGGCTTGCCCTTGAACCAGTCCGGAATAAAGACCCTGTACTTTTGCGTGTCGTCGCCATAGGCAAGAATGTCGGCGCCCTGGACCGTCTGGTCAAAGTAGCCAAAGATGTCGAAGATGAGGACGATGGCCTTGGTGGCATCCGCAGGACCGGTCACGTCTTTCCGTCCGCGAGGTCAGCATATCTCTTCCCCGCCGAGCACCACACGCCCAGGTATCGTACAGGTCTTGTAGCCGCCAAACTCCTCGTAGCTGCCCTTGGGCTTGTAGCCCTTAGACACGATGGGCGGGATGTTGCAGCAGGCCGCGCTGTGGCCGTGGGATGCTGGCATGGTCGACATGCTGGGCGGTCGTGTCGCGGAGCTGTGGCGCAGGTGTGGGAGCTGCGGGTGGTTGTGGATGCTGGATGCCGCTCGCTGAGGTGCTGTTGGAGACGGGCGAGTTGTGCGTCTGCTGCTGCCGCGCAGTGCTGATCGTAGGGCTTTGGACGTGGAAGAAGAGGTGCCTTGTGGGAAGGCTCCAGTCATGCATGTACTCCGTAGCTATAAAGGGTTGGAGGTGAATTGAAAGAAAGAAGCCCGCACCCGTATGGGGCGGCGGGGATAGATAATGATGTTGTCATAGAGGGAGGGGTCTTGGCCGCTTTGGAGCTGGTGGTGAGGAGAGGGATGATGTAATGCTTGTGTTGCTCAACCAAGGCCACGTGGCCTCTCGCGTGTCTGCTATATTTGTGATGTAAGTACTTCGTACGGAATACTTCCTTACTCACGTTGTGGTTTTACATGAGGCTGATGTATAATGGCATCGTGGGAATGTAAGCAGTACACTTCGTAGTGGGACTTCTAGTCCCACCACTAAAAAAAACGGAGTACGAGGGTACTCCGAGAGTAGTCCGTTCTCCGTACTCAAATTAGCATAAGCATGTCATTGCAATACTCAAGGAAGGCATCACAGTCGAGACAACAGTTCCTCTGGAATAGCGGAAGACCCGGCCCTCTTCTAACCAGTCCCCGATACGAATCGCCCAGTAACCAATCATCGGCGCGGGCGAAGCCACAACCTCTATTCCTCTCATTAAAGCAGCAAGGCTGGAAACCTCTGCTACTACTAACAACGTGCCGGAGGACGGGCCACGAAGTAATACGCTTGTCTCCCTAACGCAAAGCCTTCATTGCTCATCGCGTCGCGTGACTGTCCCGTGCAGTCGCAAGTCCCGCAACAAGCGGACAGAGAAATCCAGAGAGGAACATACCCCCAATACCCTGCATGCGAGCCAACATCGATACTATACAACTCTGGACCCTGGAATCCAGATTGCGTGTCCAATCCATGCCGCACAAAATACCCTGGGCACATCCCTCCTTCACGGCCTCTCTGCCAACATCGCCAACGCATCTAGATCCAGCCGTAGAACTGAGCGTCCACCAGGCCCCCTTCCCTTTCTTCGCCTCCGTTCCATCGCAGGCAAGGCACCATGTCCAGGCGCTCCTCAGCCACGGCGCGAGCACCCTGACCCAGCTCCTCGGCCAGCAGCGATGCGCCCTTGACGACGTGCTCCGTCGGCTCCCACACCACCACCTCTCGGAAGCCCAGCGACGTCGCTTCGGCGGCAGCCACCTTGAGCACCGTCTTGATCTCGTTTTCCATGCCCTTGAGGCGCGTCGAAGCCAGCCGGCCAATGTACAGCCTACGAAAGCGAAAGTCAGCCGTCCACCAGGCGCTAACCTCCCCGTCGGTCTGGTGGTTGATGAACATGGCCCCGAGCCAAGCGTCCTCCTTATCGTCGCGCTTGAGCAGGTGACTCTTCATGATTAGGGAGCGAGCCACGTGCCAGCGCGTGAGCTTCTGCGTGGGCAAAATCTGGGCATACACCTTTCCCTTGTCGCGCTTCGCCGAGAGGCGAACCTTGGTCATGTTGATATCCTTCTTGCAAAACTCGCCCAGCTCCGGGATGCGGGAATACTTGAGCTCGTCCGTCTCCGGTGGCAGCTCAACGGTGTTTTTGCCCAGCATGATGCGGACGTGTGTCGCAGGCTGCTGCTTCCAGCCGAGGCGGTCATAAAAGTCGGGGTTCCGGTCGCTGTAGACGATGCTGAACTCGATTCTCTCCGTCACGCCATGGTCCAGCGTCTTCTGGACCCCCTTCAGAAGCGTCGTAGCCATGCCCTTCCTGCGATGCTCGGGGAGGGTGAAAATATCCGTGATGATGGCCGCGGTGACTGGCTGCATACCGTGGCCCTGGTTGATGATGGCCTCGCGCAGGTACGTGGTGCAGCTGCTGATGATGGTCTCGGGATCGTCGCGGTGGAAGATGGTCCAGTAAGCCGTCTGCCCGATGCTGGCTTCCGTCTCGGACAGGCGACGCTGAACGTCCATGTAGTCAGCCTTGGAGAGGGGGGCTGAAAACATCTGGCTGTTGTTCTCAAAGTGCTTGGTGACCTGGGGCGCCAGCGCGCGCTGGTAGACGAGGCCCGAGTCTTCCTCCTGGGCGATCGCCTCGCCTTCTTCGTGGAAGATGATCTTGTCTTCTTCCTGGGACATCACCTTGCCTTCGTCCTGGGCAATCATCTTGTCTTCCTCCTGGACAGGCGTCACGTCCTTCTCTAGGGCGATCATGTTTTTCCTTTCCTGGACGGCCGTGTTTTCCTGCGCTAGGACAAGCATATTGCCCTGCTCTGCTACAAAGGTGAGAAAATGGTCAACCTCATCGAGGTGGAGCCGCAACGCAACATACATTGTGCGATGACCTCGAGGACTGCAAAAGCGTCTGTGGCTGGTTCGAGGGGGGTTCGACACCGACGCGTAGGTATGGATGCACGAAGCGATGAACAAATGGGAGTACAAGGTGCGTGAAGGCGAGCGATGGGGGTGTTTGCAGAGACTGAGTATGGTGTGTGACGAGAGAGGGGGGGGGGGGGGGGGGGGGGGGGGGAGGGAGAGGGAGAGAGCAAACTTGAATCAAGAGTCAGAGGAAAACAAAAACAAGGCAGCTGCAGAAACAAGGCACCTAATCGTGGCAGCTGCTAGCTGCCCGCTGCCCCCCTCTGTGCCCCTGGCAACCACCAAGGCGTTCCGCCTACCTTGGATGCTACMACAGATTCTCCTGAATCAACTCGCGGTTTTGGTACCAAGCCCAGCAGCACCCTTTCCAAGGCTTGGACCTCGGTCTTTGGAAGTTTGTTGTTCAACTGGTGCTGTATCACTCAACATTGTGGAGTTGCGAGCCGCCATGAACATGCTGGCCGGGGCAGTGCTCCATCACAAAAGACTGCATCACCACGCCGCAGTGCTCAAGCTTTGTAAACCTCCCCATAATCATTCGATACTGCTTCGAAACTGCCTGCCAATGAAAAGTCTTCAAGGATAACGCAATCGGCCGAGAGGACAGCCGTTCTTCATCGTGGCTCCTCAACGCCCGATCCTCAGCGCCTTCGACACCTTGCCCAAGACATGTGCCTGCTCAATAGGTGTTCCCCAAAGGCGTGCCGGGGTTCCCCCAGTCGTACTCGAAGCGGTTCCAGCCGCCATTATCCAGCTCCTCCGCCAGAAATAGAGTGTTGACAACCATGTCGTACTGGCCATGCGCCGGCGTCCTGCCCGCGCAGACGTTGCCTCCCATGGCCACGTTGAGCAGAATCGTCATGTCCCGCATCGGCCGCGTGCCCTCTGGAATCGCAGCCTTCATGACCGGCCTACCGTCAATGTACCAGACCATCCTTCCCTGGCCTGCCTGCCCACCTGGCTGATCCCACGCAAAGTCGTACCGCACGGGACGGGCATGCATGTCGTGGATCTTGGTCCCCAAGACGCGGTGCTTCTGCGGCTCATAGTGGAAGCCCCAGTGAAGGCAGGACCTGTTTTCGCAATCTCCGTTCCAGGTTTCGGCGATGTCAATCTCGCCATCTACCGGCCACGAGAACGGCTCCTCCGGCAGGAGCCAGAAGGCGGGCCAGATGCCCTCGGCGCAGGGAGAGATGATGACGGCTGTCAGCACGCCTCTGTCGCGATCCAGCTTCTGTCGGCTCACCAGCCGAGCAGAGGTGTATCGCTGCTCCGGGCTGTGTGCGGCATTGTTCGCGATGGCGCGGATCACGAGCCTGCCATCTGGGGTGCTGTTGGAGTTGTCAGTTGGTCAGACATGAGGCCCGGCGAACCCCACTGAGAACCGCGACTGTAGACCTACTGAAAGGCGTTCTCGGGAGCCGCGGTATAGTGCTGCAGCTCCTGGTTTCCCCAACCATCAGGCCCGTTTCCAATCTTTGCGTCCCAGTCGTCGCCGACAGCAATGTCAGGCTGGAATCGGGKTTTCCAGTACGTCTGGTCGCCCGCAGGTGGTCGAGTATGAGCTGGCGGCGGCGGCGGCGGCTGCTCTGAGCGGGGTTGCGAGTCTTGCGAGTCTTGCGGCGACACCATGCTGTCCCATTCCTGCTTCACGCGCTGAAATCGGTCCTTCCAAGGCATCTCGTCTGCTGAGAAATGAGTGATGGGTGTTTGCGTTTGTCAAGGAGGAGTTGCAGGATTGGAGTTTTGTGCCCACGGTACTCTGTACAATCTCCGCATGACGTCACCAGGCTACGAGTTGATGTGGTCCGTAAGCTTCAGGAACGCAGAGAAAACTCCCAGGTAACCTAGGCACTGTTTCTCCTATATCTTATGTTATGGTGATATTGCAATCGTAGCATGATGCAGTGTACTCCGTAGCGGGATGACCTACGTTGCGGAGAGTACAGTAAACCGTTGAGCTACCACTGACCAGTTGGCAATGTGGTAACCCTTGTCGTATTCAACCTCATGTAGGTAACTCGCACTCCGTACAAGGTACTCCGTACCTTTATCCGCATTCAAAGGAACAGAAACGGAATACGAATGTATTTTTCATGCCCCATTAAAACATGTTTCGCAATTTCGTCTGTCTCAGCGCTGTGGTTGGGCTCGGTCACAACCAAGTGGCAACCTTATAGGGGCACGGGGGTGCGGATGTCTTGATTATTGACAGGTCTCAAGAGCAGACACCCCTGCGTCAAATGTAGCTGTATGTGAGAGACAGTACCCAAGTATCGCACGTATAACCCGTGTCGCGAAAATGATGTCTGGGAACAACAACAGGACATTGTGTTTCAATAGCGCAAGCGAACTTCGTTGTTCGGCAATGCTTCTGTTCAAGCATCTATCTTCTCCACTGGGACGTTGCCCTGTCCCAAGCATATCGGGGATGATGCTGTCAACTACAACCGGACCCTCCCATCTTGTAATCGATCGTGAGATCGCTTGTACCACACTAACCCCGGGGAAAGCTCCTCGCCCATCGGATCCATTATCCACGGGCCCATAGACGTGGTCAAAGCGTCTTCGTCTCAAAGCGGCTCGCCCAACAGCCAACGCGGCCGCCAAGTCTTCCATAGAGACAACCCCAGCTTGCCATGACCGGCCCGCCACTCAGTTGGGCATTAAAAGCTCCAAGCTGCGGCTCGACCCGTGAGACATCGTGCAAGGACCCTGGCTCCCCAATCATATTTGCAGACCGCCCCATAACGGTAACGTCCATACGCAAGGATACTTGCGCCACCGCGCAAGATGGTTGCTCCTGAAGCTGAAAATAGGCTAGTTGGTCAAGGCGATTCTTCGTACATACATATGGTACTTCTCTTGTCAAAATTCATATATCACTCGTCATATCCCGTTGGCTTCATTCAGCAATGTCGTCACCGTTGTGTAACACTAACCGCGGCTCGCCAGTCATTCTCCGAAACATTCCCCGGAAGACTTCTAGCTTGCCTCGGCACTGCACAACCCCGGCGTATTGTGAGCCCAAAAAGTCTCTTAGAATTATTCAAGAGCCGGTGGTCCTAAAATAGTGCATGTGTCACGGACTATTTGTTTCCTTGGCGTTGTTTGTCAACGCCGAGTTAGCGGGAATGTTAATATATCAGTTTGCACTTCTGACGGAAGCATAAAACGGGGCCGCTCAATCGGATAGCTCCGTATGATATGCGTCGGAAGCAGCCTTTTCCGACGGCTCTAAGCGAGCCAGCATCTACACCTTGGTCCGTGGCAGACGACAGTTAGAACAGCCCCTGCCCCGTGTCCCGAGCTCCACGATATGATCTAGACACAATATTTGTATGTGAACATATTATTTCGAACACTACTTAGTAGCACGTTATGTTTTATAGTTGTAATGTCAACGACTCACCAACGCTTCACCCATGCGAGGCTCAAGGGACGAGGCCAGAACCTTCGAGTTTACCAAAACAGACGTATTCAGCCTAATGCCGCCGGATAGTATTTACAGACAGGTCTAGATCTACAATCCATGCAGCAACCTACCTAGGCATACCACTGCAGTGGAACGCAATATGCCTGACCCAAACTTTACCCACGCCTTTCAGCTGCAATGCGGCGCTCTGCTWCGGGCGATATCCTTACATGCAGAGGACCCTTGAGCGCACAGGACATCAGACAGACCAATAGCGTTGACATACTATCTCTTCACCTAACAGACCATGTCACTCTCAACCAGTCCTATGCGGCTAGTCAGTTAGCATCGATCACGCCCGCGCTTCCAGTTTGCAGGTGCTCGCGTGGGAGCTGATCCACAACCGGGATCTGCTCTCCTTGGTGCCTCGACTGGCCTCGCGACCTATATCTCCTTTCACCTTGAGATGAGTAAGCGTACCCAAGGAGCCGTTGTCAGCTGCGATGCATTCTCAGCTCAATTGCTCCATATCGAGTTCAATTTGCGTTTTATACGTGTGATACACGAACATTAACCGTGTAATTTGAATTCGAATGCATCCAACAGCTCCTCTGTGTTCCAGGCCTCAGTAGTGACTGCTTCCTCTCCGTAGCAAGGCTCGTTGCGTCGCAGCGTTATGAGACCCACGAAGGCCGTTTCTTTGCGTGTAAGTGCTCTATGCTGGTATTATACGTATATCGCCGATTGGTGCTGTCAAGTTGGCGAAACATGCGGGCCGCACTCGTGCTGGACAGGTTTTAGGTAGACACTTGATCTCGTCGCTCCAGACTGCCATTGACTCAAGACCAGTTCGAGTGACTTCATAAGAATTTCACTAATCGAGGCTATAACGTATTCAAAGGCATCATAGGTACGCCATTTTCCCTCCCTGTGTGAGCCTAGGCCACCAAAAGCTCTGTTCCATGCGCCACTCTGCCTTCGGTGATGGTGTTTTTGGGATCACTTGGCTTTCCAAAGCCGTACCGCTCTTCCGCGGCAGCTGGCACTCAGCCAGCCTCACACAGTATAATATAGGGTGGTCGGGTTCCCTCCCGAACATAACGTGAGCATCAGGGACCTGCCCTGTGGCGCCGAACTACAGCAGGGAACCAAGTTTCCCTGCCTGCTTCAGCTGACGACCGATGCCGTAGACTTGGCAGTCTTGAGACACATTGCCATATCTCTCAATTGCCTTCTGAAAAAAACTGCCGGTGATTTTCTCGGTCAGCCATAAAAGAACTAGCTTCAGTATAGCTGTTTGTGCATAATACCTACTTAACCGCAAGGGGTACCGCACTCGCGGCAGCTTTTGCCTGGAATTACCCAAACCTCAATGCCTTTTGCGAAACACTTAGGGCATCTGATACCCGGCAACTATGTCCTTGGTTAGCATCGAGTTTAGGCTCAAACAAAAACCCTGTTCGAGTCTGCAAGGTTCTAAGCGGCGCACCTTGGCTACTTGCTTGATCATGGCCTCAAAGTCGAAGGGCCGTCGTGCCGGTGTCGGCTCCCATCCGCTTGATGTCATGACACGAGGTGACTGCACAGCACGCAGATAGCGAGGGGGGATCATTTTTGTCGTGAGGACACGGGAATTTCAGGATGCCGGAGAATCGGAAGTTGGATGCCGAGTGGATATCAGGATGTTGGAGAAGCGGAGGCTGGATACCGAGCGTGTTGCTGATGCCAGGAAAGTTGCTTGGGGCTGAGAGTGGCCGATGGCCTTAATTCATCCCGGACGGGGCAAGCCGTGAATCAGTGGTGAGCGGCCAGAGCTGTGAACGAGACTGTGCTGTCATTGAACAGTCCAAACGGTGCCGCGTGTAGGTTGACGAGTGGTAGCTGAATGCGCATCACCGTCGTTAGACGGTCGGTGAATCGACACAGCACCGCGTATGCCGGTGAGCCGTGACGAGTGCAAGTGCGGACTGGGCTTCGAAGTACGGACGAACGATGAAATTCACGACCTTGGGTAATGAAAAGATGTCCAGGAACAATGTATCGGAAGGCTTAATAGTCTGTGGCCATCAACAGGATGTGGGGGCCATTGACATTTATGGTTTTGGGAATGGGAGCCAA
This sequence comes from Tolypocladium ophioglossoides CBS 100239, assembly GCA_001189435.1. Lineage (NCBI taxonomy): Eukaryota > Fungi > Ascomycota > Sordariomycetes > Hypocreales > Ophiocordycipitaceae > Tolypocladium > Tolypocladium ophioglossoides. The sequence continues at coordinate 208,201 of LFRF01000016.1, read as the reverse complement.
GTTGACGAAGAGGGTCGAGGGGGCAGAGACAAGGGGGTGCGAGGGAAGAACACCAAGACAAAGTCGTCGACCGACAGGGGCCGGGCTGCTGGGGCGGGAATGGACGGAACCCAGGACTCTGGTAGCCGGACCGTGCTGTGTCAGTGCCATCGACTTAAGTAGCCGTGACATCTAGTGATCGGTAGGCTGGCGGCCGACGGCGTCTCGGAGTCGCGTTGGGCGGAGTGGGATATGGAGTAGACCTGTCATATCGGCTGTGAGACGGTGGAAAGGCGCTGTCATTGCCAGTCTTGGGGGCGTGCGAATTGCCCAAAGCGGTGTTGCTCGTAAAACCTACCGACAAGGTTGTGGCGTTTGCGCTCGCCCTTGAGAAACACTAATGTGTGGAGCGGTCATGGGGTGTTTTTCGGTTGGCTTAAACCGGGGGGATCAAGATCCGGAACGGGGGTTGAGACTTAACGGCAGACAGACGGTCGTCAAGGCGCTTGCTACTGGCCTCTGATGACAAGGCAGGGTCGCGCGATCAGCAGTCGGAGGCTGCCGCCGGCCAATATTCCGCCCCAAAAGTTTGACCTTCGCTGCTGACGGCCTGGGAGCCATGGCTGTGACTAGCCGCAGCACGCCGTTTCGCTCGAACCTCTCAGATCATCACTCGCCTCATCGATTGGGTCGGTGGATCTCATTCAGGCGGGCACGCCCCAGCTGGTTGGGCGACGGGGGACGCAGGGCTAAACAGGGGATTCCTTGAGCCAGGGTAGATGAGAGGTCAGGGCTGAGTTTTCCTTTTTACTCCGGGCCTCGAGGCGGAACAGCGATCGAGCGAGAGCGAGGGGAGAAAAGTGAGCTTTGACGATGATGCGCCCGGCCTGAAGGACGGAGTCGCACAAACTTGGATTCTGGCACGTCGTTGGACAGCACAGCCGCGTATGTTGTGCGGATGAGCGAGCAGAGCAGGGAAGAGGCAGAGAGAGGGCAGTGGTTTTCTTTTTCGGGGCACTGAGGCTTCGGCAACGATTAATCCGTCCTGCGTTGGTTTACACGGGTCGATGCCTCTTTTCTCTTCTTGCTTCCTTCTTCCCGGCTGTCTGGTGGATTCTCTGCCGCGGTTGTGTCTTGGCAGGAAGGAAGCATCCACAAGTCGAGGCTTGGCTATTGCAGAACGAGGCAAGCACGGATTTTGATGCCTGAATGCCTTGCCCTGGTGCCCTCTGCTGCCTTCCCAGCATAGGCTAGGCACTCAAGCTGAACACGCTCTTCAGTCGAATACTCGCCTTGACCAAGTTATCTGCGCAGCGATGATAACATCCACAGCCACTACGCGCACACTCGTACAATCGACTGCGCATCGTACAAAGAACCAAGTGTGTCAGCCGCGACGACGCCATGATCGCCGAGATGGGGCAAGGGCCGGGGCCGCACCAGGTAACTGGAATTGTGTCTACGAACACAGGGTAAGGTAAGGCCAATTTATCTGGCTTCCTTACGAGGACCTGACAGCTCATGGATACGAAGTACCTACCTACAGTACGTACATGCTCACTCACACCCGAGGCCGGATACCTATGATCTGGGAAGGCCGACGACATCTTGCATCGAAATTGAGTACGTACATATTAATATTCCCCCGGCGTATTGTTGGCTTCCGTCAGCCGACCAGCCACATCCACCCAACCTGCCTCGATGAGCAGTGTTCGACCAGAGAGCCGATCGAGCAGGCATTTGGCCGCAAGTAACACATACCCCCACTCGAGCAGCCTTGCCGTTCTCGCCTTGTCTGCTGCTAGCGATCCCCCATCTAACGGCTTGCCTACCTTCCGAACTTTAGCAAGGTCTTGCAATTCTGGACGAACCGTGTCGGGCAACATCCTGGGTCTCCGCCCCTCCTGATGCAGTCGCGGGTTCGGGGAAGCTTTGGCGGCGGCTGAGCCGACGATTTCGAGGCTCTATGACACTGCGATAGCTATGTGCTTTGCACGATGTTGAATCTCCCAAGGCAGGGTGCGGAGTATATTACAAGTATGCTTGCATACATGCATGTCCCTTGCGCACTCTGTGCCCTGAGCTGCTGGCGGTGCCCTGCACGGAAGACGCTGACAGGTTCCCGCAGCGACGGAAGGCGGCAAGGGTTGCTGCAGCATCCCATTGGGCCGCTGGAGGTGGTTGTGGATTCTCAGCCACGAGATGCCATCAGTCGACCTGGGGTTCGCACCGTCACCGCCGGATCAGAAACACGCCCACCGGACCAACGGTGACAGCAGGTGGAAGAATGCCCAGGTGGCGCCTTGACATGGTAATTTAGGCGCGATAGAATAGCCTCAGTTTGCGGCAGCAGACGAACGGCGACGAATACACGCGATATCGACGCTCTGGGAGCGGGATGCAGGAGCTCTGGCGCCGCACTTCCAACGCGAGGCAATGATTGCAGCATCGGCACTGTTTCACGATACCGCCGGCCACGCCTCAGACCTAGGTACCCAGTACCGAAGTATGTACCTCCTCAGATGCAGCCGTCTGCTGAATGCCATCACCATCTGGGAACTGCATCAGCATCAGTCACGACCACACACACCGTTTCGTCTCTCCCGTCTTCGTACTCGTAATGCTCGTGACCCTCACACCCCCACCACAATTTTCTTCTCTTCCCGTCAACCCCTGTGCCCTCCCTCCCCCACTACCTATTACGATCGTTTCTTTTTGCGAGCATGTCCTTGTCTTGGTCTGCTCCCTAGCCCATGTCCATATCTAAAAAGGCAGCTACGGAGCATTAGTACTCCGACCTCGTACGAATGGGATACTATCCATGTCCCACGCCTGGACCGCAACCCCATGTTAGGGCCTCCCATCTGGCTCTTGCGCAAACCATCAACTGTCTCCTGCATCTCAACCCAGCTCGGCGCTTTTCTTTTTCTCTGACCGGATATCCACTCTCTGATAAACTGATCTCGGTTCTGCGTTGCGGCTATACGAGTATGCAATCATCTCCTGGAACTTGACGCCATCGTCCAGGTCCCACCGTCAATCTTGCATCGCACTTGTCGTGCGGAGAGGGCTTGCCGAGGAGGTCTGACCTGAGACGGGGGCGCCACTTGATCTCGGCTCAAAAGCTAGTTGGCGAATGGAGTGCAGCACATAACGGCCTCGAGCAGCTCGCAAACACCAGAGCTTGGTCACGCGGAGTCGCTAGACCCTCTTGCAGCCGTACGAACATGGCTCGCCAATGTCCTTGGAGTCGCAGCCGACATAGCTCCCCGCCAATGCACACCCCTTGGTTACCACGCTTTGGTTCTGGACTGGACGGAAATATCCTCAACACGGGAGTATACCGATGCGCGAGCGAGCAACCGGCACCGCGCAACACGGCGGAGCCCAGGAGTCTTTGCTGCTCTTGTCGCAGCACTGAGTACGTAAGTTAAGCATTATCAAAGTCCGAAACAATGACGTACAGGCCAAATATTGTTACTGCGTGCTCCGTACTTCGACTAGTCCGTGTACTTCGGAACATTTTACCTGGGGCAAACGTCTCCATCCACGTTCTGCCACCGAGAGACAGGGGCTTAAGTGATCAACTGTCCGAGCGGCCCCTATCGTAGGTACACCTTCGCCTCCCACATGCGCAGATGCGCAGCAACGGTACGAGTACTTCGTACGACTATACCAAACGCTTTTGTTGTGCGAAGTACTTCGTACACAAGCAGCAACTACGTAGCGGTGAGTCTTTCTGGCACAGTTCACTCTGTTTCCCCAAGGTCCACAAGCCTTGAGTCTTCGATATTGCTCGGTGTTGCTTTTGCGCCCCACCTCGTCATCTGAGTTGAGCATCCTGCAATCCACAAGCGCCATCGCAGCAAACACCAGCCCGGTCCTTGTTAGCGCACTGACTAGGACCACTTGCGGCATGGCGATCCCTGCCACCTGGTTTGGACGTGGACACCACTCCATGAAAGAAGCCGAAACTCTTCGGCTTTGTTGCCAGGCAAATCCAGCGAGGAAGCGACCTCTGGCAATCCCGGCCGCGGCCAGTGGATGAGAATCATGGGTTTTCGACAGGAGCGCGTGCGTGGCTTCGTTTATTAGGCGGTCTCGCAACTTTATGGATTACTCAACGCACCTGCGATCTCAGGATTGTACTTTGTACAACCACCATGTACTTCCTTGGTCTGCACGGACGCTCTACTTTCTACAACATCTGCAAGCCGACTGCCTCTTTAGAGTTTGCCCCCGGCTAGGCACCCCGGCTTCCGGATAAGAGCCGTTGACTCCCGAGTCAACTTCCATGTAGGGACGTGGACGCGAACGGGATTGCACCTCGAAAGAAGGAACGTGCACCACGGGTATTCTGTCGCCGAAGAAGAAAGAATGGCAGTGAGAGCCGTGCTCTGGGCTCCGTGCTGGTTTGAATAATGGCATCTCGCGGGGCCAATCACGACGCCTACGCACATGCACTATTCATCAGACTTCACCCTAGGTACTCCTTGTTTCGTTGGCTCCAAGGACCTTGCCCTTTTGTTCAGCTGCACAGCCACATTAAGTCGCACAACATCTATATCAATTGCGCTGACTGATGAGCTGCTACATGCGAACTTGGCAAGTGCTAGCAGCATTGCAACAGAGAACCGGTATGCAGCTGCAAGAGAGGTGTGTCAGATTCTGTCCCACACTTCTACGGAGGAGATTATTAGTTTGTACGTCGTACAACCTCAACCGAGTCGTCTTCGCATCTGCATCGAAAGAACATGACCGATGCAGGTCTCCTGGCCTCCTCGCAGCCACAGGGGCCATCAACATGGGGTACGATAGGGTCGCGTGCGCGTTTCCGTAGGGGGATCCACCCCCACGATGTCTCAGCTAGGAACATTTCGGGGCCGATTCGTGCTCAGCCAGAGGCCTCACGCCTCAAAAGCTACAGATCAGTCGTTGGAGTGGAAGCACGGGCGAGGAGCCCCAAACGTAACGCGATATCCTATCGACTTCGCCGGTTCACCCGAGCGGCCTCTCACCAGTCCGTACCGCAAAGCTTTGCCGTCAAAGAAGCAGTATCAAGGACTTGGCGGCCATGTCACCTCCAGGATGCAATATCGAGCTGGTAGAGAGCTGAGGCGCTCTCTACAACTACCACTCGATCATGCCGAGCAGGGTCCTTTACTGGCAACTTCGCACGCAAGGTGACACCATGCAGAGTCACTGACGAATTGACTTGCATTCCCCATAGCAAACCGAGCAGACGGGAACGAATCATTTCCCGACTTTCGAGGATGCGCCCTAGAGCTGGTGCCGTGCTGGAGAAACTCGAGGAGTCTCCCGATTTGGCTGCCATCTCAAAGGATCACGGATATGTGCATTGGTCAAGAGGAAGGAAGCAAAAAGTAATTCGCTATGGACGGGTCGAGTGAGAAATACTGCGAGATTTTCGGTCGCAATCAGAACGCGTTCAACCGGCCCACCTGTATGCAATGCACGCGCAGCTGCTCCGCTGACTTGTTTATCAGCGGCCGAGCTGCGAGGACCTCGGTTGTTTGCTCCCCCGTGAGGGTATCGCACACATGAGAGCGCCCGTACGTATTAATTGGGGCAACCCCACGGGTTGCACCCGGGGGCCGGGAGTCGACCTAGACAAAGTCGCAGCTCTAGGCCTGTCTGTCCAAGGAGGGTTCGACCGGTGGCAGATCTGAGGCGGAACAAGATGATGGATGCGGATGCTCTGGTTCCCGCTTGTGTCCACCCCAGCCGCCGCCCGCAGTGCCTCGCTGCGGCAAGAGAGTCGTACATGATGAGATGATCGGATATTCGAACTGCTGAACATGAACACACGATACTTGGTCGAGGAATTCGCACGGCAAAACAGAAGACGCACGAAGTACTCAGCAGCCAAACACATCTGCGGCTTGCGAGGGTGGCCAACAAGAAGGGTTCACTGCGAGGTGCCTACCTCGGTCCGGCTTGCACATGCATCGGCCGCTGCAGCTGACAGCGCTCGACACGGGTTGCCCCTGACAAACGAGTCTGGCCGACGGACATGGACAAGGTCCCGACGTATACGAGTACTCGTAGAGCACGGAGCCTCCACCGTTCCGAGCAGGGGAGCCCAGCCCAAGCGTCCGGGCCTATTCCTAGCGGCCCCGAGTCCCTTGTCGTCGTCAACGGCAATCGTGGGGCGGGCACTGGGCGCATCCTCCGTACTTCGCACAGGCGCATGCGCATTGCCACCAGCGGTCGTGTGGCTTGCGTCAAACCTCGACACCGCAGCGCCGAAATGACCGGAAACCGATCCATCCGCCATGGGGCGCTGTTTGTGCGCCCACGAGAGGTTCCTTTGCCACGAGGGTATTCTCATTTCGCCTACGGAAATGCAGTGGCTACCCGAATTCCATCGGCGCTGTGGTGTCCATCCGAACGGTATACGGAGTACGGAGTACGGAGTACGGAGTACCAACTCGAGGACAGGCCCGCTCAGCGTGTCTCAATCCTAGAGGACCCCGGTACCGATAGCCAAACAGAAACTCAGGACGCCTGCGGGAAACTTTCGAGAAAGGACCCAAGGGCAGCCAAACGCCGACTATCCTGCATATGCACAGCCTACACCACCATATCGCTACTCGCACGAAGCACCTTCAACAGCGCTAGGCAGGCCGTGATGCGGCGGCACGCGTGCGCGTCCTCTGCAGCTCATAGCGCGTGTCCAATGAACGGCACAGGACCGGCTCATGTGCGCATCAGCGCATCGTCTTCGAAACCTTGACGAGGAGTTTGCCGCCCGGGACCGGGTTACTCCTCACGTCCATGAGCCGGACGAACCGGTAGCCCAACCGAAGGCGGTCGAGCCGGATGCATGCCCAGGCGAGCAGTGGGGAGCTGACGATTCCAGTTCGCGATTCGTCTTCGATTCTGAATCTGCACAGAGGAAGAAAGTGAAACACGTCAGTCAAGTGCGCACAGCAAGGGCCTCCGCCCCTGGGCGGCAACTCTAGCCAGATGGTCGCCATGTTGCGCTGGGCACACAGTTCCATGCCCTGACCTCAAGACAGCGCTGTTGTTCGACAGCCACCGGCCCGTTTGCAACTCGATCCATCTCATGGAGACACCGACGGGCCAGGCCGGCAAGGACTGCCATGGACGTGCCACACGGCTGGGGCGAACCTTGGAGTTCGTCGCCAACTCCGTGCTGCTGGACGCAAGGCCCAACCGCGGAGCGCGCGAGAACAGTCACATTTCAGCTAACAAAACAGCGCAGATACGGACTTCAGGGTGGGCGATCGTCTCTTCAGCCAGCTTGCTGGCTCCGCAGGTGTCCAGCAAATGGGATCCCCGGTTGACCGTCACGTACGGAGGAGAAAATGACAACTCACCTGACGAAGCTGAGCTCCCCCACCGCCTTGATGTTGCGGAACTGCAGCGCTTTCCCAGCAACGCCGAAACTGGGGTTGCTCGACTTTTTCGCATCCGTCCGCTGCTTGTACGGGCACTCGCGCGCCGTGCCGTCCTTGCCCGCGCCGCCCGGCTTCTCCATGTGCAGCTCGACTTTGACGACGGGCCGGATCGTGCCCCCGCTGCGTGCGTTTTCAGCGTCGTCGTCGCTGCTCTTGGTAGGCGGGTTGTGGTCAGCGAAGATGGTGATGCCGAGGTCCATGGTGCATCCAGGCGCGGCGAGATCCTGCGTGTCGCTCGTCTTGTCGGAGCTCTGGTATCCCGGGGGCTTCAAGACCCAGCCTTTCTCGTCCGCGAACAGGCCCTCATTGAGCATCATACCCTCGTCCAGGTTCTGCCAGTTCATGGCAACCATCTGGACGCCCCTTCGCCAGAACAGGCTCGGATCGGGATTGGAGCTGTCGATTCGGCGAACATTCGGGAACGCCCTCATGAAGTAGTTCTTGTTGTGCATAAACACCTCGCAGTGATGCTTCTGGTACAGTTCCAGGATTCTGTTCTCGCTAATGGAGAATATGTGCGTCGGCTTCTTGGCCTGGGGTGTTTCCAGGCTCTCGAAGCGCTCGCTACGCGTATATACGGCGAGCTCGGCGAGGCTCTGGCAGATGCGGACCTTGGCGCTCTTTTCCTGTGCTCCTGTAGCCGCCGAGGGCGCCTTGTCGAGTCGTGCGGAGCGACAGGGAGGTGCAGGCGGCCGCTCGTCGTCTGAGAGTGACGCATCGTCGTCCGCCGACATGTGCACGGGCAACTCAGTCGTGCTCTGGGTCGCAATCATCTTTGCCGTTGCCCTCTTTACTTTGACGAGAATCTTGTTCCGGAGCGCACCGAGCGTGGGGACTCGAAACCTCGGGTCGCAACCTTCATAGGGCTCGCTGACGAGCAGGTCCTGCCATACCTCCCTCATGATCTTGACCATGACTTCCTGCTGCTCCAAGTCGGCGTGGACCTCGAGGCTGATGATGATTGGGAGGTCATTCTCCGCAAAGGCGGACTCCTTGATCGCCTCGCAGACTTCGCGGAAACCACAGGGAACGGTCAACGTCCAGCCGTGGGTAACGATAGGCTCGCCTAGTGGCATGAGCTGTCGGGCGCGAGCACGCGCCGTGCCGCGCGCGACATCGAGCCTGTCGTTGGATTCGTGGGGGTCTGCGGCAGCAGCAAATTGGACGCTGGACCTCGTGGACACGTCGTCAGCCATGGCGCGGCTGTTGGAGCTCGGGCTCCGAGAGTGCGCCGCAGGCTTGTCGCCGAGGTACGACCTGGCCGTCCCGTAGGTCTCCCCCATGGTGTCAACGATGTTCAGGGCCGCGGTCGGTAGAGAACTTCCCGAGAGGCCGCGGCGATGCTCCCCATGCGGAGACTTCGACCTGCCTCTTGAGGGAACCGCATCGCCGTTCCAAACGTCGATTTCGATGCAGCGGCATCCTCTTGAAAGAACCTATAAGGGGCACTTGGGTCAGCCGGAGAAGTCAACCCTGTGCAGGGAAGAGGAAGAACCAACGGTTTTGTAGGCTTCCGGTCTGCACGTGGAAGCCCACTGATGGCCATCCAGGTACGTATTGTGGCTGCTGCTTATGAAGTAATTCGTGAGAGGCTTGGATAGATCCTTCTCGGGAGGCGGCGCAACGGCGTCTGTCCCGTACTGCTTGAGCCAGACGTAGAGGAACTCGCCGCAGGTGTACTTGTCCCGGTCGAGATCGACGGCAGATTCGCCCTGGACGTCCTTCAGGAACCTGCAGAACTTGTCTTTCGATAGGAGCGTGTCGGTGCCCCTCAGTTCGTTGTACACTCGCTCGAGGGCCTCGCGCATATCGGTGCTCATGCGGATGTCGACTTCGGGGGGTTTGGAGGAGCCGGTAGAGCCCACGCTCGAGGACTCATCGGTGGGGTTCGTAAACGCGGTCACGCCGACCATCCGCCGAAGGGCCTGGAGCGAGTTTGGGTTCGAGTTGCCGAAGATGGAGAGGGTGCGCGCGCGGCGAGGCATGTCGTGTGCCTTGTCGCCTGGGGCGCGACTGCGACGCTGCGAGGGAGGTGACTGTCAGCTCTGGCCGTTCCGTCGTCGCACGCACATTGACCAGCGGGGNNNGGGGGGGGGGGTATTGAGGAGCCGTACGAAAAGCCCGCACCACAGAGGCATGGCGATTGACTGCTCTGGGCGTTTGCGGATGGAGGGAAAGGTCGGTTCAATGCTTCGCAGAGGCGGACATTGGCGACGGACGGGGTCGCAAGGTCAACCGCAGACAAGGCTTGGGCGAGACATGGGGCTCGGGAGGGAGCCAGAGTCACCAAACGGTGACGCGGAGCAGGGCACGGATATGAAGACTCGCTCGCGATCACAGCTCCGCGACAGGATGGCCAAGGACGGTTCGACGACGAAGACGCACAGCAAAGGAGGGAGAGAAAGCTCGTCCGGTCCAAGATTCCAAATCGTTGACGAATATGTCAGCACCAAGGACGGCGGGTCGGCATTCGAGGAGTGAAGCGCGTCTGCAGCCTCACTCGCCACCGTAGTCGCGACAGGGTCTTCTCGTTGGCCAGGGCATGGGAGGCCCGGCACTATTACCTTAGTGGGTAATATTAATACTGGCACCGAAGCACAGCCCTGCAGGATGGAGCAGGCAGCCAGCACGCACGCCTGTGTGTCTTTCCCAGCGCGGAAAGGGGAGGATGGGATGGTGATGGTGATTGGCGTGCTCGGGCCGGGCCTGATGGGAGGCCACAGGGCTGAGATGCGTGAGCCACTGCTTTGTGGGACGTGACGGGGCGCGGGCAGCTCGCAGGGGCTTCGGGTGACAACACGGGAGWGCGTGGTGTTTGTGCTGCGTTGCACGTTTGTTGCCTCTGATGGCTTGGGGCGTACGACCATCATGCTTGGGGCCACCGATGGGATAGCAATGACAGCATGACGGGCAGACGGGATGGGTTGATTGGCTACGGTCCAGCTTCCGGGCGTCTCAGGCCCTCGCGCTTCAATGTTCTCGTCATCAGTGAGCCTGCGCGGAGGCTGCCTGGCCCTGTCCCCCAACGCCGTGCAGGTGCCAAGAAGCTTCCCACCGCACCGGGCGGCACGGGGCGGGCGGGGCCACGCTGTGGGCAGGGCCGCCGGGATGAGGTCATGCGCCGGTCACCGCAACAGCCATCTATTCATCTATCCCTCGCATAGTACACTTCTAACACCTCTTGTTTCTCACATACCCAGACCCTGCTGCACAATACGCCTCACGCGAGCGACGGGTACCCGCAATGGGCAAACGGCACGAGGCGCAGGTCTGGTCCTGGGGCTTCGACCAGGTCTTTACCTGGAGCGACGGGCCGTGAGTCCCTCCACGTCCGCCAGACAAAACACAGAAAACAAGCCTGGGGCTGACTTGTGTACAACACAGCAACTACCACTACGCGCCGCACTCTCACGCCAGCCTGACGACGCACTTGGTCCTCGCGGGCGAGATGACGCTGTGGTACCCCGACGAAGCGGGCCGCGAAAAGATCGCGTACGGCGTGGGCTCGCGGGTGGACGTCGACGCGGGGAGGGTACATGAGGTTTCGATTGGGCCAGAGGGGTGTACATATGTGAATGGGGAGTGAGTATGGCACGCGTGGTGGTTGTTGGCGAGGAGAAATGAACACCACAAAAGTGTTGGAGGTGGTCTACCCCATAGGAAACAGCATCGAAAACGCCAGCACTCAGAGTGCGCTTACGAACAGCGACTTCATTGCGGCACGCGCCCGGCTGATTCACGGGGCTCTCGACTTTGACTTTTCACGGCAGTCAGTCTCATGCTCCCGATCGAATCCATACTCAAGGGTCTTACCCGAAGCCTTCACGCAAACGTCATCCGGCCCGGCGCTATCCTTGATCCTCCTACCGCCATGCCACTCCTAGCCACCATGTCCTCGCCGGGTTGGCAGTGTCCCCGATGGAAGTCTAACGATGTGGCTTTTGGCAACGTATCTGAGGCGGTTATCCCGGGCGGCAATCCTGGGCGGCAAGGAGGAGTGAGGCGTTGGTTGGTAACCTCTCCGACTTGGTTCGGTTGAAAGCTCTGCTGGAGGAAGTCGTGCCAGGCGGTAGGCTTCGACGTGGAGCGCGTTGGGAATAGGTCAACGAGAGCTGTGTGTTTGTTTTCTTGCGTGCAGTGTTTATACCATTGGTGGCGAGAGACCCGGAGGGTGACATTTCGTCTTGAACCCAGCTGGGGCGGAAGCCGTGGCATCTGAGCTCTTGTTGGCAACCACACTGGCAGTCTCCTCCAAAATTCGAAGGGTATTGCCGTCGAACAAGATAAAATATTGGAGAGTCGTTCGACGAAAGACTCAAAGGACGAGCAAGAATTGTGAGCCGACTCTCTGACCTCTTATAACCCTGATTCCTCGTCCCAGTCACAAGAGTACAGACGGGCGCTTTACAACCAGCCGGTACATTATCTCGCATGCACTGCGTTCCAAGAAACATTGCGTGATACGTTGCATCATCACGTACCATGAGGACATCACAAGTGTAGTCATTTGTCGTCGTGAACCAACAAATGTTCGCTCATTTACGATGTGATTGTGGTCGGTGAAGGCATCGGCGGAGCGCTTGTCACCGAGCGCCTTCGGTAATAGAGTAAAGTTAAAGCACACCTCTGGGACCAGGGCAGTGCGGAGTAGGCGCTCAATCCCGCCGCTGGGTTAGGTATCACTGCACGTGCCGTGATGCAGCATCGGCAGAATTCTTGAATGAAGAGGTATACCTGGTACGCTGGGTTTGCTTGTTTAATGAGGGTTGACGGCCATGGGACGCCAAAGAGACGGTTGCTTCCCGCCCGTCCGCCCTCTGCCTTGTGTGTTGCGGCGTTGGACATGCGGTCTACTGTGCGTCTGTCATATGCAGGGGCCTATGCAGTTTTGGCCTGTCAGTTCAACGTCAGATTCATACGCGCTCCGGCGATCCAGTTATGAGAGGTCAAGGATCCTTTGCCCCGGCTAGTCCGTACTCCGTAACAGCGAAAGTGCCTGCAGTTTGTCGGGATTCCCGAAGGTGCGGGCGCATCAAGCCACTGGCGACGGCACAACGGCCACTTGATGAGCAAGCAATTGTGTTGGAGACGCTTCGAGGCTTCGAGCTGTCTCGAAAGTTCCTCATCTCGTCGTCGTTGCCGAGGCTGACTTCCAAGGGCCCTCAAGCGCGAGTCGAGTGGCGCCACCCGATGCAAGCGCCAACTGTCGAAGGTTCAGTCAGTCGTCACAAGCGTGCTCCGTGCTCCGTATCCTCAGCCGCTAGCTCCTTTTTGTCACAAGCCACATGTCCTGACTCTATTTTCGTCGCAAAGAGCTCGCAGAGTCTGAAACGATCCGCCCGCCAGGAAATGGAGGTGGGATAATATCCGGCTGTGCAGCTCGTCGATAGCATCGATGATGAGTGATCGATCGTGATGCGCGGCGCCGACTGCCCATCGGCCAGACACACCATCACACAGCACAGCCAGCGTGGCTGAGGAGGAATACGACGAACTCAGAGGGTGGTGTGGCGCACCAACTGCGGAAGAAGACGTGATTGGCGTACCGAGTACGAAGCAGGAGGCGGCGGCCAAGGGATTGGAAACCCCCGGCACGTGTGTCGTGAACTTCAGCAGGGCGGCGCTCAAGTGTCTGACAGCGCATGCGGACTGCTCCGTGTTGACCTCCGTGTTAATACGAGTAGTCCGTACTCCGTACCCCGTACTACATCAGAGACCGTGGGAGATGAACGCGGCTTCGGCCAAGTTCGTAGTGGAGAGCAGGGCGTGGAAACGCGTTTCACCTGCTATTTAGAGTTGTCTCGCCATTCCAGCACCAGTCCGATTCCGGCCCGAGAAGGGCGGCCTGTGGACGCATCGTTTGCTCATCTTCTGTGGTTTTCGATTTGGGAGCACGGCGGAGGAGCAAACGGTTCGTCATCCCACAGGGATTGCCGTAGGGATCATGCCGCGCGACCTGGCTGGACAGATTGCATCCGAAGACGACCCCTGTCCATGTCGCGTCGCGGGGAAACGCAGCAGTGGCCACGACCGTTTGACGTCTCATCCGAGCACCGAGCCGCGATGCAAGAACGCAGACTCCAGAGGACCCGTCATTGCATCAAACAGGCGCGCAGCGGGTGGCCGTGCTCATGCAGCTCCAACACGCAGATGCCGTCAGGCTCTGGGGCCTGGCGTCTCAGATGATTGGATCATGGGGCGAGCCATGCCGGTCCAGCTGGACCGCTCCACCAACGCCATGCAGCCCTGCTGAGCCAGGAGGCTGGAGGCCCAGAACCGGCTGTCCAGTTGTCGACGACGCCTGGCCAGGGTTGTGCCTTGCTTTTGGGTCTGGACGGTTCGGCAGTGGCTGCTTGCCTCGTCGGCTACGCCGCTTTCGAACCGAACGTCGCCCCCTGTCCACGCCGCATGTGCCTTTTTCGAACCGTTGGCAGATAATTACGAGCAATACTCGTACGGAGCGCAATGACGCCCAAAAGGCAGACAGCCTCGCGCCTTCCCCGTCGTCTCGTCCCCCTCCAGGCTCCCACCTCGCTTCCTGCCCCCCGTATAACTCCCCCCGGCCTCACCGTGTTATCCGACATCCTCCCTCGTTTCGCAACTGTCCGCATCTGTCCGCATCTGTCCGCATCTGTCCGCGTGTCGTCCAAGCGGCAATCAAACGCCAGACAATATACCCGGGAGGAGCGCATAAACACCGCCCGGCTCCCGCTCCCGCTCCCACGTCCCGCGAACACCGGTGACCGCTCCATGCCACCACCGATGGGAGCCCTCATGTCCATCCGCCAACCCTCCCTCCTAGTCGATTCCGCAATCGTCGCCGTCCCTCGTGCCTCTCTGCCGTAGCGGTGGCGATACCGCTGTCATGGGCAATGCTTCTTCTTCAGAGGCGTCGCGAAAGGTGCCTCAGAAGCTGTCCAAGCTGAGACCAGGCAACCGACTGTCGGCAGATCCGAGCGACTTGTCCGCCTCGAGAAGCTCTCGATATTGTGACAGCTATCTTGCTGGCTCTCGTCCTGCTCTTGAACAGTTTCCGTCTCCAAACCAAGATGCGCCTCTCGAGGACGAAGGCGCCGCTGCCAACAGCTCAGCAGCCGACCGACGGCTTTCGATGCCAGAGTCTGCAGTTCAAAGTGCCAAGATCGCCGTGCTGTCGCCATCACATGAGCCTCAGACCAGAGGGAGGCGGAGAAGCACCGGTGTTGCAAGCTCAGCCACGGAAGACCGGCCCAGCAGGGCCAATTCTATGGCCCGTCACAACGGCGGCGGGGTCCAGCCTCCCAGTCGGCCCCATAGGTTCGTATGCCTTCATACCCCTGAGAAAGATGATTTAACATGCAATATTAGTCTGCATAGAAAGGGTTATCGAGAGCAGCCAGGATGGACGACGTCGGACAATCGTCCCTCTGGCAGTCGACGACTCTCAAATGTAGTCCCAAACGGCCTACAAACGACCCAGTCTACCACCACCAAGACCAAGTCCGTGACCTCCCAATCCGCGGATGCTCCTTGCCGCTCTCCTCGACCACCAGAAACCGTCAGCAGCCCAATCGCTCGGAATAACTCAGATGTGTCGCTGTACATACCCATGCGCCGGCGCTCTCTCATTCAGACACCTGGGGTAGCTACCCGCGGTGTGAGGAATGACCCGCGATCGCCCACACTCCCGAGCATCCCAGTCAAACACGCAGCGCCCGCAACCCAACCCAGCTACGACTCGCCTGCGCCGCAGATTGATAGCCACCTTTCTCTACCATCGCACGCTCTCACATCCGAACCTCAAGAGCGCGCCGTCACGCCGTGCGAAGCCGATTACAGGCAGCTTGGAGGCATGAAGTTTGGAACGTTGCGTATTACAAATGGCTCGCCCGTTCAAAGTCCTACGGCTGAAATCGGTAATCAGATTGCGCGCCGCTCTGAACGACAATCTGATTCTTCTGAACCGGAGCGTTTCGCTCACCATGAGCCTGCGTGGCCACTGAAAGAAGGTGTCATCCTGAGCAACAAGCTGTACCCTGACCTCACCGTCAATTTCGTGCAACCTCTTTCCAACGATTCGACTCCGGTCTTGTCCAGCGCTACGGGCGAGTCTACCTCGGGCCAAACTATCGAGTTCGAGATGGAACGTTCTTGGTTACTAGGCCCGAATGAGGAGCACACGATCGCTACCACGCCAGGTTCCCAGTCAACTGACTCCCGGTCCACCTCCGACCGCCAATCCAGCCCAGACGGCAGTGAAAACACGCCGGAACAAGACATGGTCGACATGGAGTATCTATCACCAGAAATCTTGGACGTCAGGGAAGATCCAAGTGCCAAGTTTCGAGGCAATAGCAACGGGCCTCGGTATTCCGGCAACCCCCCGGAAAGTTCAATGGCTCGGTCAGACAGCGGCTTCGTTTCGACCTCGACTTCGTCATCCACCAGTTCGCGAGCGACTCTGTCCCAGGCAGACAGTGGCTACAGCTCCAATTTCTCACTTCGATCAATTCGTACCAGCTCCAAGAAGAAAGGTCGCGATGCAGAGCAGGCTGCTCGCTCCACGGAGCGTACCCCAGGGTTGAGAGACTCACTGCCGCCATCCCTTGCAAATGGCACACACCGTGGCAAGGGCAATCGGCCTGCTTCATCGTCTCGAACTTCGTTCGCATTTATGTCGCGGGATAGAATGCGTCGTTTGTCGACGCGAGCCGGCAAGAACCATGAGCTCCCATCGCCAGAGTCGGGGGTCTTGTCTAAGCACTCGCGTACCAGATCTGCCGATATTGAGATTGGCCACTTCCAAGAGACCTCAGAAAGGCTCAACAGCACCATGAGCAAGCAAGGGAAATTACACCGTCTTCTTGCTGGAAGTACCAAGAGGCAGAGTCTTCCCACGGCATATATGCCTCATGACATTCATGACACGATTCCAGCGGTTCCTTCTGACATTGAAGAAAAGCTGCGTGAGCACAGTGGGCTATTCCCGACTGCGTCCAAACGGATCGCCCTCAGAGTCGAGTCGAGWCAGGAAACCCTGAAGACAATCATGAGCGTGGAAAGTCTAGATCTTGCAGACACCAGGACGCAGCATGTGGGCACTTTTCGGGAGGCACAGTCGGAAAGAACCGTCCCAAGCCAAGAGCGGCAGCATCAAAGGCAGTCTCTCCCGGTCGTTCCGCACACCTTAGCCCAAGAGTCAGCGCCGTCATGGAATCTCGCCCCTCGAGTATCCGTCAAGCGCAAGCCAGGAGGATCGGAGCCGCGAATGCTGGGCCTTGGCGGGGAAGAGCGTGACTGGATCTCTAGAGACACCCGCAAGGATGGTGTTGGAGACGCCGGGCCCTACAACAGATCTGATGCGACGGGTTTGCACAGTTCGACAAGTGTGGACGGCGACGAACCCCGTTCACGGACGCTGGCCAAGCCAAGCCGAAAGCCGCCAGCATATTCCTCGGAGACACACGCTCTCAAATCGCGGGCATCGGCACCGGATCTTACAGACTCGCCCACTCTCCCTCCCTACCCGACCCTTTCTCAGCCTAGCCTGCACGGCAGCAATTCGCCGCCGCCCATAAGCATGAGAATTCGCAGTGTGGAAGGCTCTCTCCAACAAGCGTCCTCCCTGTCGTCGTCGACCGCCTCTAAAGCTATACCCTCGCTATCGCAAAAGAGCAGCCGGGAGAGCCTGCACAGCCTTCAGTGGCATCCGTCGCAGGTTACAACCCAAGATCCATCGCTGGCTGGAGAGCGATCGCAAGTGCGACACAGTTACGGAGGCCCAAGCCGACAACTTCCTGTAGTTTTTCGTCAGCCTCATTTTCGCGATCGAAGCACAGGCTCTCGCCCACATAGCGATGGCCAGGGTCAACAGTACCGCATTCTTCACAGCTACAACTCACCAGCCTACAATAACACGCCGATATGGGGCTAGGATGCTCCTTCACCACAATTCCTTTGACTAGATGTGCGGTTCACCGGCGGCGCACATCTCTCCTTTCGTGATACCACATGCAGCACTGCACATACACGGCGTTCCGTTTGTCACTTATACCCGCCGCAACAGCAC
Organism: Tolypocladium ophioglossoides CBS 100239; assembly: GCA_001189435.1. Classification (NCBI taxonomy): domain Eukaryota; kingdom Fungi; phylum Ascomycota; class Sordariomycetes; order Hypocreales; family Ophiocordycipitaceae; genus Tolypocladium; species Tolypocladium ophioglossoides. Next base: position 190,729 of record LFRF01000016.1, on the reverse strand, counting down.
TCAAGCTGTGCCGCCGAGCAACACTTGACACTTGATTCATCTTCCAGGTAGACAGGATCTCCGGCATTTCTCTCATTCTGGGGCGTTTGCAGGCACCCCCCCCGTTCTGACAACATGCTTGATTTCCACTTGCACATGTGAGATTTACATTGTGTACATATGCGATCTGGGCTCCTTTTTTGCCGTCTCTCCAACCGTCTTGCTTGCTTTGTATTGTTGTCGAGAGGCCGGTGGAGGGATATACCCTTGGAACTACGATGCCGTCTGGCGATGGAGACTGTATCATTATCTAGATGGGTCAATTTAAACGATGTTATGACAAACGGCGTACAGATCACAGATGGGATCGCGTGACTCGGGGCATCAATGGACCGTATTGCAAAGTACTCCGTATATAGTAATAACAAAACGCCAGTACGTTGTCATATGCGCTTAGTATGCGTCGCGGCGTGTGCTGTACGAGGGGCCACGCACCAAGGCCACGGGCTCGCGACCAGTCAAGACGGCCGTGCCAGCCCTAAGCTTCAGGCCGGGCACCTTTGCGCCGCCCTTGTCCAGCGCCCAGACGGCGACGCCGATCCAGTTGTCGCCGCGGTAGTTGAGGATGCCCTCGGGCACGGGGAAGTCGCTCTGCGGGCCGATGTTGCTGACGTACTTGCCGTACTGGAAGCCGTTGACGAAGAGCGTGGCGCGGAAGTCGGCGGCGGCGGCGGCGGCGGCGGCGGCGGCGTCCTTGTCGAAGACAAAGGAGAGCGGGATGTCGTACGTGTCGGCGCTGTAGTCGAGGTGCAGCTTCGCGGCGTAGAAGGCGATGCCGGCGCGGTCGGTGGCGGCAAAGGGGCTGCCGCGGGAGAAGCTGCGCAGGGGCGGCGAGGGGAGGTGGAAGCCCTGGCGCTCGAAGAAGTGGCCGCCCTCGTTGAGCGGGCCGCGGAACTTGTCGGCGTAGCTCTCGCCGCCGAGGTTGCCGGTGAGCTTCCAGGGCGAGACGGGGGTCGGCGAGGCGGAGTCGTTGGCGGCGAGCAGCGCGTAGTCGATGATGCCGCGCGGGGCCTTCATGTCGTCGAAGCCCGAGTTGAAGTTCTCGGCGAGGCCGGTGCTGTCGACGACGACGGTGAGGACGTAGCGCGCGCCGCTACGCAGGGCGCCGGGCAGCGGGTACGTCGAGGTGTTGTCCTCGTCGGCGGCAGCGCTGTTCTTGAAGGAGCCGAGAAAGGTGCCGTTGAGCCAGGCGGCGCTGGCGTAGGCGCTGCCGCCCTTGGTCCAGAGGCGCAGCCGCGTCTCCACGCCGCGCGCGGTGAAGTGGCCGCGGAAGACGAGCGCGCCCGTGCTGAAGCCGTAGTCGGCGCCGTACAGCGAGACGGGCGTCCGGAGCGGCGCGGCGGAGTTGTTGGTCGTCTTGCGGTCGGCGACGGGCCAGGCCGAGTCGTCGTAGTCGGGCCGGGCCTCGGGCAGCGAGTCCACCTGGTACCACTCGAGGCGCGAGAGGTCCGGGACGGCGACGTCGGGGATCTGGATGTCGGGCGCCGAGACCCAGTTGCCGAGCGGGGAGGTGGTGTACGGCAGCGCCTTGCCGTTGACCTTGAGCCTGGAGACGCCCGCGGGCGCGCCGATGACCTCGAGGGACGTGGTGGCGTTGAAGTCGGCCTGCAGGGAGAGCGTGGCGCCGTCGACGGCGGCGGAGCGGATGAGGTAGCCGCCGTTGACGATGACGGCCGCGGGGTTCGTGAGGGAGCTGCCGTAGGCGCTGCCGTGGCTGGGCAGGACGGGGACCCAGTAGTTGTACGCCGCGTTGCGGTCTGTTGCGCTCGTCAGCACGGGTCGGGGGGGATCAAGGGGAAGGGGAAGGGGAAGGGGAAGGGGAAGGGGAAGGGGAAGGGGAAGGGGAAGGGGAAGGGGAAGGGGGCGCCACGCACCAACCATGTAGACGGCGAGGTCGCCGATCCGGACGACCTGCCGCTCCGGCGACGTCTTCCACTGGACGACCACCGCCAGCTTGTCCATGGTCCGCACCGAGTAAGCGTCTCCCTCGACGCGCGAGACGTGGGCATCGCCCCGGAGCGCAAACTCGTGCGTCTCGTCCGGCCCACCGTACATGACCAGCACGGTCCTGTCGCCAAACTTCTTCCACGTGAAGATCTCGGCCGTCGAGTAGAGCAGCGAGTAGTCGCCGACCGGGTAGTCCACGACGTGGACCTTGGAGTCGCGGCCGTGCAGGGACAGCGCGTCGCCGCCCTGGGGGACGGTGATGGAGCCGGCCGACGTGGGCAGCTTGAGCCTGTACGACGTCGACGCGGTGCTCGCGTAGTCGCTGTGGCGCGCGACGAAGAAGCTGCCCGTGCCGTTTCCGAGGAGAGGCGTGACGGCCACGTCGGCGTTGTCGCTGTAGACGGTCGTGCTCAGGGGCCCGGGCGTGGCGACGAGATAGCCGGGGGACACCTTGAAGAACTCGCCCTCGAGCTTGACTTCCGAGTACTTTTCGCGGTCCACCACTCTGTTCTCCCTGATGCACTGCATGCTGTCAGCACTCGGCGCCCTCCCGCTCACTTCAGAGGCATGCATGCTTACGGCGCCGTAGTCGTATGAAGTGTAACCGCCTGGGTGTCCCAGGTTGCCCCAGTTGGTGCCGCCAAAGATCTAAACCACGTCAGCCCTGCGGCTTATTCCCTGCGCTGCATATCGGTCCTTACCATGTAGAGGTTGAAGATTGTCACGCCCGCGGCCACGTTGTTCTTGTAGAAGACGCGCGAAAACTCGTGGTTGACTAGGACAGAGCACTGCTCGAGACCATAGCCTCCCCACGGATCAAAGGAGCCGCCTTGAAACTGCCAACAACGTCAGGCCAAACTAGGCGTGGGCCGGAGCATCCATGTGGCTCACCTCGACGATGGAGTATGGGGTCTTGGGGCTCTGCCTGAGATGCAGCTGGTGGAAGTCTGTGGGCAACTTGTTTGGCGGCCATGTATATGGATTTGCCTGCTTTGTGGTTAGAACAAGGTCCGATTCTACCCATCTTGGCACTTACGCAATCGAACCCGAGAGGMTAACTGTCGTGTCCCTAAACGAGGTCAGCATCCACACGCTTCATCTATACATTCGCAGGCCAGACTTGCATAAATGTCCATTTGACCCACGCCACTACCCGGTGCGTAGTTGCCGCCTGGGCCAACGTCGTTGTTGATCATGGGGACCACGATGCCCGCATGCCGAGCCTGGTCAATCACGTACTGCATGTACCCGCCATTAGGGAACGGAATGTCGTGGCCGTAGCTGTATTCATTCTCCGGCTGGAACAAGACGACCGCCCCGCCGTTGGTGATCTGATGCTTTGCGATGATGGCGCAAATATGAGCCATGTAACTGCCCCAGTGTCAGCGGCGCACATCCGGCCATCATGTCATTTCAGAACTGCAGGTAGCCTCACTTGTCCGTCATGCCCAGGAAGTCGCCCTTGTCCGTTCTCAGGACACCGTGCATCCTCTGCAACCAGCCCGGGAAGCCACCGCCAGATACCTCGGCGTTGATGTACGGTCCCGGCCGGGCGAGGAGGCAGATGCCCGCCTTCTTGGCAGCCTCGAGGAAGGGCTCCAGGTCGAAGACGCCGTCGGCGCGGAACTCTCCGGGCTTTCCCTCGAGAAGCGCCCAGTCGACGTAAAAGGACACCATGTTGAAGCCCATGGCCTTGATCTTCTGGAACACGTCCAGGTAGAGGGACGGCACGGGGAGACGAAACGGGTGGACCTCGCCCGAGAACATCATGGCACGCTCGCCGTGGATGAACAGAGAGTGCTCATCCCAGGTGACAATGTCTTGGAGAGGCGCACGCTTCTCCGGCTCGCGGATCACGTTGAACGGCCGGCCGCCGTAGCCCGTAAGGCTGAGGGCATCGCAGACTGGCAGCGCAAGGGCCGCACAGAGCACCGTAGACAGCTTCATCTTGGCTAAATCGTATGCCCGTCAGCGCAGTACATCCGTCGACTAGCTCAACAGTCTATCTTGTCATCGCATTTTGAGAGAGCACCTCTTTTATACACCGGCCAGAGCCGGCCCCCTACACGGCCCTCGTGCCCCCTGGCAGCGTATATGTCATGGAGACCCGGTGGAGATACGGGCTCCCGGGTCCCATGCGCAGCAAGGCCGCTCGATGAAACCCAACATGGGGGAAGCCCATATGAGGTCGGTATTAGCCGACAACCACGGGGGACCTCATCATGCCGTATTGGTCGACAGCCAATCGTGGCAGCCCGTATGTGGCACGTATTGGTCGACAGCATCTGCCGCGTTGGATGGGGGTCAGCCCGTTCGTCCTGTGCCGCCTCCTGAATCCTTCATGGGACCATGACCCAGACGCCCGGTGGGGAAGTGACGGCCGGGTACTTGGTTTTAGATGTAATATCGATGTTCGGAGCACGGAGAATAATCGTGGGCCAAGGCTGACCAGAGCCGGGGTGGGGTGACCGCGTTGGCGACCTTTAATTGCGTGCGCATCGCGAGCCTGCAGATCATCTGAGATGGCGTGCGGAGAGCCGTGCAGGAGGGTAAATTAGAGGTCCGGTGGTACGAAGTAGCACCGGCGAGACGCTCTGTCGACGTTGCATCCAGGGCATCATGCGCGTGTCCGGCCTGCATTGCGCCCCAGCGTCAGTTGATGCCCGCGTCTAACAGACTGGCTGTCGCGCTCCCCAGACGCAAGACGGGCTGAGCAGTCTATACAGGCTGCCAGGTCGGGGCGTCTTAGCCCGACTCGTACAGCATCTCGTCCAAGACACCCAAGACACCCAAGACACCCCCCCTCGGGAGGCCGCCGTGCTTCCATATCTTACCGTGCTTCATCACGAAGCTCACTTTGTGGAGCGCCAGCTGGTCCGCACGAATCTCGGCCGCAGGCTTCCCGCCCACCGAGCATGCAGGCTTCCAGGACGTCCTCGACGGGTATGCCAGCGCCCTCTCCGTGGTTGCCGCCAGAATGGCTCCCTTTGCCGTGCCCGCATGGCAGGCCACAGGTAAGCCAGCAAGGCTCGCTTCTTCGACTATGGCCTTCATCTCCCCCTGCGTGAACATGGCCATTTGCGGAAAAGGCATGCCTCCGATATAGGGATGCGTCTAGACCGGCAACCGCATCATCTTCCTCCTATATTCCGCATAAAACTTGATGACATCCTCACCGTCCGCAGCCCTTCGTCGAACTGCTCATCGAACCCCAACAGGGCCTCAGCGATCTGTGGGCCGGATACGCCATTCGCCGAGTTCTCTGTTCGCATCTCACACGAGCCCGTGGTGAGAGCATGGGCGACGACAAGAGACACGGCCCGGGATCGAGTGCACGCTTAATAGCGCCCCCAAGGCTTGCATCGCACGACGGAGAGGAGAGCCCGGCGCACGTGGTTGGTTGCGCGAATGGTGCGCTCGACGATGCTCTCATCCCGCATCTGCTCCTGCGCGGGCCGTTCTCTGGGCGATGCGTTACTACCGAGGGTCGCCTGACACGGCGGCGTGGCACTCACTCATAAAGATGCAGGAAGATGTGAGTGTGGGCATCTACGAAGCCCGGCATGGCGACTTTGGAGCGCAAGTCAATGTCCCCGTTACTGATGCATTTGTCCGAGTTGTCGCGCTCAAACACGTCGGCAATGGCCCCGGTCTCAACGTCGAATATGACTGACGCATTCTCCCCAAAGGCTTTAGCTTTGGGGTCGAAGAGGAGGCCGGTGTGGACAGCGATACTTTTGGGCTGCATTGATGCTGTTGGCTGTTGGTTCTTTGGTTTGTATCTGGTGGAGGATCAGCTGAGTGTGCTCCGACGTCCTGGGGTGTTGTTGAGTTGTAAGTTAGCATGTCAGCTTCCTATTTTGACCCTGCGAACACGCCCGAGCACGTTGATGTCTTTGGAGACTGAAAAGCACTTGCTTGCCATGTTATTAGAAGCAGTGTCAATGATCACAACCGTAGTTAAAGGCGTTTTAAGCGGTGCTGAGATTTCGTCCGTCAACAGCTATCTCTTTGTCCGCGTAGTGTAAGCTCGACATTTCGAAAGCCATCTCCGGATCAGCAACGTCTTCATCTATGAACAAACCCGCAAAACACATGGGGAATCACCATGGCCACCGCCCTGTGCTTGCTCAAGGATGCACGGAAAATAATTCCATCAGCGACCATTGACGCCTGGGATAAAGGAGTCCCGGCGCGGTGCGAAGTGTATGTGCTCTAGGGTAGGCGGACCGCGAGCAGTTGCACAGCATGCCGTTGACGCCAGGCCTGTCTGGACTTGACTGCCTCTGATGTCGTATGCCGCCAAGACGATGCATTTCATCTGCAGGAACACGGGGCCTCGAAATGCCCCTCGATGGATCGATTCCTCTGTGCAAGGGAACATGCAGCGCCGGTCGAGCTCAAGCACTCGGCAACGCATGGCGGCCCTGGACTGACGAGCTGGCTGTTCTGGGGAAGAGACGAACCGGAGATGGTTCAGGCTCCGGCAGTCGCGGAGGCATGTTCAACAAGAGTTGAACCATTGGGCCATGTCGTCTGGAGCAGCACGGCATGACCGGCAGGGCCGGCTCATCACCTTCATCTCAAACAAGACGGAGGCAGCCGACCGTAATAAACGCCAGGCAACGTCGCATGATATGCTGTCAGACGGCACACCAGCAGAGACTCCATGTCACGTCAGACGATCCGCGACTGTGACAACGCGGGGCCAGATCCCTGCGTTTGGGCGTGCAGCCATCCAAACAAAGCCCACGACGAGAGTCCTGGTCAGTTCTCTGACAGTCTTTGCAGATAGCATGCAAGGGATAATACGCAACCGGGCCGATAGCCTCCCATCAACTCACGCAGGCGTCGGCCATGGACGCGCCTCAACCAAAACAGTTGGCTTTTTTCCGTCAATGAATGCATGAACGCGTGTGCTGGAGTATGTAGGGTGGCCACCACCATGTGCCATGTGCACCATCCGCATCGAAGGCTGAGCGGAGGCAAACGCGGCAGGCCGTAAACGTGGATCGCACGAGACGCCCCAAGGCTTGGCTTCGCAAGGAGGCCATCGAGTCGGTCTGGACTGGCGAGCGTCGACACCTTCTGTTGGGCCCAAGAACCGCGGCGGACAATGCCATCGGAGGAAATATGCCTGTTTGTTGTGCTCAAAATGTGCACTTTGTGCCGGGGGCAGTGTTGCGATCTTCCAGGGCCCCCGAATAACATGGGACAGCCCTGAAACTTAGGCCCTGAAAACCTGGGGCACTCTGACCCCGCCAAATTCGCCCTCCGACGTCGACGCCGTGTAAATTAGTGTATCCTTCCGACTGCGTTTCGATGCATTACGAGTAGGTATTTTGACCGCGGTGATTGCTGACCCCAATGTCCTTGCCGTGGCCCGGCAGGCAATTGCATCTCGCGGTAATGCCTCCCGCGGCGGCGGCTAGCGGCATAGTCAACGAAAGCAACAGCCGCGTCCCAAGCCGCGGCCACTCTTGATACGCGCCGTCGTTGCCAAGTTCCAAGTCGCCAAGTCCCAGGTTGACAGAGCTATCCAGGAGCTTGTTACCAAGCGATGTCCTCGTACGCAGGGCCGGCCGCGGCTGCTTGATGATGATGAGTCTGATGCCCTCGCGGCCTACGTCATTTAGATGCAGAAAAGCGGACTCTCAGCAAGAATCAATGGTTCGAGTACGTAGGGCGGACCGAGGAGTTTATCTCTCTCGAGGAAAGCGAGAAGGGATTTACAAGCTGCCTCGCAAAGACCGATCCCTTCTTCTTCGATACGACGCCAGCACAAGCTCATCGAGATGCAATACGAAAAGCTTGCTCGGCGGCACGGCCACTAGTTGCGGTACAATGGCCGGAGGAATTGCGGCAAGGGAGACAGAGCCCTATATAGATCATGACCTGACTCAAGCCCATACGACGCACGATGACGATGCGATCGAGAATACACTCACAACTACACAGCGGACGTGGCGATCCCGCCACCGCCCAGGTCAATGCSGCCGCCGCCGTCGCCCTGTAGTCGCCCTGTATTGGGCCGGTCCAAGCAGCTTGGAGAAGAATTGCAAGGGACATCAGGAAATAGCGAGCTACGAGAGAGAGACTAGGAGACTCTTCAATTAATAGGGTTATCAATCATCGCAAATATATCGTGACGCAGTCAGAAGAAGGATACCTAGGCACATCAATTCCACGGCGTTGGAGGCGAAGCACTCCGTAGTGGTGACACTACGAGCAGGCTGGTTTCCCAGAGGGACCCACCAATGGGTAATAGCGGGACCTTCTGTCTCCTGACGCCGTTTCAACGCCTGTGGAGTGTGGCGCCTGTGCAAGTTGTGTCGCATCGTTGTGCAGCGATGTCGTATCGCAGCCACGATGGCGTGCTCGAGCATTGGCGACGGCGACTGTTGACAGGTGGTGACAGCTGGATAGACGCCCGGGCCGCGCCGTTTGCAGAACTGCTGCAAACAAAGGCCCTGGACTGGACGTCCGAGCACGCACCACGCTGTGGTTGTTGGGCCCATTGCCGATGCTGAATGGGAGGGTGTGAATCGTGAGTGGTGCACAAAGCGGTGGCGGCCGTGCATGGCGGCCTGAGGTTGGTCGGCGGCGAGTAGGACCTGAGGGTGGAATACGAGATGGCAGTCACCCGCTGCTGAGGTCGTTTGTCAGGACTCAGACCCCTGCACCGACTCCATAAAAACGTCTCGCTTTGTCCACGCCTCATTCTCGTGACTCCCCCTTTGCCACCTACCAATTGCCTACACATGCCTCGCCTTCATTCGATTCCCTTTCTGTTTTCTTTCTCGCGCCCTGATTTTACGCACGGAGTACGAAGCACGAAGTACTCTTGTCCTGCTCAAGCTGGCATCGAGCCTTCCCTCAACCCGTACCGCCACTCGCTCTATCCTCGGTTCTACTGATTAGCCTCCTGCGGATCCCCTCCAGACAAAGACTGTCGAGTCAAGGCTTGCGTGTCTGTCCCATCCGTTCGCTTGCACGCTTTTGGGACCGCGAACGCAGCCGACACGTCCCGCGACCGTTTATTTTCATTACTCCAACTGTCTTTCACACATCAAACCTCACACAACTACCAGAAATCAACATGTACTCCTTGCGACTCCTTCACCTGCTTGTCGTGGCTGTCTCCGTCCTCTACGCAGCTCAGGCTTCGTGGCTGGACGTCAACAAGCTCGGCATTGCAGGACGACAGCTCAGCCCTTCTCCGACGGCCGCCACATCCAGCCCTAGCTCCACCCCAACCTCTGCGTCCTCTGCGTCCGTAACCAGCTCCTCGTCCTCTCCGCCTGCCCAGACGTCCATCTCGTCAACCCCCTCGTCGAGCAAGCAGCCCGAGACCAGCAGCTCTGAGAAGCCATCTTCGATCGCTGCCCAGACGACTTCGACTTCTCCACCGGTCCAAACGAGCACGTCCGTGAGCCAGCCTCAGAGCACCTTTGTCAGCCTTCAGCCCACTTCGACGACGAGCGATGGCAGCGACAAGTCGACCTCGCCCACGCCCACTCCAGTGATTGCGACCTCTGTTGTAGTCGTCACCGGCACTAACAGCGACGGCTCCAAGACCACCATGACCTCAACCTCGATGACCACCTCTACCCCTGGATTGAACTCCAACGGATCTACCGAGACCTCTGGCATGTCGACCAAGACTCGCAACACTGTCATTGGCGTTGTCGTCGGTGTCGGTGGCGCAATAGTGCTCGGCGCTCTGGGCCTGGTGGCATGGAGAATCTGGGGGCGCAAGAAGAACTCCGAGGAAAGTGACGGCCTCATGGACTACAACATGAACGTGGCGAGCATGGAAAAGACTGAGCCGGGCAGCTCTGCCGGCCCCAGCCAGCGGACGCCTTTCCAGTCGACGTTGGAGAATTACCACCAGCCGACGGCACCCGTCAACGCGTCGTCCAACTTCTGATTGAGGATACCATCCACGACGACGGTGCAAGAGCTATGAGTCGTCGGTCTTACCGATGCTTTCCATGCGGCGTTCCGGACTTGATATTGCCTCCTGGAGTGTTCTTACCAGACGAGTTGCCCATATTTCCGACCACAACCAAGACGTTGCCAACTACACCTTCGACCATTAGCGCCATAAGCCTCTAAAGGAGAAGGATCCGAGTCGAAGGAACTGGGAGTGCGATATGAACGGGCATACCCTCGTCACATCTTGTGTTACCAGGGTTGGCGAAGCTGTCTTTGCAAAATGCATAGCGAGTCTTTGCCCAGTACTGCTATATCTAGAATAGACCACTTAATAATACGGACATTGATATACCTCCGCTGCAGTTCAAGATTGCTACCTCCGCCATGCCTCGTACTGCCTGCTGTCGCAGCTGCATATGTCACCCTGTGCTAGTGTCACGAGTCCTCAGGTCCAAGACGGTTCCGTCTCAAGCTTCCAGATGCCAGGAATTGACGATGCCAGCACGGGTTCGGTGAGAATACTTGCACTCAGTGGGAGCAAGGTAGCACTATAAATACCTCGACAGCCACGACCTGCACGGAGGCTACCTTGGTTTCTGACTGACGGCCTGAAGGGGCGAATCCTGTGGCCCGAGTCCTCGGGCTTGAGGCTGAGGCGGCTCCAACGGGCTGACTGTCAGCGGCATGAACCCTAACATGGAGGCTGAACGGCATGACTGTCTGTCTGWACTCCGTAGAAGACAGCGATACGAACCGCCGTGGATGAGCGAAGGAATTTCAGTTCGAAGCGCTTAGATGGGATTTTGATCCCCCTTGCCTAAACCCCTTCTTCTTTACGAAGTACGTGGACGAGGCGGGACCTGTGAGACAATGGGGCGCTGGATTCCTATTGGAATGCAGCAGCTGCGAGGGGCGTGCATTGACAACTGACTGCGAACTTGGCGGACAGAGGAAAAGAAAAAGCGACGTGATGGTTTAAGGGATTACCGAGAGACATTATTTCCCAGCGTTCCGCGTTTATCTCTAGGCCACAGTCGAAAATGCATGATATGTCGCAGCCGACCAAGTTGGAGTGGGATACGAAGTATGAGCTCAGAGCCCAAAGGGATAGCTCAGGTGTCGGCCCAAAGACACGCTCTCCACCAATGGCAACCCAGGCCCAACGTCGGAGACGGCGCCGTGGCCCCAGAGCCATTTCGAGAGCCTTTGGTGCACACGGGTTGCCACCACAGCAAGTACGAGTACGAGGACATGCACGATCTAGGCCTCTTATTCGACGTGCATGCACGTGCCGCGCTGACGCCATGCAAAACCGCTGCGGGAGTGGGCTGGTTCTTGATGCTCTGCGCTTGGCGCCACGCCGCGAACTCAAAGCTCTGGCCTCTTCGAATATGGCGGGAGCCTTGGGACTCGACCCGTCGGTTCAACTAGTTCCCGAGCTGTGCCTGGGGCCGGCGAAGCCACCCCGTCTTTCTTCACTCGCCGTGGGAACAACGGGGAACAACGGGGGCAATATCGACGTACGAGTAGCTGGTGCGGGACTTGTGGAGTTGACGACCCTGTTAGCTCTGCGTCGCGATGCATTCCGCAGTGTGGTGACGACCTGGGGAAGAAGGTTGGGTGGCATGTCGCATCATGGGATGGGGGGACTCATCTCATCACCACTGTTGTACGGAGTACTTCGCACTGGGCCCTCGGCCAATGCAAAAGGTACCTTGAGCTCTGTCTGCCTCTCGTCAGTGGGCGAAGCTTTTTTTTCGTCGGGGCCTGCGACAGGGACAGCCAGCCAGTGCATTTAATGATGGCCCGCCTCGCGTAATCTCGCGACAGGGGGCGTTTGATGAAGGGTACCTCGGCGGCTGCGTCAGATGGCGGCGACTGGTATGACGCGCTGCTGAAGGCCGAGGTACCCCTAAACGAAGCGTGGGTGAACCAATCTCTACGAGTAGCACTTGGCGCGCATCTGTAGCATCTATCATGACTTGCTGGCGCCAGAAGGCCCAAGTTTTATTACCCACCCACTGGCAATCTTCCCCATCCACTGTCGGCGGTGGGTTCCCGTTCCTTGCCTGCTGCTGCTCCTGTGTCATTTACGGCAGAGTGGTGGTGGTGTCGCTACTGCTGGCTGGCCCCGATCCTCATATTCGTCAACCTTTAACCACCACCGACTCTTCGCCATCATCCCTCTCCCGCCCCCGGCCGCGTCCCCTTGTGCGCCCGATGTGTCCGGCCGCGTCGATCCGTCTTTGTCCGCGTCCCTCTGCCGCTCCTTTTCTGATGCTGTCGCCGTCCTTCCTTTGACTTTTCGAAAGGAGGCAACATCACGACTTGCGCGCGCAGGCTCTTGTCGCCCCCTTTCCTGGAGCTCCAGCAGGGTTGGCGGGAAAACGCGTCGCGTAACAACGGCCCGAACGGCCAACGCCACGGCATCCTGGGCCCTGGAGATAGAGTAAGCGTCGGGCTCGACACACGACGGGAGAGACTCAGCTGCAGGCGACCGGTTCCTCGTCTGCGCTGATCTCAGTTGGTGAGCCGCCCTGTGCTGCGCTGCACTGCACCGTCCTGGCCTGCAACGGTTGGCCTCGGGTTAGAGGTGCATCCTAGGGGCTTGGTCTTCAAGGACGCTACCGACTAACCTTCGTTGCGCCTCGAAATAGACTCTCGTAAACACGTCGCCGCAAAGTTCGTCAACGGCTCCTGGTCCTGGTGCACGCGCCGCACAGGACGGCCCTGGTGACTGTCCGTCTGATTCTCAGTCGCCGACGTCGCCTGCACTGTCGACCGCGTCCACTGCCGACGGCGACGAGGACATCGAATCATCTCCAGCGCTCCCTCCGCTCCCTGCCCCGAGGCTACCTGGACGGGTTGCAGAGATACTGAGGACTCCGCCCTCCGAGACGGGCGAGTTTGGCACTGCCAGCTGGGGCTCTCCGTACCCCCGGACTGACCATAACCTTCGCCGGCAGAGCTTCAGCAGCTCGGCCTCTGACGACTCGCCGATCCATCGCCTGACCATCGACACCCCCTTTCTGCGCCACCAAACCGAGCTCGACGCGTCTGAGCCGGAGCCGCAGTCTTCCGTAAGTGCCGCGGCTGCAGTTCTCGCAAATAGGGCCCGGCGGCAGAACAGGGGATTGACGGAGCATTGGATCCGTACCCACACGACTGGTATTGTCAACGCTGAGCCGAAGCACTGGTTTAGTGAGGGAAGCGAAACCGAGCACTCTTCATTGAGCGGCTCTGAACTAGGGTGGTTGGACGACAGCGATATCCGCACGCCAAAAGCTGCCCGCGAGGCCAAGCCATCGTCATCGAAAAGGCAATCCCGCCATCCCCGTGCGCGATCCAGCATCGAGACATTGAAGCCAGGGGACTCGATCAGCCTGAAACCAGGCGAGACATTCAGCATGGCTGCGACCGAAACTACGGCGACCGCACCGGGCATCGTCTCTGACTCGTCCCAGGCAGACGAGAAACAGGATGCTGCACCTGCCATCGAAATACCAGAGGAGAAGGTGATGGAGAGTGCAAATGGGCAGGCCAGGCCCCCTGTGACCCCGACGAAAGGCACGCAGAAGCCTTTGCCCAAGGAGCCTGCCATGACTCCGCGAATCAAGAAAAAGGTGCCGTGGAAGGGCAAGAACATCATGATTTTGGTGCCGCTTGATGATCAGCGTGGACTTTTTGGAAAGAGCCCTATGCCCCTCCGCCAAGAAGAGACTGATGGAATGTTTGCGTCTTGGAGAGAGCTGGGATATAGTGTTGATGGCTTCGACCTTCTGGTCGAAGGCTATCAGCCACCGGGCACAGAAGACTCCCAGAGCCGTCAAGGCTGGCCCTCTATCGAAGACATGGCCCAAGAACGGTCAGAGCGGAGGTTCAAGGTGACCCTGCCGGACCTGAATGGTGAGTCTCTGCAAAATGCGCCTGGACGAACTGGACTGACACAGCACTTCTACAGCTTGGAAAGACTATGTTATTGAGCTCCAAGAGGCTAAGCTCCGAGCTTTGGGTGTCTCATTTGCGGAAGAGGAGTCGGAGGAGCCGTCGATATCACCCCCGACGACAAACCCCTCCCGGCAGCCATCAGCGCAGTATCCCTCGCTCCCATTCTCCCCTCCAATTCCAACTTCATCCGCGTCCAGCAATCACGGCATTCCAGGATTCCCATTCCCCGGCCAGTTTATTCCCGGCGCCCAGAGCCCTGGCCTATCTTCTGGGGCCTCTCCAGGACCCTTTGGCGGAGTCCCTGGGAAATTCAACCCTCGCCAGTCGGTCTCGTTGCCGACGGGCTCATCTCCCTTCCAACTCTCACAGCAGTCACCTCAGGGATGGCCCACGCAAGCTGGTATTTTGCACGGCTTGAATCGGAACGACTCACCTTCGCTGGCCAACCTTAACGGCATACTCTCCCCTCGGTTACCATATGGAATGGATGGGCTCCAGCAGGTTGGTAGCCCTGCGTTCAACATGCACCAAAGACATCAATCTTTGCAATACTTGCCACAGCAGATGGCTGCCAGGGCCTCGCCGCGCCTGCAGGAAGTGCGCGAAGAAGAAGAGATTGTCAGCAAAAGCCCGTCCAAGACGCCGGAGCCCATGAGACAGAATCCTGACAGCCTTCAGGCTGAGATTGACGACGCGGAGTATCACCTGGAAGAGCAACTCCGCAATCAACTTGAGCACGATGATTACAACCCTCAGGCCCAGGCCGAGATTCCTGCAGCCGATACCAAGCCATYCGCTCCGATGCATGACCGCAATGCAACTGTTGACCTTAGCATTGCGGAACGCTTTGCAAATGAACCGGGCAAGCCTCTTGATCTGCACCACCCACGGCCCCACAGTCGTGGCCACTCTCTATCACAGACCTTCTTTAGAGACCACAATGAGACGCAAAAGAGCGCCGCTGAGGGCGGCCTCAACCAACTAGACGCGTTGAGCGAAATCCCAGAGGCTCAAAAGGCCGACGAGTCGCACGAGATCGAGACCAACCCCAGCGACCTCGGCACCCCTGTCCAAAATTTCGACTTCGCCGCAGCCCTCGGGCAGCATCAAAAGACGATGTCGTCGGCCAGCAATCCTTGGCACGACTCCGCCTCTGCCACCAGCAGCACCCGTCGTTCAAGCCATATCAGTAAGCCTTCGCTATCCAAGCTCAATGTTCAGGCGCCCGAGTTCAAATTCAACCCCACGAACAAGTTGACTCCCAACCTATTCAACTTCTCGGGTTACAACCTCCAGCCTGCAATCTTCCAGGCTGGCAACGCTACAGACTCGCCGCCTGGCCACTCCATTTCGCAGTTGAGCAATACTGCGAAGTTCCACGCAACCGCCCCGTCCTTTTCTCCAGGGCGCAGCGACTTCAGCTTCTCCACGTCTGGACCCAAATTCCGACCGGACGCACCCTCGTTCACTCCTTTCCAGTCATTGTCTGGCTCTGTCACTGGCCCGATAGGGTTAAGCGGTGAAGCTCCTAGCAACCAAAACTCCATCTTTGGTAACATCGACATCAAGGCGAGCGACATAGTCAAGCCCGTCAAGAAGTCGAAGGCTATTCCGATTGTCAGACCTTCTAGCGTATCGTCTGCCAGATCCATCAACGCATCTACGATAGCTGATGAGACTCACGACAGCCATGACGACAGCCATGACGGCCGCCTGGCTGATGAATTCAGGGTCAAGCGTGCCAGAAGTCTTGCCCCTGACGGCGACGACATGCCTCTCTTCGCCGACATGCCAGAGGATGATGTTGTGGATGCTCTCACTCCCGACGCCCAAGAAGAACAGAGCGGCGCGGAGGACATCTCTGCACTTGAGGGAGACAATGCACTACCAGTTGACACGTCGCTGTCGTCAATCGTCACATCCGACCAAATGGACACAATGGCAACCACCACCGCAGCTTCCGAAACTTCCCCGACGGGCGCAAACATCAACAACTGGACTCCGTTTGAGTTCGACACCAAGTTTGACGCACAAAACTTCAGCGAGTCGCGAATCTTTGGCGAAGATGACTTTTCGAAGGCTCATCATAAGAAGTCGCTGTCTGCCACTGCTCAGCCGTTTGTCCCTGGTGGTGCTGAGCAAGCCGACGAACCACCAGCCGGCGAGGAGACGGCCGACGAGCCTGCTGCAGCCAAACCCGCACCTCGCGAGCCTACTCCCCAGGGTCCCAGGCCCAAACTTGCTCCAAAGGGACTGGGCGCGTCTCGCTTCGCTTCGCCCCCGCCGAAGCCTAATGGGCTGGCTGGCTCTCGTTTCGCAGACGAACCGTCGCCTGTTCAGGCACAAGAACCTGCTCCTGCTGAACCTGTTACGGGAGATGTAATCAAATCCATCGAGCAAGAGACCGCCGCTGCCGTCGAGCAAGAGGCTACCCCTGCCGAGCAACTCGTCGACATTGGCTTTGACCGTGAGCCGACGTTCGAGGAAATTGATGCTGTCATGCAACATCTCGAGAATGACCCCTCCATGGGAGTCAACAAGTCTGCCGAAGCATCGCAATGGAAACAGCTAGGTGCGACTGAGGGTGATGCGCCTGCGGATGACCTTCAGCTTCCGAAGGATCAGCTTGCTAGAGAAGGAACAAGCCTCACCCCTCGCCAATACCATACCCTTCCAGAGGTTCCTCCGATGCTGAGCGCAGAGTTGGAAAACCCTTTCGTTGACCCGCCTCTGAGCTCGCGTTCGCCTGAGTCAGTCAATGAATTCGCGGATCCTGAAGTCGAGAGCGAGGCTGCTAGCAATTGGGAAGCCGCCTTCTCTGAGGATGAGCATGACAAGCTCGAAAGCAGGGCGCATTTCTTTGACGGACGTGTCAATGAAGTGGTGGGCAACCTCCTGGCATCCAGGCTCGACCCTCTGGAGAAGGCGCTCTGCTCGATTCAACATGTCTTGTCATCCAAGACACGCCGCGCTCCTTCTTCTACTCGCCGTGATAGGCGCAGCGTGTCTGGAGAATTCCAGGAGAGCGACGCTGACGATGAGGATGAGGAACCTGTCCTTCGTCGTTCCATGAGTCCACGCAGAGATCGTAGAATGGATCACATCCGGATGGCCGTGATGGAAGCTCTTGCTGCCCATGAAAGAAACCAGGCCGCTGTCCTCCCCATGGGCGGAGACGCGGCTTCTTACGAGCAGTCCGCCGTACTGAAGGCCCTCGAAGAGATGAAGACACATCTCGCTGCTACAGTCAAAGCACGCGACGAGGAGCAAAACCATGTGGCTAAACAAGAGGTTGAAAGCAGAGATCTTGTAGCTGCCACACACAATGAGGAGCTCCAGAACAAGATGGAAGAGCTACAGGGCAAACTCTCAGATGTCGACCATCGACTGTACTTGGAGCAAACCAAGGTGGAGAAGGAAATCGCTGAGCGCAGAGCTGCTGAAGACGCTGCGGCTGAACTCAATCGCAAGCTCCAAGCTGCCGAGACTCGCGTCGAGGTTGAGATCATCAACCGAAGCGTCTTTGACCAGCGCGTGGCAGACCTGGAGGAACGCTTGAGACAGCAGGAAGACAGGAACGAGGAGGAAGTCAAAAATCGGCGTGCCGCGGAAGATAGGCTCTCTGAAGTGCAGCGTCTGCTCAGGATCTCGTCCGAAGAGGAGGACCGTCTCCGTGAGGTGCTTGAGGAGAGGGATCGGAGAGTCAAGACCCTCGAGCAGGCCGGTGGCAAGACTGCTATGCGGATGACACTTCTCGAGGCTGCCCAGACCAACTCTACGCAGTCCCAGAGCGAGATGACCAACAAGGTCAACGCACTCGAGGCGGACCTCCGAAACGTGCGTCAAGACAACAACCACTGGCGAGCCGAAGCTGAGCGAGCGGATGACGCCGCTCGCCGCAGGGCTGGCGAACTTGCCCACGTGTTGGAGGAGAACAAGCACATGCACAAGTCGCTTAACACTCTGGCCTTGCAGCTTGAGGAGAATGAGCGACTGCGTGAGGCATGGCGCTCCAAGTTCATGTCGCTGCAGGATGACATAGGTAAGGCTGCCCGCGAAATAGCCGAGGAGAATGCCCGCCGCATCAAGAAGGATCAGGCTATGCTTGCGAGACAAGAAGTCCTTGATGCCAGACTGCAGGCCGAAGCGAAGACCCGTGAGCGTCTGGAGGTCGAGATGGAGCGCCTCCAGGACAATGAGAGAACCGGAATGCGCGCTGTCAACGAATGCAAGCGCCTGGAGGACTATTTGGCTGAGCTTCGCACTGAAAACCACAAACTGCAGCAGTCCGCCTCTCGCTACCAGCGCGAGTTTGAGGAGGCCAGAGAGTCCGGCGCCAGCGAGGTCAAGCGGACCCGCATGGCTCTGCAGACAGAGATTGACGCGGCCAACAACCAGGTCAATGTCATTCGCGAAGAGCTTGAAGAGCAGAACTCCAAGCTGGGCACTGAGCTGGACAACGTCAAACTCGAGACAGATGCTGCCAAGGCTCAGAGCGAAATGCTTCTCGAGGATGCTCAGACCACCAAAACGGCAGAAATTAAAGAAATCAAGCGCAAGCACCAGAACGAGCTGGAGGATATGCAGACTCGCTATGAACGCCAGGTCAACAACACGACCGAGGACGCCCAGAGGTCTGAGCAGCAGCTCCTTGAGCGCCTCAGTCTATCTTCCTCCAAGATTGAGCATCTGCAGGATCGCATTGTGCACCTCGAGGACAAGCTCGAGATTGCCAAGGAAGCCGMAGCAGCAGCAGCGCAAGCTGCCAAGTCTGCTGGTGTCGAACCCGGCTTGGCTGCCGCTGMCATTGTCACCCAGGCCAAGCCTGCCTCCCAGAAGCTCGACCTGCCCGAAAAGATCTCGCCCCAGGCCCTCCGGGAATCCATCATGGTCCTTCAGGAACAGCTCCAGGCGCGTGAACAGAGAATCGAGGAGCTCGAGCAAGTTGTTGCCAAGTCAGATCCCGAAGCGGCTTCCAAGATTTCCAAGCGTGATGACGAGATCAGCTGGCTGCGCGAGCTGCTTGCTGTGAGACACGGCGACGTTCTGGACATCATCACTGCCCTTTCCGATGACAACTACGACCGTGAGGCAGTCAAGGATGCAGCGATCCGCCTCAAGGCAAACCTTCAGATGGAGGAACAGGAGCGCGAGAGAGCCGTGAACGGCGGCTCTGCCATTAATCTGCCCAATATTGCGCAGAGCATCCAGGCCGCAACGCCCCGAGTCGCCCAGACGATCGGCCCCATTGCTGCGGCCTGGGGCAACTGGCGCAAGTCGAGCCAGCCCTCATTCCGCAGCATCTCTGGAGTCTTGAACTCGCCTGCTGGGAACAACGCTACGCCTTCTAAGAGCAGGGGCGGGCCGAGCCCTCAGAACAGTCTGCTTGGTGGTCTTCTCACGCCACCAGCTTCTGGTCTTCGGCAGACGCCTCCCGTCGACAATAGGCCCCAGCCAACAGCCTTTTCCAGCACTGGACGTCGCTTCACGTCCCAAAGCAGTGCGCCTAACCGGACTCGAGGAGAGTCGATGGCCTCTCACCGTTCGGACAAGGTGCCTGTGAGGCAAGAAACCCCGCCGCGCCATCAAGAGCGCAGGGAACAGCCCGTGACGCCGCCTATGATGCGCCAGAGCGGCTACGATTCCGACGCCCAGCCCGGCGACTTTGATGATCATGACTTCTTTGAAGAGGATTGAGCCAGCTTATGACGCGCAAG
Organism: Tolypocladium ophioglossoides CBS 100239; assembly: GCA_001189435.1. NCBI lineage: Eukaryota > Fungi > Ascomycota > Sordariomycetes > Hypocreales > Ophiocordycipitaceae > Tolypocladium > Tolypocladium ophioglossoides. The sequence goes on along the minus strand of LFRF01000016.1, from coordinate 171,140 downwards.
AGAGGAAGGCATCAAATGACGGGCGCGTTGGGTCATCGGGAATTTTATACAACCCTTTCCTTTGTTTCTGTTTTGTCCTTGTTTGAGGGAGAAGAAAAAAATGGTCTTGTTACTTCTGACCACGGTCGATCACATACGCAATGCTGCTGCCTCCGTTTTGCACTCTTATATTTCAACCAGACTGCGAAAACCACCTTTTACCTAGAAAGATACCCCCCCTTTGGATTGGCTGCTTCTGTTTTATCACTTTGCTTTGAATCGACTTGCTGTCACTGGACACTCTCCAGTCACGACGATGCCTCACATTGACTGGCACTTGGCACACGGAGCGGTTGCGTTGTTTGTTGAGATGCGCTGTATGAGCCCTCCTTCTCGAAGCCCGAGCGCTCTTTGCCTCGTGGCTCGCTTGAAGAAGCTTTTGTTCGGTTTTCTTTTGTGGGTGGATGCATAGCGGTGTGGGGAGGCTGGGTGGTCACTCGTTTATTAGATGAGGAGGGGAGGTTGTGTGTGCAGGACTTCGCATATAGTAATAATCCACTCCATCTCGCAGATGCAGTCTATGCCTTCGATGTCTATGGCTGTGGAATGGGTGCAACAGGTTCATGATGATTACGAGCCGCGAGGCTCCAGGCTGTATTCTTACCAAGTACACTACTACACAAGGGGTATACACCTAGATAAGTCGCACAAGGTGACTTGACATGTTGCTTTTTAATTGCTGCTCAACAGCTTCTCCACGGCCCACTTGACGGAAAAGTTGCGCAGGTCAGAGTAGTGCTGGCCGACGCCGACGAAGAGGACGGGCACGTTTGTGGCGTGGACGAGGCTGACGAGGGTGCCGACCATGTCGCCGACAGTGTCGCACTTGGAGATGATGAAGCCGTCGAGGGTGCGGACGGCGCCGAACGCGGCGTTAAAGTTGCGAGCCTGGGCGACGGAGTCGGTGCCGACGAGGGCCTGGTAGGACACGACAAGTTAGTGTATGACGGAAATAGGGGTGCAGGTCAGACGTACCTCGCCGACCATGAGGATCTTGTCGGGTTGCGCAAACTTGGCAAACTTCTCGAGGGACGACATGAGGCGCTGGTCGTTGTGTCGTCGACCAGCCGTGTCGATGAGGACAACATCGTACCCCTCCTGCGCCGCATGGGTAACGGCATCTTTGGCCACCGTCGCGGCATCCTTGCCGTAGCCCTTCTGGTAGAGCTCGACCTGGCCGCCTTCTCGCGCCGTTAGCTCCTTGAGGTTGCGCACGTGGACGGCGAGCTGCTCGACGGCGCCGGAGCGGAAGGTGTCGCCGGCGGCGATGAGGACCTTGTACTTGTTCTGCAGGAGGAAGAAGCAGATCTTGGAGAGGTTGGTCGACTTGCCCACGCCGTTGACGCCGACGATGGAGATGACATAGGGACGGGCCTTGCGGAGGGAGGCGACGGGGGGTGTGGTGATGGCGTCGATTTCGCGCAGGAGGTTGAGCGAGGAGGTGGGTGTAAGCATCTTGGTGAGGGATGACTCCATAGCCGTCTGGATCTTGGAGTTGATGCCTTTGCGGCAGACATGCTGTCAGAAAAAGATGCGCAAAATGCAAAGGTTGCTAAGCGACTCTCACCTTCAAAGTTGCCAGTCTTGACGCCAACCAGCTCCTTTTCAACACCCTCGCATTATCGTACGGCCGCCTCTCGCGCCACGTTCTTCTTCAATAGGTGCTCCTCCATCCCCTTCATCGCCTTGTCCAGATCTTCCTTGGTCAAGGTCTTGCCGCCAACGACGTTCCGGAAGAGTCCGCTGAGGACGTTGACGCCGGAGCCGAAGAGGCCGCCCTTGGAGTCTGCTGACCGCGCCCCAGCTCTCTCGGCCTCGGCAGAAGCCAACATGCTGTGCACCTCGTCACCCAGGTCCTTCAACACAAACTTGCCCTTGCTTGACTCTCCCCACGTCGCGGCGTCTATCGCATCCACGGCGCTTGATCGCCCGACTGGTTCCGCCTCCGAGTCGCTCGTCGGGTTGGGCGCAGAGTAGTCCAGCTGCACGTCGTCGTCTTCGTCTGCGAGGCCGTCGGCGTCCCACTTGCGCCCCTTCTTTGTTGTTTTGCCCCCTTTCTTCTGTCTAGCCGAGGCTTCGTCCCCGGAAGACGCCGTCGCAGATGTGCTGTGCCTTGCTTTGCGAGCTCGCCGGGACATCTTGGCAACGGGACCAGCCTTGGCAATAACCAAGTTGCTGCTGCCAGGAGTAGACGGGCGCGATGTGTTTGGAGTAGCTATAGGAGTCGACTCGTTGGAAGGCTCCTCCGGGATGCCATTGTTGATCGCTCGGCCTCTGTATGTTGAGCTGGCCGCGGCAGGGGCGTGGTCGGTAAGGCTCCGCGAGGTTGTCCCCCCCCCAGGGGCCTCGGTGGGATCGACGGCGCTGGAAGTGTCCAGTTCTTGGAGCTGCTGGTCGAAGTAATCGTCAAATTTGGTGCACTCGACTATGGTGGTGTGCGGCTTCTTGAGCTGCTCGCCGTACAGCGACACGAATATCGTCTTGATGTTGTCGACCAGCTTGTCAACCCAGGTGAGGTGGAGGAGGGACCGGTATACAGCCTGCGCGCGCGGCGCGTTAGCAGATGATAGGTCGGGCATGGAATTGATGCGCCGGCGCAAGCCTTACGACAAAGATGACGCCCAGCTCCTTGACCAGCGTCCATTTCAGGGTGTGCTGGTCGCTTTTGTATGCGGGATTAGCGGCGGCGGATTGCGAGTCCCTCAGGGCTGTGCTGCCGTTCTTCTCCTCGATGAAGGTGTCGGCGATGAAGCTGTTGATGATGGAGGGGTTGGCGGGGGAATACGTCCTGGACCAGAGGACGACGCCCGACGTTGTGAGGATCTCGAACGTGTCCAACATGGCGGCGCAGGAGGGCCGCTACCAGGTCGAGACGAGAAGGATATGGTTGATACAGGAACGATAGCGACAAGGAACAAAAGCGTGGGGGAGTCAAAAGAAGAAAAAGACGTAGATAAAAGGACCCTCGTCTGCCACGGGCCGAGTATTAATAAAGAAGTACAGCAAGGTATGCGAAGCTGCAGCGTACGGGGCTTCGAGGGCGTGGTCGGAGATGCCGCGACTCGGTGGCCGTCGGGGTCGTGCTGATCGATACAGTGCTCGTACTGTAGCGACACCCGGAGCGTTCTGGGCCGCATCACGTGGTGCCCCTGCTGGTCCTACCTCTGTCGCTGAAGTCAAGCCACAGCGGGATGACGCCGCGCGCCCAAGCGACCACATTTCCTCATCCTCAGCCTCACAACTGCTGCCGCCAGCTTGTCGTAGCAGCATCCCTTGCCTCCCCACGAGTCGCGATCGCCCTAAGACGCCGCAGCTCTCACGATACTCCTCCCCTCGCCCGCGACGACAACGACACAGGCCTAAGCCTCGATACCCTTGCTATGCAGCGGGCGTCGTACGGGCAATCGCCCCCGTTGCACCACCCCGTGCCGCAGCACGTTTCCACAGTGCCCCAGCTCAGATCGCCGCCTCCACCGCCGGGCTCTGCGCAGTCGCAACAACAAGGCTACGGCGGGACGCCCTACCAACAGCAGGGCGGGTCGGCCGGCAACGTCTTTGGCGCGTATGGGCAGTTTATGAACGACCCGACGGCGCAAGTAGCTGCCCAGTTCGGCCAGACGGCGTTCAAGCACGGCCAGGAATACGTCGAGCAGAACGTATGCGCCCTGAGACGAGACGTCTCTCGCCATGCCGCGATATAAGGCAAGGTGCTAGCTCCGGGGTAGTTTAGCCGCTTCGTCAACGTCTCCGCCCTAAAACACTACTTCAACGTCTCCAACTTCTATGTCGTCAACAAGCTGTTCCTCGTCCTCTTCCCCTGGAGGCATAAGCCATGGTCGCGCAAGGAGGCCGTTGGCGTGAATGGCCAGGAGGGATGGTACCTGCCTCCACGGGACGACATTAACAGTCCCGACATGTATATCCCAGGTCAGTAGCCAAAGCCGATCCGACACGAACATGGAAGCTGACAGGAGCCTTTAGTCATGGCCTTGGTCACGTATATTCTCCTTTCGACGCTCATTGCCGGACTGAGGGGCCAGTTCCAGCCGGAGCTGCTGGGATACACGGCGACAAAGGGCCTGGTCGTCGTCATCGTAGAGATTGTCGCGCTGAAGCTGGGGTGCTACCTCTTGAGTATCTCCAGCCAATCGCAGCTCTTCGACCTCATCGCGTACTCGGGATACAAGTTTGTCGCCATCATCGTCACCATCACCGTGGCTGAGATTTTCAACGGGGGCCGGGGAACGGGCGGCTGGGMTGGCTGGCTCGTCTTTTTTTACACGTTCCTGGCCAACTCTCTATTCTTGGTGAGCCCTTTGCTCGGCGGCGGCAAGACGTTCGCGACGAAGTGACCTTTGCTAACACGATTCCAAGATGCGATCCTTAAAATACGTCCTTCTCCCCGAGACCGCAGGCAACACCGCAGGCCCCATGCAGACCGACTCGCGAGCGAAGCGCAACCAGAGGACGCAGTTCCTCTTCTTCTACTCGTACATTGTCCAGTTCTTCTTTATGTGGATTCTTACCCGAGGTTGACTGTCACGGCGCGTTTTCGGGGGGGGATGGAGCGGGCGTTCGAGTATCACGCCGTCGGATTCGGCAACCAAAATATCCATGGACCGTAGTTACGGTGGATTGCAGCATGGTTCAGGGCGATTAATGGCCTGCCAACATGATCATGGGCAGCTTGAGTACCCGAGGGCCGTTTGTGCGTGCCAGGCCATCGGGCGTATGAGCCGCGAATCACGACGATGACTGGTGAATGACGAGCGGAGGTCAACCCCTCGGAGGTGCTTGAGAAGCAGAGCAAGGTTGGACGGACTSCTGAGCGGCACAATGTAAGCCGCCTGCGGTGATGTAGAGCTGGGCGCAATCAGAATCTGCAAGAGCTGAAGACTAGACATGAATTAAGAACTCTGGTGGAAGAATTCTTGCTCTAATTTGCTTTGTACCCTGATGGATGTTTTGTCACACATGGCGGCGCGCATCGGCGATTTGACCGCAGCCAACACGTGACGGCAGATCGCTTCAACTTGGAAGTCTTTGGACCTCGATGAGCCTCACAACAACCTCGCTCTTGAAGTCGGTGTATCGGTCACGCGAAATCGTCGAGACAATGACGTCAAGGCCGATTCTCGCTGCGACGCTGCAGGCGGCCCTCTTGGGCGCCATCTCGAATGTGCTGGCGCAGCTCATTGCCGCTGGGAGAAACAAGGTCAGACGCGACTGGCTTCTCACCTCCCGATGCCGCGGCCTTTGGGGCCATTCGCCGGGGCGCTTCGAGAGAGCGCGGCAGTGTCGAAACGACTACCTGCTAATCTGTGAGGGCAGACCGAGTTGCGGGTCGACTGGATCCCCGTCTTCCAGTTCCTGCTGTTCAGCATCGTCAACACGCCGCCCAACTTCCTCTGGTGAGTCTTACATGCACCCCAACCACACTCACCTCACCCTTTCCTCCATCACCACCTTCCCCGTGGTTATTCACAATCTCATGCTTCTCAGGCAAGACTTTCTCGAATCAACATTCCCCTCCCACCCCCCACCGCCACCCCCTAAGAAATCCGACGACAACCCGCCGCCGCCGCAGCCCCTATCCCTGCGCAACACCCTCGCCAAGTTCCTCCTCGACCAGACGCTCGGCGCCGCCGCCAACACCCTCCTCTTCAGCGTCTCGTTGCGCGCCCTGCAGGACGCCATGGCGCCCGCGCCGCGCATCACCGGCTTCCACAAAGCCTGGGTGTACTGGTCCGGCCCGCGCGCCATCGACTTTGCGCACGTCGACTTCGCCGCTGTGTGGGACGCCGCGCGCGCCGAGTTCTGGCCGCTTGTCGGGGCGGGCGTGCGCTTCTGGCCCGCCGTGAGCATCGTCAACTTTACGCTGGTCAAGACGGTCGAGGGGAGGAACTTGGTGGGTGCGTTGGCGGGTGTTGTGTGGGGGGTTTATATGAGCATGGTGGCTGCGCGGTGAGGGCTACGGATGGATGTACGGGGACAGTCTATGTACGGGCGTCCTTTCTGTACACGGCAAGATTCGATAAAGAGAGGGTTGTTAGCGGTTCGTTGATATATGTGGGCTTTTGGCATAGACGGGGATGTTAGAGAGGCACCTGGATAGATGAGACGCGTCTTCCAGAGGACGGAGGGGACAGGACGGAGTCTATCCATGAACTATCGCAAGGGTATCGCTGTTAGAAACGCTAATGTACAAGCTATCAACAATATGTGTCTGGTATGTACTCGACGGTGCTGCTGACTCCGTCGTTTCCATCGTCACAGCGACATGGGCGGTAGCGAAGGACTCGTCCAGTCCAGCCGCCTCAACCGTCATCGCTCACGGCGAAGCAGTGACTGCAGCTCCTCGTCGCAATCAACGGACGTCCCAAGGCTCCAATGCGACGAGGCTGGACTTGAGCACCTCGACAAAACGGTCCCGGCGGCGCTGTCGTCCACTGTCGCATCACTGTCGTCGCCTTCCTGGGCTGAATCCTCCTGCAAGGGACGTAGCGGGGGCAGCGGGAGCAGCGGTGCTGCCGTCGATGGTGGGTCAAAGACGGCTGCCCGCGGATTCAGTCCCGACGCTGAGGTCCACGAACTGCGGCTGCTGCTGCTGCTTCTTGACAGAGCTTGGCTGGCCGGAGGTGTCGAGCGCTGGGTCTTGGGAGACACGTACCCTCTAGGCGTGGGGTCGAAGATTACCGTGTCGTCAAGGTCTGGGAGGTGCGGTTGCGAGGCAAGCCAGGCGTGTATGGCCGATACTCGGTGCTCATGGTGATGGTGAGGCCATGCGTCGGCCCTGCTGCCGTTGTCCCGGCCGTCTCCGGCGCCGGGTCTGCGGCGGATAACAGTCCCGCCTCCTGAGGACCTATCCGAGTCTGACCAACCCATGATGTAGGACTCGAGGCTCTCGCTCCGCTCCGCCGAAGTCCTGGATCTCGACTTCGGCCGGTCGAACCAGTCGATGTCGGGAGTGTATACGAAGATGCCAAAGAGCTCCAGCAGCTCGTCGGTGACGGTGTACCAGTGCAGCAGCCAAGAACGCATCTTCCAGAGCGTGTCCTCGTCGGTATCCTGGCGCAGCATCTCGTTGCAAAAGTTGTATATGGTCGCAAGCACCCATCGCAGCTCCCTGGGCAGCCCCTGCATGGCTTGCACCATGCAAGACCACGTCCTGGCCTGCTTGAAGATGGGGTCGCCGTGCTCGTCTATGGGGCGCAGGGACTTGAAGATGCCGGAGATGCCGATGTTCTTGGAGCACGGCTGGTATGCCAGGGCGCCCTGGAAGGTGCGGTACTCGAGGAGAAACATGTTGGGGATGCGGGTGTGCGGGAAGAGCGTGGTGCTGAGAGATGAATACGTCCAGTCATGCTTGGGGATCTCTCTGAAGACGCCGGCTTGGAGCTCGCCGGGCGGTGCAAAGGGATCCGGGTCGGCCTCGCGGCGATCCAGGCGGGCGTCGTCAATCTCCGAGAGCATGGCGTCCATGTCTGCGCGCGCATCGTCAAGGACCTGTGCCGAGTTGGACATGACGGCGGGCAGATCGTACTGGCGTATCCAGACCGCGCAGTGGGCCTTGTCGAAGAACAGGACCGCGCATTCGCCGCAGAAGGGCTGGGGCGCGCCATCGAAGAGGAACATGGCGTGGAAGCCGAGATGGGCAGGGCAGAAGTACCACGTCAGGCCGAGCTGGCTGGCCTCTTCGTGGACGACGGGCTTGCCCGGGATGCCATCCGCGGCAGAGAAGCAACGGCCGCGGCAGGCCATGGCGAGAGAAGGACGGATGGATATGCGATGCTGGCCTGGCCCAGAGCACGACGATGGACGGTTGCGGAATACGTAGCACAGAGTTTGACGTGGCCAGAGAGAGGAAGTGTCGGCAACGTCTGCCGCGTCTGCACGTGTGCCAGAGTGCCAGAGTGCCAGAGTGCCAGAGTGCCATGTCTTGCAAGCGGCCTGCCGTCGCCGCTTCCTCCGCCGAGGCCAGGAAGGCGAAGCGCACGAGCGCACCATGGCTCTGGGCCCAGCAGCAAGCCAAGCCAGCCGGCGTCTGCACGAACGGGCCGTTGTTGATGGCTCAGGGACGCTGGGCAGACATGATGTCGAGGGAGCCACGGGCCGCAACCCGGACTTGGCGGCGGGCTGGCATCGAAAGCACGCACAGCTCCAACCAAACCTCCAAACCTCCAAACCTCCAAACCTCCAAACCTCCAAACCCGACGAACAAACTGTGGGCCTCGGGCAGCATCCCTTGATGCGCGAGCGCTGCGTCGGCTGTCGGCTGTCCGCGGTGCTGACTCTGCTGAGTGTGCCGTCGCATGCCGCGCGGCACCTGCAAACGCAGTCAGCACAAGTCGGTCGGAGCTCGGCCGCGCGCGTGGTTGATCAATAAGCAAGAGGGGGATGGATGTGGAGGCGAAGCATGGAGTTGGCGCTGACTATTAAAGCCGCTGCGCCGTTGGGGGTTGGTTGCATCTGGTTCCTGCTCCTGGTTCCTGCTCCTGGTTCCTGCCCCGTAGTCCGCACTCACTACACGACCCGCGCATCGTCTCGCTGCAGCTCTCCGTCAAGATGGCCGGCCGCGTCCACAGAATCACCCTGTTCAAGGTCCCCAAGGCCGAGGACCAGCAGAAGCTGATCGAGCAGTACAAGGCCGTCGACGCGACGAACCAAAAGGTGAGAGCCGCCAGCCCGGCCGCATCCGGCGTCTCCGGATCGCCGCCGTTCCGCTCCGCTCCGCGCGGGCTCGCTCCGCGCGACATGACATGGCAGGGCATGGCATGGCATGGCTTGGCTTGGCTTGGCTTGGCTGACCGCGCTTCACCAGGACGGCAAGCCGTACATCCTGTCCCTTGCCGCCGGCCGCGCCGAGGACGACCCGCGGTCCCAGGGCTTCACCGTCGTCTGCAAGACCGAGTTCGCCAGCCTGGCCGACCTCAAGTACTACGACGACGAGTGCCAGGCGCACCAGAACCTCAAGGCCTTTGCCAAGACGCTGACGGTTGAGGGCATCCAGACGGTGTACTTTACGCCGCAGGTCGTCGGCGGCGCTGCGCCATGAGGTTGAGAGTCTGAGGGTGGTCGACGTCTCATAGACAGAGGGCCCGTCCGTAGGGCACGCCTATGTGCATTCAAAAGACCATTTAATCTCTCCAGGGAGGCTCCTATTGGGAATCTGTTGGTGAACTGTCCATGCGCCTCTTGCAAGAAGAATGGAAGCCTTCTCATGCAAGCATTGGAGAGAGTGGTGTCAAGGAAACACGTAGCAAACAGCCATGCCCGCCGCTGTTCAAGCCACCCGCTTGATGCATCGAACCAGGATACGCAGTGTCGCCAGTCTCGCCGTTTGCGTGAAGACGCCCCCAACGCCGCAGCAAACAAACATCCGTCCGCAGTCACCGCCATGCCACCGAAGCAAACGACCTCAACGCCACCCCAGCCTGCCCCGGCCTGGAACTCCATCCTCCGCACCAGCATCTAGGCGAGGCCCCTGCTCATCTACCGCTCCGTCTCCTCGCCGCCGGCCTCCCCGGACGCAATCGAAGCCCGCCTGCCGCACGCCGCGGCGTGGCTACACCATGTACGACACGACGCACTTGCGCGGCACCGCGCACGAGATTCTGTACGCCAGCCCGTGGCCGCGAGAACCACCCCGGCCGCGTCGAGCCGGTGGGTTGCGCGGGCCATGTCACCATCGTCCCGCCGGGCGTCGGACCTCGCCTGCTGGAGAACCTGGGCATTGACGGAGGCCAGTTTCAGATGGTTGCGCGCTCTTTTCCGCGCGGCTCGTCTGGGGATATGTTGGAAGGGATCCGGAGGTGGCCTGGTTCGAGAGGGATCCCGTCTACGGCGGTGCCGTGCCTGTGACGGATATTGGAGCGGCTGGAGGTTGAGCGACGATTCTACGTCCCATGAAGACCACAGCACGAAAGAGATTTCTTGCTGCCTAGAGGGGCTTCACAAGATGGCACCGCACAGCTGCGGCTGTGCCTCGTACGCTATAGATGTATCTGGGGCTCGCTGCAATCGCCGTCTCTTGTGACGAGGTTACCCGCATCATTTGATCGACACGCCATGTGCTGAAGCTCTCGAGCAGCACAGGCTCAAGGCTCTTGGGGGGGATCTTAAACGCTTGTCTTGCCACAGGCCCAGACCGCTGAAAACCCTCAAGGACAATCTGCCAGGAGGACAATCAGCCAGGGCCTCAACCTCCAACCGTGGAACGGCGATGCTATCGTGTGAGGGAGCAGACTGACTTTCAGAGACTAGCTAATCGACGCCTTGGCAAATAGGAATGTTCAAATTCATTGGAAAACTATAAAGATCCATTCAATTGCCACGAACTGGGTGCTAAGGCTTCCGGTATTCCGAGAAATGCGTCCCCTGTGACTAACCCTGCCGGGCCATATTGCGTCCAAAAGTGAAGATGAAGTCCAAAACAAAGCGGAGCCTGCCCCTGTGGCGCGTTATACACCATCTTTCCCCTTATACAACGTGTCTCCGTGTGATAAATACCAAATGTCCCCGCTCTTCGTAATCCCAACCTTGGTCCATATTCTCGTGGCGGAATAGCGTTTAAACGTAGCCCATGCAAAAAGCGCAGATAAACACTAGACCGTTTGGCGAGTGCTTGAAATAGTGTTGATTTCGGTCCCAGAGTCACTTCCTCGTCGGAATGATGACGCCTCGTCCTTCGCCGCTGGCCCTGGGGCCGTCAGTTGCATCAGGGGGGTCGGATGTCTCTCCAGCGTGAACAACGATACGACAACCATCACGGCGCAGGCAAGGCCCATGACTTGCATCTCCTCCCCGAATGCGCCGACGTAGACGGCCTTAACTAGGTCCCGTAGGTCGTCTGGGAGTTGCAGACCAGATAGGGGCGACCGGTGTAGCTTGTCCAGCTGCTCCTCCGTCAAGTCGTTGCCCAAGTGCCGGTTGACGTGAATATTGAACAAGACTGTACAGATTGAGAGCCCGATGCATCCGCCGAGGACTCGGGCTTGCGCAACGGCACCCTGGGCGGAGGCACGTACGCTCGGCTCCGCGGCAAGGATGTTTGTCATGATTGTCGCGGCTGAGAACGAGAGGCCAACGCCGAGTCCAAAGATTGCCTGGTACCCGTATTGAGCCGCTTCACGCGTATGGGTGCCGGTGATCGTGGTCATCAGTCCAACTCCAAGTAGCTGGAGACAAGATGCCCCCACAAGAGTGTATGATGTGTTGTTCCGCTTGCTGGACAGCGCACCACCCAGGAACGAGCCGACGGCGCAGGCGCCAAGCAGCGGGAGTATATGAACCCCGGCCATCAGCACCCTCTCTCCATCAACAATTTGAAACCGCTCTGGGAAGACAATGGAGAGAGCAATATATGGGAACCCCGTGAGCAAGGTAAGCCTGGACTGAGGTGAGCAATGTGTTTGAAAATGAGAGTAGGCTGCTTACACCAAGCCCGCAACATAGACCCGCCGAGTCATCAACCGCATCGGAAATATCGGCTCGACATTCCGAAACCGCTTGTTCTCGAGATATATCTCCCACCAGACGAACAGGGTCAAGCTGACGCCAGAGAGCACAAAGGTGGATATGATTTCCGGGCTATTCCATGCGAACGTCTGCGATCCGGCCTGTTGTACTGCGAACACGAGAAACCCAGAGCTGCACAATAGCGTTGCGCCGCCGAAGAAGTCGGTCCGGGTAAAGGCTTTCCAGGAGAGCAGGTGTGCAACATCCTCCTGAGGCCAAAAGTTGGTTATCGCCAGAATCGTCACCAGTCCACATGGAATGCTGGGCGTGTCAGTGGCACTCTTTTGATATGCTTTCCGGGAAACCCACTTCATGTGGAACAGCCATCTCCAATCAGATAGCTGAGCAATAATGCCTCCGAGGAGCGGCCCCAGAACAAACGCGACAGCAAGCGTGGCGCCTATCATGGCACCGATGAGGCTGGGGCGATGGACTGGCCCGATTTCCACGAGCCCAATCTGTGTCAAGCTATAGAGGCCAGAAGCACCTATCCCTTGGAATGCTCGACAGACGATCCTACCCCACGTCAGTATGTGGGTAGAGTTGGCTGGCCGAACTGGGGGCGTGCATACAGTGCAATCATGTCTTTGGAAGTTGCACACCCCATAGAAAAGCCCATGAAGATGATCCATGACAAAACCAGCATGTTCCGTCGTCCGTAAATATCGCTGAGCTTCGAAATGCAGACAGCAAACCCTACGTGGACGGTCAGTGCGTGCCCTGCTGTTATTCAAGGGTTTTTATCGGGCAGACTGACCCATGTATGTCAAGAGATATGCCAAGACGATCCAAGGAGCATTGACGAAATCGTTTAATTCGTGTGATATCGTAACCAGGGACGTCGATACGATCGACGTGTCCAGGCTGGAGAACAAAAGACCGGCAAGGAGCCTACCGGGTGTTAGCTGCGCCGTTCTTCATCACAGGGGGGGGGGGGGTTCCATACGAAGCCATCAGGACAATCTGGCGGACCCCATTGACCGGGGGGATGCTGGTCACGACCGTCGGCTTGGACGAGGCCCCATTCTGGCTGCTGCGCTCTTCCAGAGATGCCATCTGCCCCAAGGACGGGTTGGGGTATGAAAGCGACATGTGATATTCGTTGGCCATTGTCGTCAGCGGAGGGTCCTCCAGATGACGGGCCCTGGCGAATCAAAACACGCCCGGGGACTCTTGGCCCTGCTGGCGAAGGACGGAACCGGGGAATGAATCCGAAGGCGTAGATCAGCACGTCCCAGTTGCAATCGCGGGCTAGGCCAAACGGCTCACGTGCAGATGGGAAGGGAGAGGTTGTGCAAGGACGGATTTCCAATCTCAGGACATGGCCTTGGAGGCTGCGGCGGCAGGAGCTGCGCGAAACCCGGCCTGCCTCGCAAGCTGGAAGGGAGCAACTGGTCGTCAGGCGTCAAGGTAGACTCTGCACTTCTCTGCACTTCTCTGCACTTCTCTGCGCTTTCCAGGCCAGATACGACGGTGATGCAGCTTCCGGCGTGCTCAAAACGAACCTGCATGGCCCTCTTGTCTTTGGGTGGCTAGGTCCTTCATATGATGCATCACTTGACGGCTCAAGATGTGAGGCATCACATGCAGCCGAAGAAAGACGAGATGAACAGATCACACAGATCGGCAGGCGAGCCACAAGTACGGCGTACAGAGAACAATACAAGAGATGTCTTGCGCGATGCCAGTGTACAGCAAGTCATTGAACAAGCATCCGAGACATATCCCGACAGACGTTGCACCGGCGCGACCTTGTGTTCGCCAAGATGAACTGTGCGTATCCAGCGCTCCCGCTCAGACATCTCCCCAAGGATCCTGAGTAGACGCACACCCTCGAGTTTCCCAGATACAGAGGAGTTGCGGTATAACGTTTCCTGGAGAAGCAAAGGCTGCCCGACCGGCCGCCTCGACAAGCCTCTCACCAACAGCGCGCCGCGGGGATCCAAACGTTGCATCGCCAGAACAGGCAATGTTAGGTTGTACGGGTTCTGTACTGCCACCTCTTTGAGCGAGTTGTTGGCACGAGCCATTATGCAGTTGAGACAACTTGGCGTTACCCGCACCTTGAGATTGCTAGTTGCACACGATGGCGCATGGCCATTTAAGAGCGCTTCAAGGCCCTTGACAAGTATCCACTGGTGCAATCCGGTTGCACATGCCACAGAGCGCAGTGTGAAGAACCGAGGAGTGAGTCAATCAGGGCTGCTGCGTGCTGGATCAGTGTCACCCGAGCCTCGTTTGCCCGTGTCCAGTCACTTCAACCACAAGCGGTTGCGTTTGCGGGCCGCCGCCCTCCCGCCTCCATGTGGTTTGCATGCCGCCGCGGTGCCATGAGCCGAGCGTCTCTCTTCAGGTCTGTCCTGAAGTCTATGTGGACGACAATGAAACAAGACAGTCCCATATATCTGATGACTTCCACTGACGGGCATCGGATCAGCACGGGCAAGTAGCCTCGCTGGCATGAGCAAGCTCGTGGAAGCCGAAACGCCACCATGGGCGTGCCTAGATATTGTCGATCGTCAAAGTTCTTCATATTGGGGGGTCGCACACAACGGAGCCTGCCCACAACTGAGGATCGGCACGAGTGCACTGCATTCAGGTCTGTGTAACCCAAAGGCCACAGTACGGTCTTTTTCCGAAAACCCTGATTCCATGTACAGCAGGTTCTTGCTCCGTGATGTTTTCAAGAAATGACCTGCATGAAAACATGGGTTAGGGGACTGGCTGCGCCACCAATATGGCATTGATGCTTGGGTGTTGAGCACGAGGGTAGCCACGTGACTCGGCAGCAACTCGACCTCAGCTCATCGGATATATATATACCGAGACCAGCTTCGCTCTGTTCACGAACATCCCAAAGTCCAGAATCCGAATCTGGCACTGTGGTGGGTTCACGAGGCAAGTTGAGGCGTGTGTTGGGTTGCAGCCCGGCGGTACTGTGTTGGGCCTCACGCTGCCCGGCCTTGGTGGTCGAAGCGTCCGTTGGGTTGCACTGTGGTGGAATGGATTCACGGGGCTGGCCGAAGCATCTGTTGGCTTTGCGGTCTGGAACCGTTGTGTGATTCGCAAGGCTGGGCGATGCGTCTTCAGCGTTGCCGGAGGGCGGAGGAAGTGAAGACTGCGCACACCAGACGTATGGCTAACACGGTGAATTGCCTCCAATTCAACCTCTCTGAGCAAGGGATGCGCAAACGAGGAGGGGGGGAAATGCGTTGTCTGTGTCTCCTTCCAGGTTTCGGATAGCGGCTCGGAAACAAGTCTACACCATTCCCCGTCTCGACCGACCAACACCACCTTGTTGGATCTGAGCAATCGATGCAGCCTGCAACGGCAGCCACCGCCCTTGACTCCATGCGTCGGGGCCCGTCGCTCTCCGCACACCCGTCGGAGCTGACTTGGACGACCGGATGCTGCAGTTTAAGTCGGCGCATGTGGATCCCACGAGGCTTCATGCGGCTGCGGACACGTAGCCGTGGGGGACTGCGCCTCTCGTTACTTGACGGGTACAACGGACCGCATCTGTGGCTACTGCTAACAGGACCTGCCCTAGATTGGGGGATTGCTCAGGGTTTGACCAGGTTTCAGGCTTCATGTACGAAGTACTTCGTATAGTCTTGGGGAAGCCTGGGGCCGGGTCCTTCATGCGTACAAGGCTACGGGCACAGGCCACCGGAACGTGCCAAGCTCAGCGGGTACACGATAGGAAGTCTGTTTCGGAACCTTCCATTCAGTCCGTGCCATCTAGATGTTGATGCTTGTTGTTAATGTTGGTGGTGTTGTTGGTTTGTATTAACCGCACTGCTTGTTCGCTAACTGCGTGAACTCTTCCAGGAACAGAACGTGGCTTGCCCTAGCGACCCACTGATGATTGTTCCGAATTCAGCGAGACTCCACTTCTTTGCATGTGGAATATCATTGTCATGGGTTATCTTCTGCGTCTCCAGCTCGCATTGCCTGGGCACGAGTTCACATCACCCAAGCTAGGTGGGCACCAGAAACCGACGACCAAAGCTCACTACCTGAACCTACCTCGTGATGGAACAGGCTGATACTGATGCTGAATGTCTCAAGTGTGCACTCCTTACAGAGCCACGGAGCCGCCTGCAAGGGCGCGGCATTGCGGTCTTCTTTGTGCCATGGGAGTGAACACCTTTGGTCAGCTCTCTGCTGACCACCCATGTCCCGCACCATGTACCATGATCGCGGTGTGGCTCCCTCCCGATGCTCGCCGTCACTCCATCGGCCGCTTCCAGATCGACCAAGCTCGATGCCCCTGTCTACGTTGCCTCATAATAGGGCCACCTCTCCTCGTAATCCCAGCTAGTCTAGTCTAACACATTCTATAGCCGCTGCTGCAACCTCGTGTGGGCATGAGCTTTCTGGCCCGCTACTCTCTCGTGTTTGCTCGGAGCGCCTGAGGCCCCCGCTCTCCGAGCTTATGCTATTAAATCTCCTTTGGATCGTTTGCTGCTTACATTTTCGGCCCTGAGGCGTCACTTGGCCTCGCTCGCGCCCTCAAAATCACTTAAGGACACGCTCAGGCTGTTTTTCTTTTACGCGGAACATGCCTCGATGAAACGCTCTCTTTGAGTTTAGCCTGACCTTTCATGTAAGCCAAGACGCAGCTGTTCAGAATCCGATCCATTCCGGTCGACTCCGGAGTGTTCGGGACAGCTTACCAGCCGTCACCCGAGGCTCTCAGATTCACTTGAAAGTGGTGGTTGACCGTTTACTCGAGGTTCAGGACATGCCCATGGCGATATTTTCACTCGTGGTTCTCGTTTTAAATACCGGCTCTTTTCTTTTCCCAAAGATCTTCTTTCCTTTCTTCAACCTCTTCGACGAGACTTCCACGTCCTTGTTGCAGACCCGGTTTCCCCCTTGCCTACGTCCACTCTGAACACCACCAGAATCTTGGAGGCTTTCAGTCGAACTGCAATGGAGGACATTGCAATTGTCGGCCTTGGCCTACGCTTCCCCGGAGATGCTACGTCTCCAGAAGAACTCTGGAAGGTGCTTGAAGGCGCCGAGTCTCAGTGGTCGGAGTTTCCTAAGGATCGTCTCAATATCGACGGCTACTTTCACCCAGGTGGTGATCGTCAAGGCAGTGTGAGGATTACAAATTCCGTTGTTGATCTCTGTGGCTAATAGCGACAAGATCTCTTTCCGTGGAGCTCACTTCCTCAAAGGGGATGTTGCTGCTTTCGATGCTCCGGTAAGCCGCCTTGGTTCGAGAGCCTTATTCTTTCTTTATGCTAACACAACAAGTTCTTCTCGGTCGCGGCCGAAGATGCCAAGGCCATCGATCCTCAGCAGAGGATACTCCTGGAAGTCTGTTACGAGGCACTCGAGAACGGTGCGTACTCCCCAGCCTTGCTCGAGTAGCCAAATGCTTACATAAATTCTTCAGCTGGACTCCGCAAGGAAGATCTTGACGGCAGCGACACAGCCGTTTACGTCGGATCCTTTGTCAAGGGTGCGTGCTTTTAATGCTATATGAGCCACTATGCCACAGAACCCTCGCGACTAACACCGCTAGACTACGAGCAAATCTGCCTTCGGGATCCAGACTGGGCGCCACAGTATGCCGCTACCGGTAACGGCATTGCCATCATGGCAAACCGACTCTCGTACTTTTTCAACTTCCATGGTCCGAGTATGACCCTAGATACCGGTTGCAGTGGCAGCCTTGTATCCGTCCATCTTGCAGCACAAAGTCTGCGCAATGGTGAATCGTCGTTGGTAAGAATGGCACTTTGCACCAGCAAATGCCAAAGCTAATTGCAAGCAGGCTATTGCCGGTGGTTCCGGCATGATTCTGACCCCCAACACCATCATGCCAATGACGGCACTCAACTTCCTAAGCCCGGATGGCAAATGCTTCACGTTCGACTCCCGCGCCAACGGTTATGGAAGAGGCGAGGGCGTTGGAATTATCGTCATGAAGCGGCTGTCCGATGCTCTTCGAGACAATGACACTATCCGAGCTGTCATTCGAGGCACATCCGTCAACCAGGACGGTCGAACTCCTGGTACGTTTTGGAACCGTTATGCACCGTGCTTTTACTAACATAGAGTCACTTTCAGGAATCACTTTGCCGAGCAAAGAGGCGCAAGTGGCCAATATCCGTTCCGTCTACGCAGCAGCTGGGCTGGACTTTAACCAGACCGCATACGTCGAGTGTCACGGAACTGGGACTCAAGCTGGTGACTGGCGAGAGCTGAAGGCCGTCTCCGAGACCCTCGCTTCCATTCGCTCAACCGAAAATCCCATCGTGGTGGGTTCCGTCAAGCCGAATATCGGACATCTCGAAGGTGCAGCCGGTGTGGCGGGAATGATCAAGGGTATCTTGGTCCTGGAACACGGCAAGATCCCTCCCAACATCAACTTTGAGTTAGGGAATCCTAATATCGACTTTGAGAGCTGGAAAATCAAGGTATTTCCACACCATGGCTGCTAGTCTGTTGCTCTACTAACACTCCCCAGGTCCCTAGATCGGTCATGGATTGGCCTATTGACGGCACTCGCCGCGTGAGTGTGAATTGCTTCGGATTCGGAGGGACAAACGCCCATGTCATCATGGACGAGGCTCCCTTCTATCTATCCGATCGTGGTATGACTGGCAATCACAGCTCCCTTGATGCAGCAGCGGTGTTTCGCGGGCAGTTCGCCACCATCGAGGACGCCTCAGGCGGCGAGTCGACCCCTGCCCTGCAGCTATTCTGCTATTCGTCGCATGAGAAGAGCGGCGTGCTACGGGTTATGAACTCTCACCTCGAGTTCCTCGACGTAAGAAAGGATGGATGCTCGGAAAGCTATCTGCGAGACTACGCCTACACTCTCAACTGCCGACGATCCAACCTGGAATGGAAGGGATTCGTCGTGGCCAACTCCCTGTCAGATTTTGCGTCCAAGGTCCAGGACATGGACCAGGCCGCAGTTGTCCGGTCGTCTCGAGAGAAGCAGCCTCGACTTGGCTTCGTATTCTGCGGCCAGGGTGCTCAGTGGGCCACGATGGGCAAGGATCTTCTGTGCTTTGATGCTTTCCGCCTCGGCATGAAAGAAGCCAGCAGCTACATGGCGACTGAGCTGAGATCCTCGTTTGATCTGATGGAGGAACTCCTCAAAGACGAGACGCAGTCTTGCGTCTCTCAGCCGCACATATCCCAGCCGGCAACAACAGCTCTCCAAGTTGCTCTTGTGGATCTGCTGAGCTCCTTTGGAATCGTCCCAAAACACGTCGTTGGCCATTCGTCTGGTGAAATTGCTGCTGCGTACGCCTCCGGTGCGCTTTCCAAGCAAGCGGCTTGGGAAGTTGCCTACTATCGAGGTCTTGCTGCGGCAAGCATCCCCTTCAGGGCACCAAAGTTGCAAGGAGCCATGATGGTTGTCGGCATGTCCCAAAAGGAGACTGAGGACTACCTTGCCACCGTCAATAAGTCGGCACAGATAGCTTGCATCAACAGCCCGCGATCCATCACCATATCGGGTCAGGCCTTGGCCATCGATTCCATCGATAAGGACCTTCGCAGCAAGAAGGTCTTCTGTCGAGTCCTCAACGTCAAGACTGCCTACCACTCGTCCCATATGAAGCTCGTGGAACATGACTACAAAGAAGCAATCTCGTGCATTTCCGCGCGCGAATGCTCAGATTCTGTCAGCATGTTCTCGTCGGTTACTGGCGAGCTCGCACACGGCGCTGACCTCGGCGCGGGATACTGGGCAGCTAACCTGGTATCTCCAGTGCAATATGTCGCGGCAATCCAGTCAATGATGCATCTCCCTGTTGACCAACGGCCGAATGTGATCGTAGAGCTTAGTCCCCGGGCGGCTCTTCGATCACCAACCGCAGACATTCTGTCTGCCATGCCTGGCGGCTCGCAACCCACCTACCATTCAACCCTCGATCCCAAGGTCAATGGTGCCGCATCGCTTCTCGGCCTTGTTGGCGAACTGTGGTCTCAGGGGTGCTCTCTCAAGATGGATCAGGTCGTAGCACAAGGATCCGGTCAGCCACGACTCAAGTGCCTCACGGACTTGCCGCTATACCCATGGAATCATACCAAGTCATACTGGCACGAGTCCCATCTAAGTCTTGCGAATCGGTTCAGAGAATATGGCCGACAGGACCTCATCGGCGCGCCCACTGCAGACTCCGTGCCATTCGAACCCAGGTGGCGGGGCTTTCTCCGAGTATCAGAGAACCCCTGGATCCAGGACCACCAGGTCCAGAAGACCATCGTCTATCCAGCGGCAGGAATGGTTTCCATGGTCCTCGAAGGCGCGATGCAGATGAGCCGGAACGCGACTGACTTGTTGGGCTATGAGATCACAAACATGCAAATCGAAAAGGCGATGCTTGTCCCGAACACAAGCCATGGTCTCGAGGTCGCCATGAACGTCAAGTCGTCTCAAAACTCCACGGACTCTTCCCAAATCCTGGAGCAGAATGAGTTCGCCATCTACTCCAAGCCTCTAAACCACGACTGGGAAAGGAATGCTACTGGGAGCCTCCATTTCCGAGCCAGGTCCGATGGCTGGGATACTCTCTTCCAGTCTCACGCTGCCAAGTACGATGCTCTTGATAAGTCTTGCACCGAGACGCTCAACCCACGCCAGCTGTATGAGTTCCTGGACACCGTCGGCATGAACTACGGTCCGCTCTTCCAGAACATGACCGAGATCCGGACGGGCGGAAATGCTTGCATCAGCACGGTACGCGTACCAGACACAAAGTCCAAGATGCCTGCCAAGTTCGAGTATGCGCACCTGATACACCCTGCAACTCTCGACTCCATGTTCCAGACTCTGTTCGCCATTGAACCTTTGCCCATGGTGCCTACGTTCATCAAGAGCCTGTTTGTATCGGCGAGTGTGAATGACGCGGAGAGTTCCGTGTTCATGGGCTATGCCACTGCTGATCGCACGGGCATTCGAGATGCCGACGCTGATATCGTGATGAAGCAGACTGGTACGGGTCAGGCTCATGTGGTCATTGAGGGACTCCATCTCACTCGGCTGTCTACTCCGTCGCCTGCCGAGGGTGGCTTCTTGCCAAACCACCGGAACATCTGCACAGAGATCATCTGGAACCAGGATGCGACGTTTGCGAACCCATCACTCTTCAGCGAGCAAGTCGCTTTGCTGGCGCACAAGCATCCTGCTCTGGAAGTGCTGCAAGTTGGTGGCGGACGCTCCGCGACGCGTACAACTCTTCAGATCCTTGCGCCGAACCAAGACGAGACTCCACGCCTTGCCAGGTACACGATTGTCGAGCCGTCCGGCCCAGACGCCGTCTCCGAGGCTCTTTCACACGTCCAAGGCACCCCGCTGGAGGCTTTTATGGAGGCAAAGTCTGACTGCTCCGATCTCTCTGCCCACTACCATCTCATCGTCGTCTTTGGCGATTCTGGGGTCGACGCAGATGGCCTGAAGAAGCACTTGAAACCGGGTGGTATGCTTTTAAAGCGTAAGGGAACTCCAGATGATGCCGACGTGAATGGCAACAAAATCAAGGATTCGGAAGAGTCATTCGGCATTCATTTCGATAACTGCGACGGGTCTTCTGTGCCTATGGACGTCTACAGAAACCTCCACTCGTCGAAAGATGTCATGTCCCCGCAGGGAGTTGTCCTGTTGCTTCCTGAGAGCCCGACTGCGGAGGCCTATGCCTTTCAAGATGGCATGAAACTACTAGTCGAAGAAGACTATCCGGGCCTGGAGTTTCTTTCGGTTCGGGCCGACCAGCTTCAGCCTGAGACACTTGTTGGAAAAGTGGTCATCGCACTTCTCGACTTCTCAGCAACCAGTTCCGAGGGCTTTTCAGTCTTTGTATGGAGCGAATCCTGCTTCGATGTCTTCAACACGTTGCAAAAGACCACAAAGGGCGTCATCTGGATTACCCGCGGCGCTCATATGAAGCCGCTCAACCCGAAAGGTGCGCCGATCATTGCACTGGCCAGGGCACTCATGTCAGAAGACCCTCTCAAGACCATTGTCACCTTTGACCTGGGATTCGACTCGCACCTCGGCGATCTTTCTGTGATGCAAAACATCTCGTCCGTGTTTAAGCAGACCTTCCAGACAAGATCGGTTTCTGAGCCGCGCGAAACGGAGTACGCAGAGGAAGGCGGCAGGCTTTACATCCCGCGTCTCAACACCATCGCTTCTCTCAATCAGCTAATTGAAGACGACAAATTCCACGGCGGTCTTGTCCAGAGGCCGTTTTATTGCGATCAGGCAGCCGATTCTCAACAGCCAGGCCTCAAGCTCGCCATCGCGAAACCAGGAATCGCGGATGGTTCCCTGTACTACTCCGAGTTTAGCCATCCTGAACTTGCTCCAGATGACGTCGAAATTGTGTTTGAGAAGGCGCCCCTAACTCATCTTGATCTGGAGACGGTCATGGGCCGCACCGTTGAGTCTACGATTGGGATGGACGTTGTGGGACACGTCAAGCGAGTCGGAAGCGGCGTGACAGACTTCCAGCTTGGCGACCACGTCGTCGCATTGGCATCCCGCGGGACCGTTCAGAACTCGCTTCGTGCCAAAGCTCAGTTCGTAACGAGCTACCAAGCAGGCATGATTCCGAGTTTCTACGTCAGCGCTTACTACGCCATCGTCCACGTTGGCAGGGCCGGACCGGGTCGCAAGGTTTTGATCCATGCGGGAGCCAGCGCGCATGGGCTGGCCGCCATTCAGATTGCGATGTCAGTCGGCGCCGAGGTGTTTGCGACGGTGCTTGGCCCAGAGTCTGCCCAGCAGCGAGAGATTCTGCTGGGACGTGGGCTTTCTAACAATCACATTATCGACGCAGAGTCGGACAGCTTTGCCAGGGCCGTGCAGGCCGGAAGCAACGACAAGGGGGTGGACGTGGTATTCAACCCAACGCTGGAGCACATCGAGGCCAGCTTCAGATGTGTCCGAAAGTGTAAGTCTCCCCTCTCCATTCATGTGAATTGCATGCTGACTCTTCCAGGCGGGACCATCGTTCAGTTTGCAAGCAAGTCGCCGACTCCTCGCGCGTTGCCAACAACGGGGGGTTCGGCGACGGTTGTCAACTTTGACCTCTGCCAGCTCATGAGGGAAGACGCGGAGTTTGTGGCAGAAATCTTCAAGCATGCCACGAATCACGTTGCGAGCCAGCAGTTTGGGTCGGCACTGTACCATGAGGGCGAACAGTGCTTTGGCATCGACCAGCTCGAGGAGGCGCTTCGGCAACTGCAGAAGAGCCCGTACATTGGCTGCTCAACTTTGACGGCAGACGCTCAGAGCGCCAACAACGTCCCGGTAGTAAACAAGAACCCGACGAAGCCACTCAGCGAGGCGCTCGACAAGGACGGTACGTACCTCCTGGCCGGTGGTCTCGGTGGTCTCGGTAGAAGCATTTCAGAGCTCCTCATCAGCAACGGCGTGCGCCGTATCGCCTACGTCTCCCGGTCCGGGGCGTCGTCCGAAAAGGCCAAGGCTTTCATCGATGACCTCCGAGCAAGGGGCGTCGATGCCCGGGCCTACAGCGTCGACATTTGCGACGAAGCGGCCCTTGCGCAGGTCATCAAGGACCGCGTGACGGCAGAGATGCCCCCGATCAAGGGGGTCTTCCAGTGTGCCGCAGTCATCAAGGACGCCGTCTTCGACAACATGAGCTACTCGGACTGGAACTCGGCGATCCGGCCCAAGACAGTCGGCTCCTGGAATCTCGTGCACACAATCCAAGCCGCGGGCCACGATCCCACATTCGTCTTTCTCGCCAGTACGGCCGGCGTGATCGGGAACAGGGGTCAGGCCAACTACGCCGCAGGGAACTGCTTCGAGGATGCCCTGGCACGGTACTGCCGACTCCGGGGCAAGCACGCCGTGTCCATCGACCTCGGCCCCGTGCTGGGCGCGGGCATGCTCGCCGAAGACGAGGAGATGCTCAACATCCTCCGCGGCAGCGGCTTCTACGGCATCCGCCACGGCGACTTCCTCAAGGTCGTGGAGCACGCCATCACGAGGGAGACGACGCCCGGCACGCCCATGCCCGCCCAGGTCGTCCTCGGCGTCGGCACCGGCGGCCTCATCCGGCAGAACCAGCCCGCCGACCCGTACTGGTCGCGCACGGCGCTGTTCAAGTACCTCGCCCTCGTCGACATGCCGCCGCCCGACCTGGCCGCCTCGGGCAGCGCCGCCAGCCTGGACGCGAAGGCAATGCTGGCCTGCTGCACGGACGCCGCCGCCGCCGCCGGGATTGCAGAGGCCGGGCTCATGAGCATGCTGTCCAAGGCGATGAACATGCTGCCCGAGGAGCTGGACGCCAACAAGCCGCCGAACGCGTACGGCGTCGACTCGCTGGTGGCCGTCGGAGTGCGCAACTTTGTCATTAGCAGCTTCGGCGTGCAGGTCTCGGTGTTTGAGGTCTTGAGCGATGCTACCATCGCAGAGCTGGCCAAGACGATTGCGGATAGGGGAGGCTATGGCGTGGACAAGGCGTAGAGAAACTGCATGTCGTCAAGTGGTTTCATGTATGGATGCGGTGGGTACATGGTGAGTCTGGGTTCTTTAGCATAGTTTCTGTCAATCCTGAATCATTTTGTCTATCAATTCTTCCAGCCCCCTCAGCCGTGACGGAGTTCCTGTCTCCACTGTCTCCATAGGACAATAGTGAAGCCATCTGAGGCCAGGACTTGCATCGACGACAACGTTCTGCCAACCTCGCCCACCCAGGCCAGGTCAGCATTGCTATCCTCGCGTTGACCAAAAAGGGAGAAAAGAAGAGCAACATCCGACCACGTCCGTCCACGTCCGTCCACGTCCGTCCACGTCCGTCCAAGTGACAAGACGCAAAAAGAAATGCGTGATCTGGGAATCGAACCCAGGGCTCCCCGACGCTGCTCGGATGGCAACGGAGAATTTTACCACTAAACCAATCACGCTGTGGACCTCTCCAATCTACTATGCGATTCGATTTGATATCGGGCGTCTTATTTTGTATTAATTAGTTTGTGGGTGCAGCGATCGGGGCTGAAGCCGGAATGTGGGGCCTCTCTTGCGCCGAGATCTCTCTTGGAGCTCCGGGCCTTAGGTACGAAGATGCCACATGCTTCTTTGAAAAGCGAGAAGTTGACATATCTAGTTAGAATTTTCCTACACGGTGTTGGATGGTGATTGTATTGCATACGTGTGCGCCGTAGAGCAAGATGACAGCTCTGATAGCTCCTTGTGCCATCGCGGAGCCATAGATAGTGAAGCACTGTCAACAGCCAGTACTTCATACTTCGTACATGGATAATCTCCATGAATATTCTCTTTAATGGCCATATGCGAGAGGAAATTCGTCCGTGACCTATCCGATTAATAGCAGCAAATGTGATTAGTAGCATTACAGACGATGAAAGAACCCCAACGTCGACGGGCCATCCCCGCTACCCTACACCTGCACTGACACACACGCCGTTTATGAAGTATCCTCCTCTCCCGCATCATTAAAGCCTTTCTCTTTCTCCCCGTCTAGCCACTTGCCTCCGTATCACCCTCACCCCTCTATATTTCGCCATTCGTTGCCGCCCCATTGGCAACCACCTGCTTGGGCTCCCATTCAGCCTCCACAACGCTCATCCGACAGTCGTCAACCCTCGTAACGCCCTGCTCCCAATCAGCAACCTCACTTCACCGTACACACTCGAAGCAACGACGACTCACCTTGAACACGAAGCGCTCATCCGCCGCCGCAAACAGCGCCCGGAACTCGTGCTCCTCACGCTCCTGCGCGTTCAGCAGCGTTAGCATCACCATATCCATGCCGCGCATCAGCCGCTCGTCCCACGGGTTCTCGGCACCGGGGTCTCGCAGGCAGTGGTCGTTGATGAGGACGCGCGCGCCGGGCTTCAGCGCGGGGACCAGGTTCTTGAGCAGCTTGACGGCGTAGGGCGTCGAGTAGTTGTGGATGATCCAGCGGAAGAAGTAGACTGCGACAGTGAGCATCATCGTCAGCAGTCACGGCGGATTTTGTGAGCATGTCAACGTACCGTCGGCGCCCTTGACGGGCTGCTCCTTGAAGAAATCGTGGGCTTGCAGTTGAATCCTTTCCGCAACCGACTCGTCCTCGCAGATCGGCTTCGGCGCGCTGTCCACCGTCTTGGACAGGTCCTGCACGATAAACCTCATCTTCTTCCATCTCTTCGCAAGGTCCACGCACACAAACCCATGGCTCCCCCCAATGTCCACCAGCGTGCCCTCCTCTTCATCCACCGCCGAAAAGTCGTAGCTGTCGACAAAGTGCCTCACCTCGTAGCCCTCGCCACCCGTTAGGCTCGCCATCGCGCCGCCCATGCGCCGTGCCCGCGCAGGGTCCTTGCCAAACGTCACAAACATGGGCTCCTTGTCGACGGTGCCAAAGGCAAAGTTGAAGCCCGTCGTGGTCAGGGATGTCGCCTCCGGGTACGTCTTGAGGGACGTGAGGACGTTGGCGGCGGCGGGGAAGATGTCTTCGGAGTTGAAGCCGACCCAGTCCTGTAGGGCGGCATCCTGCGCGAGCAGCCGGGAGGCCGCCGTGTGGGCGATGAGGCCCGGCGAGGGCTCGTGGAAGATGCGGTTGGTCATGGCGTGGCGGAGCATGCGGGCGAGGTTGATGGGGTCGAGTTGCGTCTTGGTCTGCAGCTCCGAGAGGGGGATGGGCGCGTCTAGGGGGACGAGTTTGGCTGCCCTGGGATTAGCAAGCGAGCTTGGTTTCATGTGGTCTGAAGCGTACCAATGCCGTAGTTGTTGATGACTTGAAGACTCAGGGTATCCAAGTACTGTATTGCAAGGTCAGCTCGGTCGAGTAAGCACCTGTGAGAAGCGCAGCCGACTCACATTCCACACCCCCCATCTCACGCTCTCCCTTGGTCCCCTCACGAGACTCTCCAGCTCCTTGGTAGCGTAGATGATCTCCTGCCGACTCCTCTGCACATGGCTGGGCAGCTTGGGAAAGTCATCCGGCGCATCGACCCCGAACCCCGGCTGCGGCAGGCTGTTGTTTCTCAGGTACGTCTCTAGCTTCTCCGCCTCGGCGGCGATCTTCCTGGCCAGCTCAACCAGCCGCGACTGGTCCGTGGCCGGCCTGCTCTCGCCGACGGGAAGGAGAATGGCGGCGGCGGTGTTTGGCACGACGGCTCCGATCTCCTGCTTGGGCTTGCGCTGCGAGAAGCCGGAAAAGGAGCGACGGTTCTGCTTCTTGCGGTCCGAGTCCGCATCCGACGCCGGCGGTTGGAGCCACGAGGGGACCTTGAACTTGCCCATTGCTGAGATGCCTCTCGTTGCTGGGTGTCCAGGCGTGGGCGTGGTGCGAATGCTGGCAAATATCTAGGAACCCGGCGGGATCAGCATTGATTCAGAACAAGACGAAACAAGGCCGTCGCAATGCCGATGCACATTTCTCAATGGCACGAGCTCGGGCGCAGACAACGAACGCCATTGGGCCGTGGCGTCGTTACACAGGAGCCTCGGAGAGCGCATGTCCAGACGGCCGAGTACGAGAGGCGTCGCGCGAAGATTGCATTGAACCTCTTGCGAGTCGACTCGTCGTCATGCCACGCCGAAGGGCCCCTGTGCAACCCGGCCAATGGCGCGCCGTCCCAAGCAACGCACGCAACGACCACGCGACGTTGCACAGCAAAAAGCCCACGCGTCCTCGGTCGCGCACGCAGAGGGCAGCAGCGGCTGGCCCAGCCACTCGGTACGGGCAGCAGATTGGGGTCGATTGCGGGAGCGAGGGGAGTATGAGCGTTGCAGGAAACGGCGCGACCCAACGAGATGGCCCGCTCCACGTGGACCCAACGGCCTTGACTTGGGGGGGGGGGGCCATGATTCGAGCCGTGCTTCACCCAAAGGAATGACGAGTCGACTGACAGCAAACGGAAGAGAAGTGCCAGCCGGGCACGAAGTACGTWCCCGTGCGAGTACCTCGTCGAATCGCCTCGTCGTCTCGACCGTGACCTGCGTGAATCGCGACGTGTCCACGAACAGCCCAACGCAGCCAGCTAACAGGGCAGCAAACAAAAGGCAGAGCTTTCATCAGCAGCAGACCTAACAATGGAAAACAGGATGCCCGGGGGGTCTTAATGAACGCTCCCCTATTTCCAAACTAGCCTCCTGGCCTCCCAAGTTCCGACGACCCTCCGACCCTTCGACAGCCAGCGTCTCAGACTCTCGGACCTAGCCAGCGCAGAAACGCCATCATTACGGCGACCGCCACCACCACACTACGGAGTATTACTCGTACACCACATTCGCTGCCCCCTTGCCCTCACTGGTCCGGCCGCTAATAATATGCGCCAGGTACGGACTACGGAATCCTAGTACCTACCCTAATGCCTTGCGTTCGTTCCCCTCTTCGCACCTGTGCTTCGAAGGTGCTGCCAGAGCCCGCGGCGGTGGTTCGCCCTCGCCAAAATGGCGAGGGCAGGGTCAGGGACGCAGGGCATCCCTGGTGATGTCCGCGCTGTTCGCTGCTTGCACGGCCGGCGACTTTGGACGAGCAGCAGGACAAGAGGCAAGTGATGAGCCTGATGGCATTGCTAGCTCCATCAGCGGCGGGTGCGGATGGCCCGGCCCGCCCGGCGCCGTCCCCCTCTGGCTTGGCTCCGTGACAGTGACATTGTGACTCCCCCTCGGCAATATTTCCCCTTCCCTCGCAAGGCAACCCGTGGTCACATGGAGTTTCGCGGCGCGCGGCCTTGCCGCCTTGGCCCCCGTCCATTGCGCCGGGCCTTTGCAGGTGGCGCGAGACCATAGGAAACTGTTACAAAGCGCTGTCGATTCGCCCAACTACCGTAACCAGAACAACAAGCGGGAAGCTGGATGTAAAAACCGCCCCCTGCAAACCATCGGTCTCCCCCGACCTGGCTGCCGGATGTGACGAGGATGCAGATCTGCGCGTCTTGCATCTGGGCTGGACTGGGACAAAGCAATACTACCTGTACGTACGAGTACGTACGAAGTCCTACCTTGGCGATCCCTGGCGATGATCATCATACTCGTACGTACGAGTAGTATTCGCTCACCCACCAACGGCCCTCTACTCGTACTCGTATTCAACGATACAATACGAAGTACTTCGTACAGATGGCACGAGCGGGCTACCGTCCTCGTACCAACAGCTGGGTAATGGTTGCCTCCACAATTGTACAAGATATCCCTCAAACAGGCCTACTACTCCATTGAGAGTCAAGACTCCGGTTCAAGACAGCCACCGAACAAGTCGGTGCGCGCGCCTTGTCATCAGGTTCGCCTCAAACTTATGCATAAAACCTACTGCCGTGGCATATCCAACCTCCCAGATTCCCTCGCACAGGAGGTGCAATCACACCCCAGTCTCCGGCTTCTGCGCGTATATAATATGTAGAGGCATGTACATGAGCGCCGAGTTGTCGTGGTACGCGCGCCGCACCTCCATAAGGAATACCTCGACCTGCTCCCGGTTCCAGTGCAGCCCTCGTGTCAGTGGTCCCAGCGCAATGGCCTGGATGCCGTCCAGCAGAATCGTGCGCCAGTACAGCCCTACCGTCTTGAGCACCTTGTTCTTGGGCCACGTCCCGATAGGCACGTGGAATACTCGCTCCGTCACGTTGATGAAGCCCGCTTCTCGCATCCTGCCCGCCAGCAAGCCGCCGGCCGCTGTGTTGAGGTCGACGCCGAGCGTGTTGAGGCCGTCGTTCACGCGTGCCCAAAACTGGGCCACGCCGTGCTCAGGAGGTACTATTCCACCGGGGAGGGCGCTTCGGGGGCAGTGGTGAATCTCTTGCAGCTCGATCCAGCCGCTAGGCTTGAGATGTCTGCATCGTCTGTCAGTAACTCGGCGGCGATCATCATCACGAACCCGCGTGTCCTAGCAACTCACTCATAGGCCCGCCGGAATAGCCGCATCCAATCCCTAACAGCCATGACGGTGTGCCGCGAGTGGATGTAGTCGAAGTGGTTGCGGTGGTGCAACCAGGGAGATTCAATGTCATCCACCAGGAACCGAACGTTGGGCGGTAGCCAGTCCGGCTGGATAGGGGACAGGTCGATGCCGAGCACGTGGGCGCTGGGAAACTGGTCGCCCACTACAAGGTGATGCACATATCAGCGTTGAGGTCATCCGCGACTCGTCCGTCGCGAGGGCAACTCACTCTCAATGGCCCAGATCCCAGTTCCGGTGCCAATGTCCAGCACCTCTTGCGGGTAGTTGCCTATCGGAGCGAAATGGAGCTTCTGGCTGCAGAGCAACTTCACCATGGCGTGCTTCATGTCCTCTCTCTCCTGCTCTACGTCGTCGTTGGGAAAGTTGTAGGAGCCCTCACGAAACCGGTGGTACCGCCGTCCGTTCGCATATAGGTAGTCTCGCACCGACGATTCTGCCGACGTGCTGCCTGAACTGAAGCCGTCGCTATCATAACCGCCATCCGACTCATCGTCCGTCCGTCTGCCGTCGTAACTGTCGGCTACGATAGATTCCTCGGCTTGCGACAGGGCATCTAGGGCCATGGCTTCCTGCTCGAACGTTGACATGGAGGGGAACATGGACGCCCCATTCGGGTGCGTCAACGGAGACAGCAGCAACGACTCTGGTCTTCGGCCTCCGAGCGAGGGCGATCCTGGCCGGCCGCGTACCGGCGCTGGTTCGGCATGTTGGTTGGCCGCTGCGTGAGGCTCCTCGACGCCTTGGGTGATGCTTGACTTCTCTGATATAGCAGCAGGTTCCTGTATCGTCTGGGAGGCTGCTGAAGCCTCTATTTGTGGCTCCGTTGCCAGCTGAGTTTTCTGCCGAGGTCCTGCTGGGGACGTCTCGGCGGGCTGGGCTGTATGTGGCCCGTCTCCTTCATGTGGCCTTTGATCGACTGGCTGCAGCTCTTCTTGCGGGGGGCTATGCTCTTGTGTAACTCGAGCATCATCAGGAATTTCATCCGCGGCGGCCTGGAGGGGATGCTGGCCGAGGTGATCGGTGTTGATCATCTCTGGTGCGACGTTGGACGATGGCGGGTGGTCTAATAATATGTCTGCGGCATCGCCATTGTGCGGTTTGAGGGTCGGCGCCCCGGAGCCCGAGATACCGGAGTCGTTTTGCGGCTGTTGGTCCATAATTTCGGGTGCGTGGAGAGACGTCTGTACATGTACGACTGTGTGCGTCGCGGAGGATGACTTGGAGCACGATCAGTCAAGTCGACCGTCCGGGAAGCGTCTCAGGGGGGGTAAGCATAGACGWGGGGAGCTCCGGCGCAGGCGCATAGACCATTCCGTCGTGTATACGGGATGCGTTGGTGATGTCGAGTCGGAGAATACACTGCCGCGAGAGCCCGAGGTGGGATGGCGGCACCCCTGACTATAGGTTGCTTCCCACCAACGCCAACGGTGCTGCTCGATGCCAAGTCAGGGCCCAAAATTCGACAGGTTGATGCTTGGCTGCGGGCAATCGAAACGAGGCGAGTCCGGAGAGGCGGCGAGGGCTCGGTGGTCCACAGCGAAGGTCTGTTTCAGGGCGCAAGTTCCCAGMCAGCCAGCCCTGTGAGGCCACGACGCGGTGGTGGCGGTGGGTACGTGGATGCGTAACACTGGACAACGTTGGCGATGATGCGATGGATGCTAGGGCGATCGCGGCTCTGGGGCTGCTCGACAGGTGCCGGGGCGATGGAGGGCAGCGTATCGCAAGCACAGCAATGAAAAGGGTCGAGACGATGTGCCGAGGGAAGAAGGTGCAGGGAAGAAGGTGCAGGGAAACCAGAGGTTGAAGACAGTGGACACCTGCGCGCTGACAAGATCCATCCGTCCGTTGGAGGAGGGTTGGGAAGCTGGGCACCAGGCCTCTGCAGTGGAGCTCACCCCCCCTGCGGCAGATTTTAGCGGGCATGCGGCCGCAATGCCACCCCAGCGGTGGAGGCGCTTGGACTCGTCGCCTGGAATGGCCCTTGAGCCCATGCAGGCGAATGGCTTGTGGGCGGCACCGTATCCAAGCCGGTCCAGCCTGTCTTGGCCATCTCGCTTGCCGTTCGCCTGCGCCTGCGATGATGGCCTCGCCGCCCGCTGTTGGCGCCCGTTCTCGTATGCGGTCCGACGGGCCAGGCGCATGGGGAGCCAGATGTTTGAACCCAAACGTCTTTTCTTGTCTTTGCCGAAATTCTTGTTCCTCGCCCAGCAGTGCTGTGCTGGAAGTGCCGAGTCGATCTGCCCAGAGTCGGACCCTGTCGTGCTTGCGAGACGGACATTGGGTGAGATGTGTCGGCCGAAAGAAGAGACGACACGACCTCGTGCAGCTCCAGGTTCACCGGTGCTCCCCTGTCCTCGAAGACAGGCCCATGATAGCCCTGTATTCGTACGAGTAAGCGCGGCGCCACCCGCTCGACAACATGACAGACGGCATCATGTGCTCCGTCCTCGGTATGGCAATCGCAGTTGTGCAGCGGGATGCTCGAAACAACATCCAGGTGGCGATTCCCATCAACAAACTCCCAAGTTGTCTCGCCATTTCGCACCACCTGTTGCTTTGTGCCGTGTCTGGCATTGCACGGGGAGGAGGGTAGGGTTTGATCATTGTAGTTGATTCAGTCGCTAGTTCTAATCCATTTCCACCACCTCTCCCACCTCTCCCTCTGAAATGCCATATAGAATAGCTTCCTTGAGCTTTATCTCGACGCCTGGGGACAAGGATGGCCTGATATCAGGATCGAAGACAGTGTCGCTTGATGCCTGATTTCTTTTTCTTGCCCTGTCCTAATCATCTATCATGCCCTCCAGATCCCAGTCCATATTGCTAGWCGATGCCAAGTCATGATCGTCTACACTACCTGCTCCTGACTTCCTCTTCAATAACGGGGTTGCGGCTTTGGATCCTCCACCACCGTAGGAATTCTGGAGTTGTAACCCAGTAAGATACTCTATGTTGTACGCCACCTCGTCTTTATTATCTGCGGAGAGTTGAATGACATAACGTGGCAAGCCTAAGGTAATGAAGTCCTTGACTTGAAGAAGGATAGCCTAAGCAAAGCGTGCAAAGAGACAAACAAGGGAACCTAGAGGGAGGTGCTGGACAAGAATATTATGATACGCAGGCCAGAGTTTAGCTACCGCATCCGAAATAAGATATGTAACGAATTGAGGAGAATAACCGGCGTTAGGAATCTTTAGGCAAATAACAAACCATCGCTCGTCGAAGGACTTGTATATATCCGCCTTCAGTAGCTTGGATTATTGATGCCGAGAGCGCTGACTCCATACTTCGCTATTCCATTTCTTGCGTACCAGAGTACTTCCTCCTTTGGTATGAGATGGGCTTGTTCGATAGCGAAAGAAAAATTCGTAATTCCGCAACGAGAGGTGGTAGTAGGAGGATGAGGAGGTTGAGGCCAGGAATCTAGGATACGGTTGTAAGGAAATTCCCAATCCCGAAAGCTTGGCACGATAGGATATTTATCTAGATAAAAAAATTAATAAAAGCTCAAGAAAATAAAATACGAATAACATACCGGGCCTATCACCAACAACAAGGTAATATTTCT
>LFRF01000016.1:104533-137777 GCA_001189435.1 Tolypocladium ophioglossoides CBS 100239 | reverse complement strand
GTTGAAGAGAAAAACAAGTTGAATGGCGGTAAAGAATTTCTTACGTAGGCCGGCGGTCACGTTGTGGAGGTGCGCCATCGCATTTGACTTTGTGCGGAAAGGGTGGTGGCTCCTACAAGGTTGCTGTCTAGAACTCGGTGGTAGGTACCTAGAGGTATCCGTACATCTGCTATTACAGCTGGACGTAGCACGTTAACCCCGTGGGGGTTGCTGGCGCTGTTGAGGACCTTTACACACTTTTGGTGTAAACGCTCTCTGCCGACGCCGCGTCCATCGACTTATGCCTCCAAAACAACGTCGTCCACCTCCCTTAGTAAACAAAATTGTGCTCTAGAAACATTCACATATAACAACAATTCTGCCTGTCCTTGCAGCCCCCATGTCGAGCACCTCAAAAGCCCCGTGCTGCGTGGGTAACCCGTCGTTCCGGCCTGAGGAGGCCATCAAGGACACCGTGCGGCACCAACAGGCGCGGGACCTGCTGGCCAACGACGACCTCTACGGGGCGAGTCGCGTGTTGTTGGGTCTGCCAGAGCGCGACACCTACACGTACCATGCCACTGCGAGCGTAAAGCTGGCCGAGGTGCAGAGTGTTGTGAGCCTGGGTGGCGTAAATGGCCTGCACACCTGGTATCGCGACGAGGACGGCTCACCAGTGGGTGCCTCGACCTATATATGCTGATTAGTCTGAGGCTCGAAGCTGAAGCGGCTACAGAGAGGCCCTCCACCGCAGCCAGATATTGAAGCATACATGTCCATCTTCAGTCCCTCTACTGCAACGGCCTCGGCTCTCAAGAACTTTGGCACAAACGCCAAAAAGGGCTCTGTCCGGTCAGAGGCGGCGGCTCACCTCAACGACAAGCGGTACATACACCCCGCCCTGTCGTCCAAGTTGACGATCCGCAAGGCCAAGTCAACCCCCAGCCAGAACCCTTATTTTGACTTTTGGGCATGGTCGTGTCGAAACCTCGAGTGGTGCGGCCCCTGCGCGTCGTCGGAGCGCGTAGCCACGAGCCACCACATCCTGCCCATCTTCATGCACCACTTTGGATGCGCGACGCCCTCCCACGAGAGCCTGGAGACCCTGAGGTTGCTGGCAGACGGGCGTCCGGTGGCAGATGTTGGCTCCGGCAACGGCTACTGGTCGTTTCTGCTGCGGTGCTACGGCTTGACGGTGCATCCCGTGGACAACATGCAGAGCGAGTGGCGGGTCAACTGGGTCGACGACACGACCATCGCCGACGGCGTCAACTGGCTGCGGAAGAAGGCCGGCGGCAAGGACATGGTCCTGCTGCTTGTATACCCCGTGGTTGGCAGCGAGGGGACTTTTACGCGCGACCTGGTGAAGGCCTTCCAGGGAGACACCTTGGCCGTCGTGGGCACGCAAAACGGCAACGGATACACGGGGTTCAGGGGCGTGACGATGGCCCAGTACATGGAGAGGGAGCACAAGGAGTGGACGCGGGCTGTGCAGATACCGTTGCCCAGTTTTGCGGGCAAGGACGAGGCCCTATACGTCTTTCAACGGGGGGTGAGGGCTCCTCCGAAAGAGTAGATATCTCGACTCAAAGACCGCAGTCCTGCTTGGACACTCCAATCACGGCATAGCCATGACGACTCGTGATGCAGTCTGTTCCCTGGCTACGGAGTACATGTAGATGATTCTTGTTTCTATGGACTGTTGCTCGCTTATACTCGCCCTTGGTTTCTTTGTACCTACTTCCACCCGACGATAAGAGGCACCACCCGTACTGCATATTAAAGCCACCCAGGGCCAATAATTTAGGGATCAGCCTGCCAGCAGATAATATATGCCGTTTCCATCATCCCAAGCGTGCCCGCGACTGGTGCCACGCGAACAATCGGTAGTAGTTGCTGCATGTCACATACGGAGATGTCCTGCAGGTCGGGCTCCCCCGGGAGGCTGAGCTCCCGCTCCGGCGCAGCCAAGGACAGCTTCGCCCCCAAGCAGCTCCACCCCCGAGGCGTGGCTGCGTACGGACGGCCCGCGAGCGGCCCCGCCAGTATGCCGTCTGCCCAAGACATGCGGCATCAAAATCACCAGAGGGAGCTTCCATCTGTTGGTAGCTGTCCATGGCCAAGCCCCGCCATTGGCTGCGGCCCCTGGCGGCTGACCTGGTTGTTTAGCGCCGGTGGGGGGGCTGGTGATCACTAATGAAGCAGCCGAGTGGTCCGTAGTGTGAATTCACCGCTGCGAGAATCGTTTCAGTACGCCGTTAGGCCATCCGATGGCCTGCAGCAGCTGCAGCCCAGAGCCTCAGTCAGCTCGAGCTGCTTCCTTCCCCAGCTTCTCTCCTCTTTTGTCTCTTCCCTCCCCAGCCATTTCTGGTGACGGCTGAGCTTCAATTGAGTGCGCCGCAACACTAGGGCCGCAACACCAGGGCCCCGACACCACCACGCCATGTCTCTCGCCGTTGATGACGGCCGTCGCGGCGCTCGCTCGCGGTCGAGGTCTCGTGACGGGCGCTCAAGAGAAGAAGCCGATGAGCGCGGCCCCGTCCCATCGTACGCCGACGTGCGAGAACCGAGCTATGTCTACCCCGAGGACGACCTCGACGATCGGTACAAATCCAGCCGCCGCCGAGAGCCGGCTCAGGGCGGAAGTGGGCTGCCGTATCCCGCTGCGGGAGGCATAGACAGCATGCTCCCTGGGAGCCAGTCTACGTATAGCTACGACGACCCCCGACCCGTCTATCGCACCGCCTCGCCCACACGCGAGTCTTCCTACCGCAGCTCCAGGCCCAAGGTCAATGCGGGAAGCAGCCACCTGCCCGGCTCGTTCCCCGACGACGACCGCCCCAGGCGGGACAATGACCAGGACCGCCGCGTGCGCTACGCCGAGCAGCCCAAAGACCGGGACCCCAAGTACGGCCGACGGGACAGGTCGGATGAGGACGAGCCCCGTGTCCGGTATGCCGAGCCTCCGCGAGACCAGTACGGCGGCGGGAGCGACATCCCGGACGACAAGCTCAAGTTCTTGCCACAAAAGTACAGCCGCAGGTACGGCGACGATGACGACGACGACAGGCCCTCCGGTCGCGACAGGGACAGGGACAGGAAGATTGACCGTCGTGCGAAAAAGGAGCGCGACGAAGACGACTTGGCGTATGGGCGGCCACCGCCGCCCAAGTCGCCACGACCCGAGTCACCTCCCACCTATGGCAGCTACATATCCGGCTCTCAGCTGAGCGAGAAGCGCTCGTCCAAGTACGGCCGAGATGAGGATGATAGGCGCTGGACTGGTCCGCCCGATGATGCCTACGGGCCAAGGAAATCCCAGCGGGACTCTTACCGAGACGACCCGCGAAGCTCAGCGTCCAATGTTCTCACCGTCGAGCCTCCCAACCGTGAGCGTGATCGATCTCGAGACCGTCGGCGGGACAAGTCTCCTGGTCCGTCTGCCCTGACGGTTGAGCCAGGCCGCAGAGAGAGGGACAAGTCGAGGGACCGACGAGGCAGCGCCAGGGACAAGTCGCCCCAACCTCCCACTGCTCGCATGTCGAGTTTGACTGTCGATACSGGTCGGACATCGAACATGTCTCTCGCAGCAGCTCCCGGTTCCCCGCTCCTTGAGTCTTACCGCGGAACCTACCAGGACTGCTCGCCGATGCCGTCGCCTCTTCTCCTGGCTTCTCATAACGACGATGCCAAAGTCATTGATGCCCTCTCGCCACTCAACTCCGATGTCGAGGGCGATGGGAAGAAGAAGAACAGGCGCGCGCGTTTCCATGACCCAGAGGACATTGCCACGACCCTTGCGCGAGCTCTCAGGGGCGACAGGCCCCCCGACACCGAACCCCTGGTCGAGATTCTCCCTAGCCTCACTCATGAGCAGGTGATGGAGCTGCGCGTCGAGTACAAGCGCCTCGTCAAGACTGGTTCCGACCGCAAGGGCGTCAACGTCGCCAAGCATATCCGTGCCCGGCTCAAGGATGAAGACTCCAATCTCATGAAGGCATGCTATTCTGTTGCGCTGGGCAAGTGGGAGAGCGAAGCGTACTGGGCAAACTTCTGGTATCAAGGAGACAAGACGCGGCGCGAGTTGCTGATTGAGTCGCTCATGGGACGAACAAACTACGAGGTCCGACAGATCAAGAACTTGTTCACGGATAAAAAGTACGACAACAGCCTGGCCAAGTGCATGAAGATGGAGCTGAAGGAGGACAAGTTCAAAAAGGCAGTGTTGATGGTGCTGGAGGAGCGCAGGATGGAGGACTACGATGCCTACGGGCACAGGCTTCCTCTCGACTACAAGTTGGTTGACCAGGACGTAGATGACCTGCGTAGGGCAGTCAAGGCGGAAAAGGGCGGCGAGAGTGCCATGATTGGCATTGTCGTCAAGAGGAGTGATGCCCACCTCCGCGCCGTGCTCAAAGAGTACGAGCACCACTACCGCGCCAACTTTGCCCGCGAAGCGCTCAAGAAGAGTGGCAACCTCGTGGTGAGTACTGATCTATTCCTTCACTAAGTGAGATCCCGGGCATTGCTAACCCTTGTCGCAGGGCGAACTGCTGGCGCACATCCTCAACGGCGTCATCAACCGCCCCGTGCGCGACGCCCTCCTGCTGCACCACGCCCTCACCGCGTCCCGCAAGGACGACCTGCGCCGCGAGCTGCTCCTCTCCCGCCTCGTGCGCTTCCACTGGGATGCCGCCCACATGCAGGCAGTCAAGAGGGCCTACCGCGAGCGCTACGGGCGCGACCTGCAGGATGCCGTGCGCGAGGCCACGAGCGGCCAGTGGGGCCGCTTCTGCAGCGAGCTGTGCATCGCGAGGATGCCAAACGACGTGCGAAGGGTCGAGAGGGTTGAGATTGTCCGATGAGCTTGATGATGGGATGTGAAATGTCCGGGCGTGGGATGTGCGTTTGTTTCGGATATCAGGATCAGTCTGGAGATGTAATGGATATCAATGTGAATGAGGATATGAGTTTTTGTCACGGGCACACGCCTCAGCGTTAATGGGATACTGGGTCTATACWATGTCTTACGTGTCTCTGCCGTGAACATGTTCTCATCGCTTCACTTCTTAGACCCCTTCCCACCCCGACCCAAGTCAAGGCCGTTGGGTCCACGTGGAGCGGGCCATCTCGTTGGGTCGCGCCGTTTCCTGCAACGCTCATACTCCCCTCGCTCCCGCAATCGNGCCACCACCTTTGCCACTGCCCCCAGCCATCATGACCCTCACCTTGCCGACCGGCACGCAATTTATCACCTCCTCCGCCCTGAAACCCTTAATAAGCTCCACCTCACGCGGCCACATCCTCTCGGTATCCCTAGCCGCCTCGTCTACGGCGCCCTTCCTGCCGGAGTCGGCCTTCCACCGCTCGACGACCTCCTTGACGGCCTTGCCCTTCTTGGTCGCGCCGGGCTGCAGCTTGGCCTTGTACTTGAACTTGCCGAGGGCCGTCCACGGCGCGCACAAGGCGACGGCCTCGAGGATCTCGTCGCCGGGGAGGGGCGTGCCGACGAGGACGTCGAGCGGTGTGGCCTTTTCCGCCTCATCGGCGTCGAGCACGTCGAGACCCTCGTCCATCATGACGCGGCGGATCTCCTCGTGCTCAGCAGTTTCCTTTTGCTGGCGCTGGTGCTGTGCGTGTCGACGCTCCTTGGCGGCCTCGAGTTCAGCCTGGCGCTCGGCTTTGGCCTTTGCTTCCGCTCCGGCCCTCTGCTTGCCAGCCACAGCACCGATGAGCGCTTCTGCTGCGGCTCGGTCTTCTTCGTCCTGGTCTTTGTACTTGTTGGCGATCTTCTTTGCCTTGCCCTTTTGACCGCGCTTCGGCGGCGCCGTCTTACCGCTGGCTGAGCTGCCGGCCTGTGAAGGGGCTGCGGAGGCTTTCGTGGGAGCTTCGAATATCTGTGTGGCCAGCTCGGATTGGTCGCAATCTTCACGTTCAGCCTCGGCAGGCTCCTCTTCTAGCCCGTGTTCTGCAGAATCATCTGCAACAGGCTGTTCATCGACATTGAATTTCGAGACATCTTCTTCGACCGCTTCCAGGCCATCATCACCGTTGCCAGTGCCAAATGCTTGAAGAGGGTTATCTCGGCTGGAATCACCACTTTTATCTTCCTCAGACTCATCACCAGAGAAGCCATTATCGTCCTCATCATCCTTCTCCCTGTCGTCCTTCCCAGCCGTGGTCTCATCGTCGTCCCCTCGGGGTTCCGAATCAGCAACACTCCCGCCAAGAGCAGAGTCACCATCGCACAATCGATGCTTGACGTGCTTCGCCTTGCTCTCCTCGCTAATCTTGAACAAGACGCCGATGCCAAGTAAGAGCTGGGCAGGAGGCAAAAAGTTCTTCTTCCCTCGTACCATGAAGCTCCCCATCGGCAGAAACTCTCCAGTGGGAGCCGACTTAGAAACTTGGTCGGCGTTGACCCACCACGCACCCATTCCAGCTTTAGAATCCCAAGCATAAGATGAGCAGACCGAGAGAGACCCAGCCTGGGCCAACGTTGCGGGAGGAATCGGTGCGTCTGGGGTGCTCGGGTTGTTCTTGATTACCACGCTTGGTGCTCCATGCAAGTCGGCGTGGCAGTAGACATCACCTTTTCGCAGGTACTTCCTGTAGAGCATCTCGTTTTGCGACGCATCTTTGCCCGCAATTACCAGATAGCCATCAGACGAGATGAACCAGGTAAACTTCTCGAACCACAGTTGCTTTCGAATAGGCTGCAAGAGTGCCTTCTCCTGTTTCAGGACCTTATTGAGCTCTTCGTTTATCTTCTGCTCCGTGTTCCTGAGGGCTTTGGCTGTTTGCAACTGCGTCTTTTCCTGCTTGACGGCCGCTGTGCGTCTTTGCTCGTGGTATTCTCTTGCGTTGCCCCATGGGCTAATGCCAAGGTTGATTTCCACCGATAGGGCCCTGTCAGCTTGCTTGACCTTGTTTGAGCTTGGCTTCGCATCCTCCTCTTCCTCTTCCGATTCGCTGTTGTCCGTTTCAAACGGATCCTCGTCGTCCTCGTCATCAAATTCTTCCTCTGCAAGCTTGAGAGTGATGATGTTCTCCGCCAGATTCAGCGGAAGCATGATAATCTCCGCGACAGGGTTGTGTCTCTTCTTCTCCCGTTCGACCAGCTTGCCAATATCCACCCAGTCCATTCCCTGCGCGAGAAGGCCATTGATAGATTCCATGGCTTCTTGTACTCGTTCCACGTTCGCCTCGATGGCTGCAGCTCTGCGAAAGTTCATAGTCTGCACGTCCTGCAACCCTTCTATCCGCTTGCTCTGGTCTTGTTTGGCCGCATCGAGCTTCCTCTTAGCCGTCGCTTCCCTCTCTGTTAAGCGAGTCTCCAGCTTTTGACTCTCCAATGACGAGAAGAACTCGTCTACGGTCTGGTTGTACCCTTGGAACTCGAGAACCTTGATGGAAGGGTCGTCTTTGAGTTTTTGCGGGAGGAAGGGATGAAAGTCCTCGTAAAGGATGTCTTCTCTCTTCGACCCGCCGTCACCCGAGGTCGCCTCCAATGACTTTCCATCCCTCTGTTTCGCAAAGATATAACCT
Organism: Tolypocladium ophioglossoides CBS 100239; assembly: GCA_001189435.1. Lineage (NCBI taxonomy): Eukaryota > Fungi > Ascomycota > Sordariomycetes > Hypocreales > Ophiocordycipitaceae > Tolypocladium > Tolypocladium ophioglossoides. The sequence continues at coordinate 130,250 of LFRF01000016.1, read as the reverse complement.
GTACATACAGAGGATGCAGTTATGTCTTCGACCGTCTTGCGGGCTTCCGACAACAGTCGGACCAGCTCGTCTAATAGCTTCTCGTCTTCGAGTACCACCGCAGGCTTGACAGTTGTATCGAAATTGTTTGCTTGGAGGGTGTGGTCCACTAGAACGGGAGGCAGTTCGGTGATTGTGACTGCGAGGCTCTTTCTCAAGTCACCCCCTGGCTTGATCTTTGGCTTCTTGGCCGACACAACGCTGACAGCGGCAGCAGCCTTGGCCACAGCAGACTTCAGGGCATCCCGAACTCTGTCCTTGGACAAGGCGGGAACGCCGTGATAGTTTTGCCTGTTGTCCAATGAGTATTGTAGGCCGACTCGCTGCGGCTCCTGGCTTTCGCCCTCGGATACATTTCGCGCAATCGTCAATATTTTCAAGTCGGCGTCGGTGAGAATAACGTTGCCGCTCTATCAAAGTCGTCAGTTCCTGGTGTCGCATGACGGAAATGCACGTCAGGAGGCCCATACCGCGAAGAATTCCAGAAAAAGACGGTACTGTCCATCGCTAAACTGAAACTCAAGCACTCTGTCCGTGCCCACTTGTGCAACAGACGTCAACCGCCGTGTCTTGAGGAACTTTCGCAGTCGAGCAACAAACACCGAGGGGGCGGCCGCGGTGGTGCGGGCAAACTCTGTCAGATGGCATCGGAAGCCGGTATCTATGACGAGCTGCTTCTTGTTGTCGGGCTTGGCGAACTTGAGAAGCAGGATCTTGGAGGAAAGGTCGTAGACGTTGGCCAGCCGCAGGGCCACCAAGCTCTTGTTGAGCTCGTGAGCGATGACCTGCGCAGTGGTTAGCTGGCGATTGCGCATTCGGGCGCGTAGGATATCTGCTTTACCTTGACATCCAAGGACGAGAACCGTTGCTTCATACTCAAATGCACTTGGCGCAAGGCTTGCAAAACAAAACGGAGCGGCTCGTGCCGAAAGACTTGTGTGATGCAGAATCTGGAGATTCCAGATCTGAGTCAACGTGGCGGGGCAGCTTCCATCGCGGGGCAAGTGGAACAGCAGACACGGCGTCACGTGCCAACGTTGCTGACAACAAGCTCTCCCTCCAAATCAAGCAACGCAAATGATAGGCATACCACGCTCATCGCCGGACGTGGATAGAAGGGGAGCCAATGACTCGAAGTCTTACAGCCGGCTTGGCCGCCATGAGTGCTCCAGTCATGGAATCACCAACATGGGACGCTGGGAATCTCACGACTCGTCTGCGGAAGAGGGTCGCACGGCCCCACGTCCTCATCAGGGGAAACATTTCTTGCTCAGTCACAGGCTGGCTCGTCTCCCTTGGCCGAGGCGAACACGAGCGCGAGACCCGCTTCATCTCCAGTCGCGCTCTCGAAACTCATCAGCACACCCCCGTGGACAAGACGCGACTGACGAGGTCCGTGATCATCGAGCCCACAACCCGACCTGGTCCCTGCCACCCAACCACAAATAGCCCCGGGAGCCAGGGTCCAATGTTGTCACAGCAACCAGGATTCCCGGACTTCAGCTCTGTTCTGTTGCGTGGCGCTCCAAACCGGCGCCGATTGCCACAATCTTGTTGTTTTGTCTCGATCCCGTACGTACGCACGTAATGGCGTCAGTCGTCCTAGATGGCGAGGCATCATCGTCTGCCGGGTGGGTGAAGAGCCCAAGTGGGTTCTAGGCTCGACGCGCTTCGCCAAACCTAATGAGCGTCGCGGTCCAAACTGCCAAGCCACGCTCCAGGGTGATACGACTGGCAGGGTGTCGAAGATGCTGATGCAGCGGAAACGGCAACCCAATGACAACCCAATGGCAGCCGCCCACGATGCCATGTACCGTGCAAGGGGTCGGCTCGAATGCCGCTCCGCGGTGGCAACAAGGACTGTCGAGAGGCTGGACAGTCACCGTGCCATTGGGAGACGATTGCTGCAACGCCCAGCCGTGAATATTGCCTAGCCATCTACCCAGCCTCCTTGTCCATATTCGCCCCACTAGACACAACGGCCTTGTGCAGAATTGTGCTGCCGTCCAAATGTCTGAGACCGTCACAAATGAGCGGCACAAGCATGGCCCCATGAGTTGCTAGGTACACGGACTGGGCTTCCCCATGGCGCAGACTCCAACCCCTCCACCTCAGAACCCCATTGGCATGGAGCATCACATCGAGAGTCCAGCCGGCGAAATGCTCCTCGTTGGCTCTCGAGGAGGTTGGCTTGGTTGGGCTCTGTCACCTGCAGCTGAGGACATGGGGTTGTACCGTTGCAGGCGCGACTGTCGGCGCCGTTGGTCGATGAGGCGTACCGGGTTGGCGCTCTGGTGGAGTCGAGACGCTGGGCTATGCCTCTTTGGACGTGAGTAAACAACAACCCCAACCGCTGTACGAGTAAACACGAGGATTTGATAGAGACACCCTGCTCAACAACGTGTCCGCGCGGAACAGCTCGCTCCAATCCGCCGCCCCCCCCGTCCTCAAAACCCATCGCGCATCTGCCACCGCTCTCTCTCCCTCCTCTCCTCCAATTATCTCCATACACATCACAGCCAGACAAGACAGGAAAGAAAAGACTTCAAGAGGCATCCCCAAGCCCTCTCTCTTTTCTCCTTCTCTTCGACTTTTGTTTCTTCAGGAACAGAAGCCAGGGAATTCTTCTTGTCTTCCTTTCGTGCTTGCTACGGAGGGTTGTGAGAAGATTCTCTCGCGCCAGCAAAGTCGCCAATCTGGACTTTGAGGCCCGCGTCCCCGTCCCCTTCAGCATCTTCCCGTCGACATATCGGGACAGCGAAGCGCAGACCACCCAGACCACCACCCAGACCCACGAAGAGGTTGACATCAAACTCCCCAACAAGCAGCCAGCCGGACGGGAAGGTCAATACTCTTCTTACACCGCCAACGTTGATCTCCCTACGCGTGGAGAGCACCGCTTCAGTGAAGAAGAGGTCCGTTTTACACGTGAAGAAGAGCGTTACCGCCGTCCCGGTTTCCAGCACGAGCAGTACGTCAAGGAGGAACGCCGGTAGGTCTTTGCTCTCTCTTGATCTCCCCCCCCCCTTCTTTCTCCCTCTCTTGCTCTTCCTTGCGTTCCGTCGCATCCGCGTCACACGCAGAGGAGCCCGCAAGTCGGCGGCTTGGTTTCATGAACAACGTCATGCAGTCGATGCGGTGTGATGAGCCCCATCCATCCTGCGGGCGCAGTCCATGAATTGCACCTTGTTTTGGTTGGGTCCATGCGGGAGAAGCACCCCGGTTCAGGGGACCCTGGTTGCCAGCCTGGTTGACCTAGAAACCATCACCTTGGCCAACAAACGAGAAGTGTCAACTAACATCCGTCCTCCGAACCTTCAGACCTGCACGCACTGAGTTCACCGACACTAACGTTGAGATCGATACTCACCGCCACCAACACGCAAGCCCCATTGACATCGCTGAGCGTGAATACCGAGAGCGTTTCCGCCCCCACTATCACACCACCGTAGACGGCCCTTCTCGGCCTCAGTACCAGGCCGAGCACATCCAGGTCGACGAATACACCGTCGACGGACGCACTTCCCGACCTACCTTCCAGGAGGAAGTCAAGATCACCGAAGAGACCGTTGAGCCTGTTCGCTTCAGCCGCGCCGACCAAAAGTCCAACATGGGTTACTACGACGAGGACGGTAAGCATACCACCTGCATACGTGTCCTCCCGACGCGAATACCCTCGCCAATCAGCTAATGCTAACTCAACAGCAGGTCACTACCACTCCTTCCGCCAGGGCATCCACAAGCTGGCCGACAAGATTGTCCACCCCCATGGCCACCACCGTGAGCACGTCGACGTGGACATCCATGAGACCGTGTCGGCTCCCCGTCCCCGAGGCAGCGGCGGCTCGAGTGACTCGTATCTCCCCAACACGGTCACCATCCCCTGCCACCACATCCGCCTCGGCGACTTCTTGATGCTGCAGGGCCGCCCTTGCCAGGTCATCCGCATCTCGACTTCGCCGGCCACCGGCCAGTACCGTTACCTTGGTGTTGACCTCTTCACCAAGCAGCTGCACGAGGAGTCGTCCTTCATCTCCAACCCGGCCCCCAGCGTCGTCGTGCAGACCATGCTCGGCCCTGTCTTCAAGCAGTACCGTGTCCTCGACCTGCAGGATGGTATCGTTGTCGCCATGACCGAGACTGGCGACGTCAAGCAGGGCCTGTCGGTCATCGACCAGTCCAACCTGTGGTCGCGTCTGTCCAACGCCTTCGAGTCCGGCCGTGGCAGCGTCCGTGTCCTGGTCCTCAACGACGGCGGCCGCGAGCTCGCTGTCGACATGAAGGTCATCCACGGCTCTCGCCTGTAAACAAGCTATGTCGTTTTAAGGATCCGTCCACGTTCCATTGACGAGTCATGACATCTGTTCCCTCCAGCACATCCCGGGGGAATCACGCAGTCCTGGCGCTTGTGAAAATAGGGTCATTGGATGGTAGAAGTATTCTACACTTGGTTTTTTTAACAAAGATTGGACATGTTTGATAGGAATCGGAGTATTTGAGTAGATGGGACATTCCTGTACATCGACCAATGGAGAGTCGTTTCGTATCTACCTGCCGCCGTATCTCTGCTGACGCTGTCCTGTGCATGCTACTGGTGAACGTCTTGCCATCCAGGTTCTTGATGGGTGCTATCAAGGTTCTTTGGTGTGGGGGATTGGGTCACGCCTTTCCCGGATGCCGATGCGTTATTATCATAAACCTACCAAAGGCTCACGGAGGAGGTGTCACTGCTGTAGCTTTTGCCTAGTTGGGAAAGTGTCTGAGCATCCCTCGGGTACAGTGCCCTTGGTACGAATCTTGGGGCTGTCATGACCCCGCGAACCCTGCATTTCTCTGACAGCTGCTCGAGGGGAATATGGTGAAGCTTTGGAAATGGAAAAGCAATTTATGCCCTTCGAGGCGGCACGGTCCACACACGAGATACGTAAGGAGCTCGTGACACGGATTGCGGACCAGAATGAGACAACCACGCGCAAGCCACATAATAACTGACAGCCTCCGCCTCCTCCCATCCGGGCAAGCGGGGTCGGTGTCTTTGAGAGCTGTGCCAGGAATAGTTCGTTGATAGGGATGGATGGATGCTTGTCGTTGGCTACCCGCTTGCCKTGGGTGATGACCCGTGATCGGTTGCACAGCTTCGGCCAGGATGTATTTCTTCTTCTCCCACGTATTCATAGATCTCCTCCTTCTTCTTTACCCACTCGTCCTGCCTCACCCTTCGTGGCTATATGATCTCCATCTAAGTCACCACGAGACAGCACCATGGGTGGTCAGCCGTCCAAGAGCAGCGAGGCTGCTGCACACGAAAAAGCCATGCTCGACCGTCTCCGCACCATGGGCGTGCGCGAGGAGGGAGACTACGTCGAGATTGGTGATGGCAATGAAAAGGGCGGCTTCCGGGGTCCGAACCGGGAGGCCGAAGGGCTGCCTCTGGAAGCTGTGGCTTCGCTGCCTGCCGACATCCTCCGGGACCCAAAGAACAGGTACAGAACCTTGCTTGCTTGCKTCACGAGGAACACCATTTCTGACATCGTCTCCCGTTCAGACTCGCGCTCTCTGCGCTGAGCTCGGCCAACCCGCAGCAGGTCCTCACCTCGCTGTCCGCACAGGTCGCCGACCAGCAAATCTTCAATATCAAAATCCCCTTCGAGGGCGGGCCCATCACCAACCAGCGCTCCAGCGGCCGCTGCTGGCTCTTCGCCTCGACCAACGTCTTCCGCGTGGCGCTCATGAAAAAGTACAACCTCGAGTCCTTTGAGTTCTCGCAGGCCTACCTCTTCTACTGGGACAAGCTCGAAAAGGCCAACTGGTTCCTCGAGCAGGTCATCGACACGGCCAACGAGGACCTCGACGGCCGCCTCGTACAGACGCTCATGAGCGACCTCGTCTCCGACGGCGGCCAGTGGGACATGGTGTACAACCTCGTCGACAAGTACGGCCTCGTCCCGCAGACCCTCTATCCGGACAGCTGGAGCGCGAGGAACTCGAGCGTGCTCAACACCATTGTCAAGAACAAGCTGCGCGAGTTTGCGCTGAGGCTGCGCAAGATGGCCCGCGACCCGGAGCAGACGGCGCCGGAAATCTTTAGCACCGTCAAGATCAGGATGATGCAGGAGATTCAGCAGATCATGACGTTGTTACTTGGGCCGCCGCCGAAGCCAACGGATGCCTTCACGTGGCAGTACAACGACAAGGACGGCAAGGCACACGAGCTGATCATTACGCGCAGGGACTTTGCCAGGGACATCTCCAGCGCCGAGTTCCGCGTCAACTCGACCGTCATCAAGAGCATGATCTCCCTGGTCCACGACCCCCGACACGAGCCCCTATCCCTCCTCACCGTCTCCCGTCTGGGCAACGTCGTCGGCGGCCGCGGCATCAACTACATCAACGTCGACATCAACACCCTCAAGTCCACCTGCGTCAAGATGCTCAAGGCCGGCGTCCCCATCTTCTTTGGCTGCGATGTCGGCAAGTTCAGCGACAAGGTGTCGGGCATCATGGACACGACGCTGTACCACTACAACCTCGGCCTGGGGTCGAGCCTGCTCGGCATGGCCAAGGCGCAGCGGCTGCTGGCGGGCGAGAGCCAGATGACGCACGCCATGGTGCTGACGGCGGTGCACATGGACGAGCAGACGGGCAAGCCGGTGCGCTGGAGGGTGCAGAACAGCTGGGGGACTGACCCAGGGGATAAGGGGTGGTTCGTGATGAGTGACGCGTGGATGGACGAGTTTGTGTACCAAGCTGTTGTTGATCCGCGGTTCTGCAGCAAGGAGGTGAGGGATGTGGTGAAGAAGGTGCCCATCGTGCTGCCGCTGTGGGATCCGATGGGTGCGTTGGCCTAGATTGTTTCTCAGTTCGGCCATCCTGAACAAGTGCGAAGAGTTCCATGAGGACGAGCCGCTATGTTTTGCTTACGATTCGATGTACGATGCGCCCCTGAGCGCGGCTTTCAAACATGAAACTTGTCTTGCAATGAAACCATTCTTCGATTTTGGAGTCAGGAGGTCCATCCTGTTCTTCATTGAGCCTGTCACTGATACTGATGTCTCCTGGCAGAATGACGATTGTCTTGCAGCTATCTGAAGCCTTCCGACGTATATGCCCCTCTCCGGAATGGTGGGATCACAGGGCTCGCTTACATGCGACAGTGTGTGAAGGACTAGGATACTGAAGCCGCAAGGCGCCTCTCCGCGCGTATCCTTGTTCTGATCGACTTAGCCAAAGCTTCAACAGTTCATCAAAGAGCTTGAGGCGCTTGCAACCGAAACTTTCTTCGCGGCTCCCTCATTTGCAAGACGGAGAGGGCGCGCCTCGGGGTGACCCCCTTCACCGGAGCACGCCTGATCCTGGTTTCAGCATTGCTACTGGGATCATGGCTCGAATTCGAGTGGGTTGCCATGTCTGCCCAACTTGCGAATGGAGAGAGCATGCGGTGGTTGATTGGGCATCCCGTCAAATAGAGCAAGGCTGGGCGTCGCGGCCACAATCGCCACTCGGCAGATCAAGAGACAACGACACCTGTCAGGCTGTGGGCTGTGTCGTTGAAGAATCCGTCATCCGCGGGGTCAATAATAGGCTCAGGGGTGCTCACTGTGGCAGTTTTGCAGACTGACGTCGACTGGCCGGGTCTCGACTCGATGGCAGGCTCTGACAGGCGGCGATCTCGCGCCATTTTTGTGCGAACGAGACATGGAGCACGGCCCAGGACAAGGCTTGGACAGAATATTGGCCGAGGTAAGCAGCCTGGAAGGGGGGTAAGCTTGGTGGTGATCATTGGGCTCAGTCCTGGAGTGTCGAATACGTCGGTTGGGTTGAAGACGTAGAAGCCCAACCCTCATGTGTTGATTGCAAGCTCTTGACGCCTGCGGCCGACGCTGTTGGCTTGGCTCTGGAGATTCCAGGGGAGTTGCCGCGGCTGTCTATCGGCCGAAATGAGTCCAGACGAAACGACCTGACAGCCAGGCGTGAAGAGTGGTTGGTCGCCATCGTCGCCATCGTCGCCCTCACTGTCGCTGAGCACAGTCACCGATGGAAGGAGCCCGCCGGGACGGGTTGCCAAATCAGTAGGGGGAAGCTTTGTAGCATAATGGCACGTGTCCGCTTGGCCGCCGATTCATCTTCGTCTCCCATCTTCCATCTTCTCTAAAACTGCTGCGGTTAGAAGCCGGGACGAAGAACCAGGGAAGCACACGCACTCGCACGCACAGCATCGACTGCATCGGGCTGCAGGCGCTCAACGCCTTTCGGCAGCCACGGATACCAGATTCGACGGCGCATCCTTCTGCTCCACCCGCCCGCAGTGGGACACGAGGCGACTGATCATAAGAACGCCCACGCGCGCCTTTGCTTTTGCCTTCAGCCGTTGATGCATTGATCCGCAAGGTTTGCCTTGCGACGGGAGGCGCCAAGCCAGCCGCTGGAGGATTCGCACCCTTTTCGCCGGTGGCAACGTTGGACGGCGCTTGGGGAGTCGGGGACGTCATCGCAGAGGCCAGAAGCTTTGGCGCACCAGCGGGCGAGACAGGCGAGACTATCAGACGTCCACGAGACGAGCCAGAGACGCACATGCGCAGCGCACTCGCAGTAGCACCAACGCCCACAGCACAACCGGAAGCAGGGTCCCTCGTCGGCGGTGCTCCCGAACGGAACGTTTCGACGGGCTACTAACGTTCAGCCCTGCAGAAGCGCAAACCCGTCGAAGAGCCACTCAACTCTCCGCATAAGCACAAGAGCCGCTGCTGACTCGTTTTGTCTCTGGCATTGTCGTTGGCAGCTGGATGGCTTGACGGGTCGCAGCGCCCTCTCCATCCCTCTCCATTCCAGCGCCCCAAACCACAGACGGCCCGTCGCCAGAGGGAGGGGCTGCGCCTGGAGCCCAATCTTTTGCCCGTCTCAGGCTGGCCCAAGTTCCAGGGCCTTCGGGCAAAGTGACGTCGATTCCATTGTCCGCACGGCAGGGGTTACCCGCTTGGAAAGAGCCCTAAAACGCCACGCCTGTATTCGGGCGTGGTGACCCTGGCGACAAGTCGTCATTCCCGACACCAGCATCACCGACTCAGCTGTTGGAAGCACCAACTATTACAACCGGCCGGCCCCCTCCCCCCTGCAGTTCGCCCGTCGAGAAAACCAGACCAGGAGCGTCGCATTCTAACGAGCTGCTTGCTCTACTGCACTGCTGCGTCATCCCTTTGTACCCGAGCGTCGCCCTTTTCCGTGCTTCTTCTTCCTTAATCCCTTTTTTCTCGACTGTGGCATCGAGTAAAAGAACGTCAGCCTGCCAAGACGCCCAGCCTGAATCTCGTGTACAGCTTGCAGCAGTCCGCCTTCAACAGCGTGTTCCTCGTGGCCAAACTGAGAGACGTTTTCGACGCCCAGCTACTGCGACTTCTTCCCACCACGTACGGAGTACGGAGCACACCCCTCTTACTCCGCGATCCCCGGCCGCCCGCAAAAGCGCGACCCAGACCGACCGACTGACTCGATTGTTAATCCATCCCACAACCCTGGTTCGGCCAGAAACTGTGAAACACCGAGCTACAAACTGGAGGTCATCGCGACTCCCCTCACCAGGCCGGCCAGCAAGCTGCCATTGTCCCTACTCTGCTTTCCTCGACCGCCCACCCGCGGATTGTCACCGTCGAACGAGGCGGTCGCTTGTTGGGCCGCACGATTCAGTTGACAGGCACATCTCGCAAACCCCTCGTGCGGCTTGCATCTCGACCGTCGCCATGACCGACCGATATCGAGGATATCCGCCTGCCGGCTCCGGCCGAGCGGCCACGTTCAATCCAGCCAGATCTTCCATGCCCGCCAGCATAGGCTACAGCTCCACGTACGCTGGCGATATGCAGGTCGTGCCATCAGCGACCCCGACGCACTACGTCACTACTCCCAGAGGATACACCACGTCCACGACATCCTCCGGTGTCCCGATGACTACGAGGACGTATGCGGTCACACCTGACAATCGACAGCGTCAAGGCACTCGCGATAGCAGCCGCACCCGGCGCTCCACCCTAGATTCGGCTTCCAGGCCCCCAGTCATCATCACGACCACGCAAAATGACAGGCCGCATGCCTCTTCGTCGCACTCGTCTAATACGCGCTCTGGAAGCCCCATAAGAGACGAGTACCGCTCTAGCGATGGCCAATTCTACGCTCAGCCTGCCTCTTCTATACGTTCCCGGAGCTCTGCTCGCCCATACCACGTCGCCTCGGGCAGCGAAGACTACGGCCGTTCGCGGGATCGCAGCGACTCTCTGCTAAGTCCCCGTGAAGTAGACGCCTACCGCAGCTCTCGGCCGTCCGTGGTCTATCCAAGCGACCCCAGACACAGTACAGCCGCAGTCGATTATGGCGACGACGGCTACCAATACACCAATGCAGGAGAGCTGGCTAGATATGACCTTGATCAGTCCAAGCCGTCGCGCCCACGACGGCATGACAGCGTGGACAGAGGCTACTACCGGCCCAACGTCAATTACAACGCGGATCAAAGAAGCTTCAACGTCAACACCAGCCATGACTTGAGCCGGAATTACAACATGAACACCAGCCGGCCTTACGAGGGTGGCAGAGGAGGTCCACCTCCATCCACCCGTGGCTTCGACAAGATTAACCGGAGCTACGAGGCTCCTCGTGACGTGCCTCCCGCTGCTCCTATTCCGCCATCGCCTACCACCTTGTTACAACTGGAATTCCCGGGAGGAGCATCTGAGCGGCGGGAGGCGGGGCGACGCAGTCGGCCGCTTTCGCTTCATCAAGATGGCGCCCCTCGGTCATCTCACCATGATGACTATTACCGAAGCCACGAGGACGAGCGCAACTTGCGAGACCTTCGCGAAAAGGAACGGGACGCTGAGCGGCTTTATGAACCTTCCCGATTCAAGGATGAGAGCGTCGCTGCTCGAGGCTTTGGCATCCGAACAGATCTGCTAGATGGCTCTGGAGACCGTCGTCGGGAGTCTCGATTGGAGGAGCCAAAGAAGAGGTCTGACGAAGAGCTGGCGCGCGCATCAGACGTTGAACGAGAGGAGCGTCGTCGGTCTCGACAGGCTATACCGGAGGAGCGTCGCGACAGAAGAGAGAGCAGGAGGGAGGATGACGAGGATGACAAGGAACGTTCTCGCATCCGTGACAAGATGGCCGCTGGCTTGGGTGTCGCAGCTACTGCTGTCGGCCTGGTGCCTTCAGTCAAAGAAGGAGACAAGAAGGATTCGGATGCAAGGGAGCCAAAGAGACATCGGAGCCCTGACGAGGACCGTGAACGACGCAAGGAGCCCGAATTGGCAGACCGTCCCCTCGTACCCGAGAAAGAAAGGGAACCAGAACGACAACGAGAGCGGGCTAGAGATGATTCGAGGGAAGCCGTCGAAGCCATCAAGCGCCACAGACGAGATTCTGAGGCCAAGCTGGCTGAAGAGGCGGTCGCGTCGTCGTCAGATTCTGACGATACCAGGCGGGTATCCCGGCGGCATCGGCCATCCAACGTTTTCAATCCGAATGACGCCTCGGACTTGAAGGCGATCAAAGAGCAGCTCGCCGCGATGGAGGTCTCGGATAAGGGCAAGGAAAGGGAGCGGGAGTGCCTAGCCATTGAAGGCAAGCCACGGTCTCGTTCACCGTCTCCTGCGAAGGAGCAAAGGTCTGTCGACTCATCCAGGGATCAGTCCCGTGGCCGCGAACTTGTTGTTCCTGCTGCGGACGGGAAACAAGTCCGAGTGGTCTCGCCTCCTAAAGATAAATCAGACGAGAAGCCCCTCAAGGGCATTCTGAAGCAGCCACGCGTGAGATTCCCGGAGGAAGCCAATCCCATCCGTGAGGGCGTCGCGCCTCACAAAGAGGACAAGAAATTGAAGGAGGCTCCAGCAGGTGCCAGGTGGACCAAGATCAATCGCAAAATCGTCAACCCAGAAGCTCTAACGGTCGGAAAGGAGAGATTCGAGGTTCGGGACGACTTTGTCATTGTACTTCGTGTCCTGAGTAAGGAGGAGATTCAAGCATATGCTGCCGCAACGCAAGTCCTGAGAGGTACGTCGAATCCCGTCTTGTCCTTTCTCTGAATTATGCTGACAAGTCATACAGAGAGGCGGCGGAACAAGGGCGATGAGGATCGCGACCGAGACCGCGAGCGTGGTCGTGAAAAGGATGGTGATCGTGAGAATGATCGCGACCAAGATGGCGATGGAGGTCGACGGCACAACCGCCACCACCACCGGCACAGGGAAGACGACGAGGAAGAGGTAGACGACAAAGACCGCGACCGCAATCGCGAGAGGCGCAGGCGCCACAGGAGAGACGACGAGGACGAGTATGGGTCCAGGCCAAAGGACCTGGAACAGCACCACCATCGATCTTACCGAGAGCGGGAGCGAGCGGCTGAGGTGTAAGACTGAGCAGCAGAGTGCTGGTTGCGTGATTTATTTTCTATATACCACGGCGATTTGGGAACATGTTGGGTCGGAAGAGTTGGGCAGAATCTCTTTTTGTATGTTGTAGACATGTGGGGATACTGTTTGAATCTAGGACATCATTCGCAGTCGATATCTTGAACGAAAACGACGGTGCTGGCAGGCCAGCTGGGAGATGTTTACGAAGCCATTCTCGTTGACCTTGAGTGAAAGGGATGCTTGACACTCTACCTCCAAGAGAGGGCCAGTTCTCCCAATCAACGCATCATGTCCTCACTTTCAGCTGAGATGACCAGCTCGCGAATGGACTCGAGACAGTGTAACTGACGATGGTTTTACGCCCATCGCGTCCATCGCGCGAGCAGCGGCAAGAATAAAATATATCTTCTCGCGTCTCTATCTCGGGCGTTTTAAGACGCGTCCCAACGTCGAACGCTAATCGCCATCAGGCAAACGCCGACTGCAGCTAGAGCTGAAGTAGAAAGGCTGTCTTGGAAAAAAAAGAGCACGAGCAACCAACAACGCAGTCCTCGCACTCCTTTTGCAGGAACTTTTGCACGCTCTACACACGCACTCGCATGTGAATATCCGAACGCTTGCAGAATAAAGCGGCTATACTTGCTAGTAGGAAGGTTGGTTTGGTTTTTTTGATATTTTGTTGCTTGGGCGACAGGCAGACAAAGTACGTGTGTTGTCCTGCGGGCACGCTGGTGCCGTGTGTTGGGCGTCAGAGGCAACATGGCAGGTCGAGGCGGTGTCGGAAAGAGCATACATAGGTGGTATTTGGCTGGATGATTGTCGTGGCCAGAGGGTAATTCAAACGGATGAGGAAAGACTGCGCACAGAAAGACAAAGCTTGGCAGGAGAAAAGACTGGAGTTGTCAGTATACTACTATCAACTTACACCTCCTGACAACACTCAATCGTCAACCACCAACAGCCCACACATGTCTCTGTCCATCCAAAAATAGATATCATAATAATAATGGCGCCCTTCTGTACCCTTGAACCAAAGTCCTTTACGCCCCCGACAACCGCCAGCCACTGCGCATCAGCTTCACCACCTGATCCCACGGCGGCGGCAACCCCACCCGCCCGGCGACGTACCTCCCGCTCTCACACAGCTTCGGTGGCGGCGCGACGCAGATCTTCAGCGACGTCTTCATCGGCCCGCGCGCGGTGCGCGGCGACGCGTCCGGCGGCGGCGCTGCACGCGTGGAGGGAGCCACAAGCTGCTGGGCAGCCGGGCCGTGGGCGAGGTGGAGGGCTGGGGATTGCGGTATGAGGACGGCGTCGGGCTGGCGGTTTGGGGTTTGGGGGATGTGTATTATAGGGGAGCCGTGGGAAGGGGAGTCGTGGGACGGGGAGTCGTGGGAAGGGAAGTGCTCGGTGCTGCCGGCACGATAACAACGGCATGTAACACGCTTGGATTTCTTTTCATTCCAGGCTCTTGCCGTGACAGGCAGCTAGACTCTTGCAGAGCCTCCACGGAGCCTGGAATCGAGCCGATGTCGCGAGGGCACTCCTGGCCAGCCATCCTTCGAGCCATCAAGACGGAACAACGCCTCCTCACAAACGATCCCCTCGTACGGCGCAGCATAACCACGGCCGCCCCTATCCCACGCATTGCGTACTCGTAGCCGTCCGTCCCCCCTGGCAGCCGCGCGGCGTGTCCAAATTATCCGTTCGACGTATTCAAACCGCCCGCTCGCTCGGCATCTCGAATGCCACCCACCCCCCCAACCAAGCATCCGTCCATCCATGCAGCCCGCGGCTCTGCGTTATCCGGGACATTGCAACGCGACGGTGCATACGGAGCTACGAGTACACACACAAACCACCACATGCGTACTCGTACGCACATTGATATGTCTCACACGCGGCGCAGGGCCATGCCATGGGCCGAAAACTATAACATGGTCCGTATTCGGGTGTTGCAGTGATACACWGCCCATGGGCGGCCGAGGAGGGGGGAGGTCGCAGTACATCACGCTGTGTAACCGCACCACCACACGCACCCGCGATGCCGCTTTGTCCTCTCGCGGGCCAGCCCTGATATGTTATGTAAGATTGCGGCATCGCCAACTCCGTGCTCCGTGCTCCGTACGTCCTCGTTGCCGGCGGCTTGGAGGCAGAGCAGTGCGCGGGAGACAAGGGCCGTGTGGAGCACGCGCCGTACGGAGTGCAGAACGAGGACAAAAGAGAGTTGATGCCGCCGCTGCGGGTGAAGCTGGCCTAGCAGTCGTAGCGGGCGTTGCAGATGTGATATGCGCGGGAAGGGGACGGGACTTGGGACGCTCACGAGAATAAGCTTAACACGGGCCGACCTGGTATCACAGCCTCTCACGAGCTCGAAAGACTGCTGCAAAACACGCATGAGGACATCAAGCCTCCGTCCAACATGATGAAGTCGCACAGAGCCGGATGCGGCCCGCCGCCAGATCAAACTCTGCGAGGCAGCATGTGCCCGCTGCCCAGAGACGTCCGAGGCTGATATGCAATTTGGCCACGTTCACAGTTTAACCACGGCGAGACAACAGGTGCGGTGCAGTGCAGCCCAGGCTCCGCTCGGTATGCTCAAGACTGCAACCACGGCAGTTCATGTTGTCGCAAACTCAACAGCCAACTGACTTGAAGCCCGACGTCTGTCAAATCAAGGTGGATGTTCTTCCGCCAACAAGCCCAGGGAAGAACCCAATAGAACCCCCCGACCTCCCCCTGCAGAACAGGCACGGCGCGAGACTGGTCCACGAACCCCGAACCGGCGACGTCTGGGCCAGCCCAGAGCCAACAGCAAGCGGCAGCGGCAGCGGCAGAAGCCGCAATCAGCCCTTCATCCTTCGCGAAGCGGCGTCCACCCACACCGGCAACGGCCCGGCGTACCGCAAGTCTGTGAGCCTGAGTCTGCGCATGTGTGTATGTACTTGGTGCGGACGGATTACGTTCGGTCGCACACCGACTTCTGGCCGCGGCCACTGACCGGTGTGTCAAGCGCGCGKGCGCGGGCGCGGGCGCGAAAAGGGGGCGTGTATGCTGTGCTTGAAGACAGCGAATGAGACATGCGCTGGGTGGCTGGATCGGGGCTGAGCCTGTCTGGCCAGTGCGTAACGTGAGATGTGGTCAGGACAGACCAGAGACTCGCTCTGCCTCGTACCGAGTACGCACTACTTGGTAGCAGCAATATCTCTGGTCGTCTGATGCTAAGACATTGTCAGTCAACGTCCAGCCCACGGGGCACTGCCGCTCCCTACCGGCCGCCCTAACTGCTCGTCGACGGATTCTCCGGCAACAACAGCTACCCAACACTTCGAGAGAATGGAGATTGAGTCCACGGCTGGGGCATGCGCTCTTGGTGGACAAGCAAACACGCACGCCTCCGTCTGCCACGGAATTCAACCTCAAAGGGCCACTGCGCCCTCGTACTCTGTGCGCCGAGGTTGAGAATTGTAACCGGTGAGATGGAGCAAGCGCATGCAGGCGCCACGCACCCGGCTCAACAATTCCATCGGGCTTGCTAGCAAGGTGCCACCTCGGAGTGCAGGTGACGTCTTTCAAGCCCTACCTGCTCATGCGCCTGTTCGTCTACACGAGTACGGACTACGAGTACACACCGGTCAGTCGTAGATCCCCTGTTGCCCAAGTAGCCAAGCACAGCTCGACTTTCACACCATGGAATCTAACCTTTCGGCGCAGCTGCAAAGCATCCGTCCCTCGCCTTCTCGCGGGGTTCACTCACCACTCCCACAGGTCCGACGGCCACCTCATCTGCAGCGAGGTGGCGCCTGTTGGTCTAACAGGCCGGCGGTCAAGCATCTAGAACCGGATCCTCCTCTTCCAGTGCCCAGAAAAAGGAAATGTCAGACAGATGGCTGACGCCGCGGCCCCCAAACCTTTCTCGAAACCGCCCGTCCAATGTGGGCCGCGCGATGCAGCCATGGCCTGCTTTCCTCCAAACTGCATATGAAGACACCCCTGCTATCCCGCTATCCCGCTGTTCCGTCCGGCGCGGAAGCGACAACGGCCCAGTGTAAGTTGTCAACCGTGTGCGAGCAAGTGCCGGGTCCGAAAACGACTCTTCGACTCTTCGTACGTCCGTGGTCGCTGCCATTCAACGAGTTGCAGTTGGCCTGAACCTGATGCTCAGTAGTTTGGTGATGAATAAACATCTGTCAAGTCTCGCGTGTTTTGAGGCAATTTTTCGTGGAAAGCTCCGAGGCCAGAGTCCGCCAACGTCCTCGATGGTCCTGTCGAATGCAGGATGCGCCAAGCTCCACCCGAGTGCGTCTCTGTGATTCGCCTGGGGCCGAGTCGAAAGACGGAAGCAATTTATGCGCCATCGGTGTTGACGGGGCCGACGCTTACTCGATGTGCAAGAACGCGGTGAATTCGACATCGACGATTGCTGCCCTCGGAGGAGCGTCATACCACAGGAGTAAGGGCATCGGACTTCGGCCTGCGCATTGCGTGGCGAGCAGAGGACGTTGCATCCCGACAGGGGACAACAAGAGCGGATGGCGTTCGCTGTCGAGACGAGACAAACAGTTCAGACAACAACAAAGAGCCCAGACAGCCAGCCGTCGAATGCTCAACACAGCAAACACGCGGTTCGATATCATCGCGAGGCTGACGCGCCAAACCCGACGCGCTGTTATCCCTCCAGTCAAAGCGGGCCAGGCTGCATAGACGCGACGAGTTGTGCGAAATAGATACAAGCGGCCGGGGAGTTGACTCGCCCAGAGACCGAGCCTCGTGTCATACCGACATCGAAGCGTAATGAGCAGGGAGGGCAGATCCACCAAGGTCGGGAGTTGCCGCTTAATCGTAGTCTGGGTGTTCTGGTTCCATGCATTGTAAGAGCGTACGAGTACTCGTACTCATCACAACAGGGGACCCTTTGTGTGTGGTCGCAGCGCGACTCTCAACGTCCGAGGAAGTACAAGTACGGAGTATCGGCGCAGTTGAGAGAGGCTTGGTTGGCCGGCAAGGAGGTGTGGTCAACCCCCACCCCCACCCTTCACCAAGTCAAGTTGCAGGATTCGCGCGCGTTGCTCAGGTAGGTCCTCGCCTGTAGTAGGATCCGGGACTCAAGGGTGCTCTTCCGGTGCGTCCTTCTCTTCGGTGCTGGCGGCTCAAATCCGCGCGCAATCGCCATGTGCTTGTCTGTTTGGAGCAGCGGTTCAACTCATGTAGGCCGTGCTCCCTTGCATATCGAACTGCTGCTTTCCATCGAGTGGAGCCGTGTGTCGTCGAATCATCGCAGCGGCGGGCAGATTAAAGCACTGTTGGAGGCGGCAAAGCAGTTGTGAAAGCAGACTAGCCCGGTGCGCTGCCCTTCGTACAGCCTCGAGCGAATGCTAAGGCTTGGCCGATATTTCCGGTGGAGCAGCTGAATGCAGACGATGCCGGTAGGCTTCGTCCCGGGACTCTGTTCGTCCTGTTCGAGCGGGCCGCCCGCCACCAGCAAACAGACAAACCGTCGTCGTCGCGGAGAGGTGTGACGTGATGTCTCCCAGGCACCATCTCTGGCTGTGGACGGCCCTTGCCCGGCCTTACCGACGCGGCCTGCCTCCCCACACAGTCCGCGTACGAGTATCCCTGTCCCAAGGACAGACTTGAGCCTGGTGCCTGGCAATGGGATGAATCTTGGGCGTAGCCGAAGCGGGATGTGAAGACTGGCCAGGCTAGTGGCCGTGGGCGGCGTCCCACAACGGGCGGCAGGGGCGTGTGGAAACACACCCCTGGCCACCAGCAGCTCTGCTCCGAGCAAGGTTTCCACGGGCCCAAACCGAAGCGTGTGTCCGCTGCAGGGCGTGAAATTGGAGGTCTGTTGCGCCAGAGACCACGGCCGGATGAAGGCGGCTGTCATTGGGCTGTAATTGGCGTACGAGTAGGTACTCCGAAGCATGTCCCGCAGCTGTTGGTTCCAAGCCAGCGCCAACAGAGGCACGAGACGGTGCTCCATACSAGGAGGAGGAGGGAGGAGGGCGACGTATCATCGAGCGAGCTGCCGGGTGCTCCGTACAGTAACCCCAGTTGCATTAAGCCCCTGTGATTACCGCAAACATCAATGTCGCAGGGATCCTCTCTCGGTAACCGGGCATTCGCTCGCCCCCCAGACATGAGCGAAAAGACAGCCACGCTGCACAGGGCGGTGCGGAGGAGCATTGGCCAAACGGTAAACAGCGCTGGTGTCGCCGACAAGACATTGCAAATGCTTCATGGCTTGTGCTGGAACCCTTGAAGTTTGTGGAAGGTGGTGGCATCGGCAGCTCGTGACWAGTTGGCCGCCAGGGCGTCATCTTTAGCTTGGTTTATGCCTCATGTTCTCCTTGAAATAGACCACACTCTGTCGATCTGTAACTCGCCTTGGCTCCAAAACAGATGTGCTGGCGGCTTGAGACTCGGGTCTCGTGCCACGCTTCTGGCTGTTCATGCCAACGTGCTTCCCAACACCAGACAAACAATCTTGATCGATATAAATAGCACATCAGCCAAGTTTACCAGGCAGGGATCCATTGGGATCAATGAGCGAAAGGAAAGCAGGGTATGCCACCCCACTGCAAAGCATTTACTGGTCTGTCGCAGGCTCGCAGCCCCGGCCAGAAATGGACCAAGCGCCGTTGTCGTCCAAGTTTGCCCTTCACTCGTCGGCCATAATCTGGGTCAAGGTTATAATTAGTGGCGTGGCAGCCTGATAGATATTAGCATCATTTTAGGAATCACGGTTCGTGTCTGTAAGAATGTGCTGCCAACATAGCCGTAGACCGCCGAGAGCGTCATGGACGAATGGATAACCTCATTGATCATCCAACGTCGACAGGTAGTGGGCATTGCCTGGTCAGTTGAATCAACCTAGTCAGGCCCTTTCTGTATGATACTACGGAGTAGCATGGAATTGATGGAATTGTAGCCGGCAAGATACGGCGGCAGCGTTGACACAAGTCGGGACGTGCGACCGGGAGTTCGCCTGATCACTAACAATGTCGTCGTCACCCTGACTCTCAAGATGCCGAACGACTCCTCGAGCCCGAAATTCAAGCATCGAGCAGACCACATGTACGGAGAAGGTACGGGTAGTCTGTAGAGTGGTTTGTGATTCAACCCGTGGTTTGGCGCCGAGTCTCAACGATGAACAATCTGCCTCTTCGCCCGTGTGGCCGCAGAATACCAGTGCCTATGGTTGATTGATTAGCGGCCAAATGCTTGTGACTAATGATAGTCTTCAGCTCACTTGTCATCTTGAATTCAGTGCCTGGAGAACAACGTCATGCAACTCCTTCACCTCGACAAGCCGTGCGCCGCCCGTGCCACACTCGGCGCAGAGAGAATCCTTCAAGTTTGCCAACCTCTCTGAGCAGCTTCCAATTACGGCATCGGTACTTTGTAGCCCAATGCGCTCCAGCAACGACTGGTCCAGTCTCCACCGATCAGTGGCGCCAGTTGGTCCTCATTTCGGCGTCGTCGTGCGCCATGGCGGAGCACAGAGCCGGCGTGTCCGTACTCAGCGAGTCATCTCCATGCCCGAGGGAGACTATCATCACTCGGGGGCAGGAGGTGGGTGTTGAATTCCGCAAACTGTTGACATGTCGTTGAACGCAAGGCTGCCAGCACCTCTAGACGCGCCAGCCTGCGTCACGCAGCCAGGGTCCTGGCTGGTTGCCAGCTTGGTGAGCTTGTCGGGCTTGCAAGGATTTTGCCTCTCCACTACCCGCCCGGACGGTGTGGCTCTCCCTGGTCTACCACTCCGCTCTCTGCCCGACCGTTGCAACTTTAAACACCTCCCGGACAGCGGGGATGCAGCGAGTGATGACAACCTTGCGTGTCAGTCCAGGGACGTGTGGAACAGGGCGCTTGAACCCATCCAACGCAGCAATGTGTTGCAGTCAGCCCTATGGGCCGCATCTCGTCAACACGACCCTATCGGCGGGCAGACCGTTGGGCAATTTTAGACCCGGGGTTGGCTGGCCAAGTAGGAGCATGTCTAACCCAGGGATTGACAGAACACTTGTACTTTGTACTTTGCACACAGGCCGTGGAAGCCACGCATGTTGCACGAATAAGAACCACGTGGGCTTGGGGCGGAGGTGCTTGCTTTGTCGATTCGCGCAGTGCTTGATTGGCAAAGTTAAATCCGCCGAATGAGATATCTTGTGCTGTCGTAGCCTTGGTGAGAGTGAAGCGGGAGCTTCATGAGAATATGCGGTGCACAGTTGCGCGACACCTGCTACCCTGTACCACGAGATGGCTCGTCGGGGCTCAACATACTCGGACGAGGACGAATGCTTTGCAAGGCACGACAATGTTTGTTCGAGTCGTAACACGAGGTGGTGGGTGGCCAAGGAGCCGGCTCGTCCTAGTGTCGACCGGTGCGTCGGCCCCGGCCTAGCGGTCCATTCCACCCAGTCAGTCACTTGCCCAAACTAAGCCACGCGATGGGCCGGGGCCCCCTTGTTGACTACCCTTGGAATACTCCAAGCTGGGCTACGACAACAACAGGGCGATATCAGATCGGACTGAAGACGACGAGGAGAGAGCAATTGGAGTTTTCCCTGGGTGTTCTTCGCGGGCCGTGTCGGCGCTGGCGCAATGTTGTCGAACACGAGGCAGGAAGCGTTCAGAGGCAGGAGCAACACGAGCTGCCCCCCTCAGTGGGAAGGAGACAGACAATACGAGACAGGTACCAACGGGGTACGTACCGACTTGCGTTGAAGAAGTGCCTCGTTGGCAGGAGCTGAAGCGCCGTCAGCGTTGCGGGTCCAGCGTCCGACTTGCAAATCTCCTTTTCTCGGGGGCCGCGATCATCTCGACCAGACGAGAGAAAAAATTTGCAGTTAATTTCTGGGCCAGAAACAAGACGTGCAGCTTTCATCTTTTCCAAAGCATTTTTCGTCTATCGTTCCTCCTCGGCTCTCCCTTCGACGACGTCCGCTGCTGGTCTCTTCCCCAGATCCCACCTATCCGAAGTCGAATATCGCGCGCCACCCGCGCTACGTCCCTGTAACCAGCGGCAGCAGTCCTGTCTCGGACTTGAGCTGCTAAGAATAAGGCCGCCCGTCCAACCAAAGCCGTGCCTGCTCGGCTCTCCTGTATGTCCGTGTTCCACCTGTCTGTCGCGCCCCTCCGCTGCAGGCTTGTTGGTCTCTTCTGGCAAGGCCCGGTGGCTTTGGGCCTGGCTATCTCGACTCAGGTCCATCCATCCCTTCTCTTCCGTCTTCCCTCACATGCGAACAGACCCGTTGTCGCGAGGCTGTCAAGTTGGAAGAACGTGTCTGACGGTGTGGCCAGCCCTGGACCAAGGCTCCAATTTCGACAACTATTCCGTACCCCTGCGCACACGTCTGTCTGTCAAGACCTGACTGACGCGCGGGCTTCCGCTTGACCCTGTCTAACCCGTTCGACGAGGGCCGACCCTGCAGCCTGCACATCACCACTTGCTCCTCCGGTGACAGCATCGCTACGCTACTTCTGCACGGCCGTTAAGATACGCGGCGGCAGCGACAAGCCAAGAGCTTCTTCATTCGCAATCGTCTAGAACTACGGAGCGAGAACCACGCGCTGCCTGTCTCCCAAAGAAGAGCCTTCGACTCGTCAGCCGTCGTACAGCACGGCGCGTGGTCCAAACCATCAAACGAGCCCGCAATTCCGATTCTCGTCGCGCGAAACCGCACTCTCGAGGGCTTTCGAGCAACACTGCATCCCGTGCAACCGCGCTGCCGGCCAGATCGAGGTCTTGCTGTAATCAGGCTTGACGTTTGCGCGTGCACGTCCAAACAACGAGGGTTTGCGGCTACAAATCACTTCGGATCGCGACTCCCAGTGCGAAGCTGCCCCCGAAACGAGGTGTGCATCTGGCCGCTGGGCGCTACACACGCCATCAAGCAGGGCTTAGCGCTAACCAAACGCCGCTGACAGCCCCTAACGCTCGTCGACTCCACCGTCTCGAACAGGAGGTACCTGGCTGGTAACACCCGACCAGCTCAACCCGCGTCCTCTGGATTCCCTGCAAGTCCCAGGTACGTCGACATTCTCAGGCGTTTTGCGCTCGACTTTGCATTTCATAATGTACTGCCTGCTTTACGACGGGATGCAAACTCATACTTGTCAATTCCATCCCCAAACTCAGTTCGAGCCCCCTCTCTTATTTGTCGTCGGTTGTATTGTCCTCCTGCTCGCGCACCTGCGTGCGTCTACACGCCACACCCCCCTAGTCTATCGTTCCCGGCGTCGAGCTGGGAGCCAGCGTGCCGAGTTTTCGGAATCGTGCCCCGTCGACCAGGCTACCCAGAAAGGGGCCGGCCAGCCAGCAATTTGGGGCCTGCCTTGCCGCCAAGTATCGGCGTTGGTGCTCCATACACCTGGCCAACGGCTTCTCCAGGGCCGACAGGGACACGCAAGGCCCTTGTCAGCGCAACCACCGTCGCGCTTTTTGTTCACCACTCACCTTTTGATGTCGGCCATCCGAAATTTACAGCATTGAACTGACCTTTGTCGACTTTAGAGCACCGACGCCATCGACTCAGCCCAGTGTCCGGCTACTCTGCGGGCCGTATTGCCTGTTTTCTTCCTCGAGACAAGGTATGCATCACCGACTTTATGCTGGTGTACGGAGGAGTACTGCGCTCACTCGTCTGGCAAGGAGCAGCCTGCATGAACTGACACCCTCCGCCTAGACCATACACCATGCTGGGATCCGTTGCGATAGATCTGCGAGGTACGTCTGGCTATTCGTGTGCGCTCCCTCTCGACCTTTCTCCGCCTCCGTGGCACGAGACACCGTCTGCAGCTGGCATAGTATTTGCAGAGATGCTAACCATATCACAGGCCAGCGGCTTCCATAAGCGCTTGCGAACTCAATTCGTGATTGTGGAAGAGGGTGAAGAACATCACCCAATACTGCCAATTTCAGCGGGCGCAGATTTTGCTTTCACGATCAGAAGAGACCTCAAGCTTGGGATCAAACTGTGCATGTGTAGGTACGTTCAAAGTTGGAATCGATGGGTGCTGGCAAACTGAAGTGCCGATCTCGGTTCCCCTCTTATCGTTCATTCAACGGTCTGTGATGAAGGAAGGACAAGCATTGCGCCTTCGAAGGCTACATGTCTGTGCTGCCCCTGCAAGGATGGCGAGCGTTCGGACTTGTCGAGCTTCTCGTCCGCGTTTCGGTGTGATTGCGACCTTGCCGCGTGGGGGCAGCGGAGAGTGCCTTCACTTCAATCACCGCATGAACGATCTGGGTATCAGTTCAAAATAAAGCTAATAGTGACACGACTCAGGGACCAAACTCTACTCGACCAATTCTCGGCTTCCGGAGTCCTTTGTTCGGCTTCATACAGACTTTGAGTTACGACAACAGGAAACACTTGCAAGCTTCACGTATCAAAGCCCAGCGACTTGAAAGGTAACTCGTTGCCAACCCCGCCTTGTCGACAGCTTGCTCTCCTCATGGAGGTTCGGCCGGGCGCGAGCACAAGCAAACATGAGGCTAACACGCAAGCCACAGGACTGTCATCTTTCCGCCGTTTCTATGACCGCAACAATGGCCACACACCGGCAGGTACGCGGCCACTTCAAAGAAGAGCCCGGCTCTGATCCCGTGAGTTAACACTTTCTTGCGTCTGAAACCTCATCTCAAATGCAATCGCCAAGTGGCTTGCCATGACTGAGAAACCCCGGAACAAATCGATCACATTTCGGCATCTCCGGTCGGTATTGCCACGGAGTTGCTTGGCCAGAGGTCCAAATCCAATATCATCCGCGCTGCTCAAGTGGCAGGCGGAGAGGTCCGGCTGGGTTAAGTTTGCCCATGAATGAAGCCTCGAGCAAATCCACAGTACCTGCAGGCCAGCAGGGTTGTCGCAAGCTTGACCGGGTCAAGACTCAGCGGTGGGTTTGGCAGGGTAACTCCTGTTTCACCACCGACTAGGGTGCCCGCATATGACAGGGAGGGTGGGTCGTCCCGGCGTGGTACCACGAAGCCGACGTCCAGAGTGGGAGGGCTGAGTCGGAAGGCTGCAGCCTCCGCATCAACTTTCGTCATTTGTTCACACGTCAGTGTGTGACGCAGCGGTCAGACCGTCGGCCCGCGAACGCCTCAGCATTCCTACACTGCGCCGGCTGGCGAGCCACCAGCTGAGGATGGTGCAAGCAAGAGCGAAACCACCGGGCGACGGCCAAGCTCCAACGGCCGCCAACGGACTGCGAGGTTGTCAGAGTTCGAGAGTTCCATCAACGTCGGCTCAATAGTGCGCCTGCAGCAGCAACGACAGTGGGCCGCGACCAACATTCACAACGCGACACTGGATGGGGTGTGTTCCGGGACACGCGCCTATTCTGCTCCGCTGGAGAGAGACGTCGAAGCGACATGGGGAGAGACCAGACCCGGTGGAGATCGCTATGCTCCCTGAACCAGCCAGTCGCAGGACGTTGCTGTGCCCCAGTGGGGCCATTGGACAATGGCGGTGGCTGTCGAAGACCACGAGCCAGGGCCCAGAAGACCGCCGACATCTTGATTCATGTCTGTCTTGCCAGCTGCGTCTGACGTGGCGCCAGACGCAACACAAGGTCCTTGAGCCGAGCGGTACGAAGGCGGGCGGACGAGTGTCGTGCCCACCGGGAAAGGAGACGAGCGACGGGCTTCTGCTGGGGGAGAGCGAGAGCGCGAGCAAAGCTGTCTCGTGGCGCGCGTGGGGAGCAGGCGGCGCCAGCCGTTCGTTCGGTCAGCAGCAGAGTCAGGTCGGTCCCGGTACCTCGCCGCGGCCGTTGCGCGCTTCCGCTGAAGCCACTGCCCCTCCGTCTCCGGCCCTGGCCAAACTCTCTTCGACGACACCTCGTTGCAGACAGGGGGGTCGGCGGCGGGACCCATCCCATGCTGCCTCTGGGGGCCGTGGGAATGGGATGGCCGCAGGCCTGGCAATTGGCCAAGGTGCCTTGGCCTGCTTGCTGTTGCCGCTGCCTCTGCGTCCGCGTCTGCCTTTGCTCGACAGCCATCCACACCGCTTGTGGCCCAACGACGAGCGAGCAGACGACCCAATCCCGGGCGAATCCTGGTCCGCTGGCTAGCCCCGGCTCTCGAATGCCCCATTGGGCAGCTGCCCCTAGGGATAGCGCATCCTGGATCCCCGGTCGACAAGTTTCATTGGCCGTTTAATCAAAGGCTCCAACCCCCTGTCACGTTTCTTTCTTGCGCTGGCCACCCCCCGGTCTCTTCTCTCATCCCCGTCGCTCCTCGAGCTCCCAACGCACCCCCTGTCTCTTATACACAT
>LFRF01000016.1:77478-103428 GCA_001189435.1 Tolypocladium ophioglossoides CBS 100239 | reverse complement strand
AGCAGCAGCAGCAGCAGCAGCAGCAGCAGCATCAACAACCGCAACCGCCGCAGGCGCAGCACCACCAGAGCGCTTACTCGTCGACTCACTCCCTCCCGCAGGCTTATCAAGCCGGCAACCAAGGCGCGAACGCCCAAGACAACCTAGGATACTATAGTCACCCGAGTCCCTACAGCACGCCAGGTGCGAATAGCGGGTATACATCCGCAGGTAAGCTCAACCTCACTGATCATGACGTCTGTTGGACCTTGCGCGCATGATGCTGACTTGCCATCTAGCAGACACCTCCGACATGATGGCCGCGGCACAAATGCCACGACCCCCCTATCCTCCAATGTCATACCACACGCCGCAGTCGAACTCGCCTGCCTCGGTTGCGTCGCCCTCGCAGCATGACCAACACAGGAGCATATACGGTCAGCCACCGTCGCAACACCTGCAGCAGTCCATTTACTACCAGCAACCGCACTACCAGCCCATGCCGCCTCATCCGGCGGCGTCGCCGTACGCACAACATGCGCACCACCCGCAACAGTCCATGACCTCCCAGCCCAACATGATGATACCACATACGGCGCCGCAAAATCAAATGACACAGCACGCGGTGCACGCCCAGGCAGGTATGACGGGTAGTCCGCGGCCCAAGATCGAGCCCCAAGTCCCCGCCCAGCTTCAGAAGCAGGCCCAAACGTCTCCGATGCCACAAGCACAGCACCAGCAGACCGCTCCCCAGCTCCAGAGCCCCGGAAACCAGGCGGCGGGCGTCAACCCAAACGCTGCGCCAGGACCCATTCCAGCGACGACTCCTCTCGTGGTTAGACAAGACGGAAACGGCGTGCAATGGATTGCGTTTGAGTATTCTCGCGACCGGGTCAAGATGGAGTACACCATTCGCTGCGATGTGGAATCCGTGAACACGGATGAGCTTTCGCCAGAGTTCAAGCAGGAGAACTGCGTCTGTCCCCGAGCGTGTTGTCCGAAGGACCAGTACCGCGGCAACCGCCTGATGTACGAAACGGACTGCAACCGGGTGGGATGGGCATTGGCGCAACTCAACCCGCCACTGCGCGGCAAGCGAGGCCTGATTCAGAGAGCAGTGGACAGCTGGCGCAACAGCAACCAAGACCCCCGACTTCGAAGCCGACGAGTGCGTCGCATGGCCAAGATGAACAGCCGCAAGCATGTCCAGGGAACGCCAACGCCGCACCCCGGCGCCGCTCACATGCCGGGGCCCAGCGGGCCGCCAGGGATGCCTGCTGCTCCCCCCATGGGCCCCGGTGGTGCACCAACCATGGGCAAGCCTGGGCTGAGCAACATGGGACAGCCGATGCACCATCATGCCGGGGGCCATCCTGACACAGGCGCCCCAGGTGGAGGAGACGAAGTCGGTATGTTCCACCAGATGTGATTTGAGCCCTCGCATCTGTTGCGTTTGCACTGCTTTGATTTGCTTCCTGCACCTCGATGCACCGCGTCGCACTGCACMGCACCGCACCGCACGGGCTCACCCTTACATGCCGCTGCGCTGCTTTGATGATACCAACTCCTTCGTCCTCATTCCCTCTGTTGCAAAAAAGTACTTTGCAGTTGATTTTGTGTGCTCTTGGCTCCCTATTTTTCATTGTCTGTCCTCTGCTTTATCATGTCTTGGGAATGGGCCTGTAACAAATCTTCCTGCTTCACAAATTCTTGTCATATATAGCATGGGGTCTACGTCGACTGCCGCACCGCCCTCACCCACCCCCAACGACGACACAGCGTGCTGCAGTGGCGAGAGTTTGAGATGAGAAGAATCTCCTCCGATTGTCACACTCTCCTGTACATTATCATAAAGTCGCACACGGCTGCCGCTGCTGTCGAGTCTTTTGCTTTGCTGTTGGTTTCCGTGCGACTTTTAGACGAGCTCAATCTGCCTCCTGGCTATAAAAAGTTGCGCGCCTCTGTTGGCGGATATAATTTGTCCTTCAAAGTCATTCATTGGTTTTTATTGAAAACAAGAAAACGGCCGAGCTCTTGGGCCCCCGAGACGAATGGCTGCTCACACCCCGATCCCGCCACGACACTGTCGCGTCAAATGAGTCTCATGGACAGGTTGGGCTAACGTGTTTGTTGAGGCAACGGCGATTCGTACGAAGACCAACACCACCACCATCAAGTTCCCGCACCTCAAGGACATCCGGGTGGCGGCGGCGACGTGAGACAAACTCACGTCTTCACAGGGTATGGTGGTCAAGGCTACCCTGCCAGTGCCCAGGGCGGGCCGATGTCTCACATGGTTCCTCGCGCGGGGGGTGCGATCCCAACCCGGAGTCACAGCCGAGCCAACGTAGACGGGCCCGACGGCCTCTTTCCCGACATTCCCGAGGCGAAAAAGCGCAAGTTCATCCTCGTCGAGGACAACGTACGTGGCTCGCGGCTCCGCGTGCGGGTGACGCTGGACGGCGTCGACACCAACGAAATCCCGGACAGTTTCCGCAAGGGGGCCAGCGTGTACCCTCGGAGCTACTTTCCTCGAGAGATGCAGAGCCCGCCGCCGAGCGCCACAGGCTCGCGGTTCTTCGCCGACGACCTCTCCGATGACGGCATTCAGGAGACGGAGGGCCGGGAGGAAAGCCGCCACCGTCGCCCAAAGTCCATGAGTGAAGTTGTCAAGGTGAAAATGGCCGAGGGCCAAGACGGCGAGTCCACAATTCCGAGGATGAGGAAGGCCGGCCGAGGGAAGGAGGTCAGGCTTAACGACCTCGCATACCGCATGGCGTGGCTTCAAAGTCGAGTGTTTGCTGGGCGGACCGTGTTTCTCCAACGAGCCTGTAAGTCACACGTGGTGAAAGACGCTTGTTTTCGCATCCTCCGAGGCTGACTTGATTTGCCTAGTGGACTGCTATCGCAACAAGACGCGAGCTGCCATCGAAGGCACCATGCAGGACGTCACGGCCGTTGCGCCGCATTTTGAGACTCGAGCCGGCAAGCGGAAATGGGGCGATCGAAGGAGGCGGGGAGAAAAGAACGACGACGACGAAGATTAGACCGATTTACTGCGAATTTTTTCTTGCCTCTCTACTTCCTGTCTCTCCTTCTGACCACTTATTCCCCCAGCGTCCGCTACTTGTTGCAAGTTTGGCATTACTAGCTACGACTGGACTTGCTGCTGATATAGTCTGCGAGCCTTGAGTACATGTTTCCTTTCCACAGCTGCGGATGCCCTTTGATGCGTGGCATATTACTTGGTTATCGATGACGAGCAAGCCTAGGCTTGCTTGGGCTGTTCGCTTCGTTTTGTTGTTTCTTCGACTCATCTACCAGCTTGGGCCGACGATGCTACGTGCGAGACATTCGTGTATATCAAGGATGGACGGTGAATAGATAGATACTACTTTAAGAGACTGCTTATTTGCGCCGTATTTGATGTGTTTCTGGCCAGTGTCCAGATGTACGGGAGTTGTGCCTTATGCAGCACTTTAAATACGGCAGCAATCTGTCAAGGTAGCTAGGTAGGCATTCACTGACTTGGGTTGAATGGTGCAAAGAAKTCATTGGCACGGGGCGACCAATAACAGACAGAAACGGCTGGTCAGGATAGGCCCTGTCTGTCGTACTGCGAAACGAGGAGCCTTGGCTGTGGACATGCATGCTGCAGCCCTGCAGGTCAAACAAGCAGACGAACGAAGTACGTATCGTGATTAACGAGACGCCGCCTTGATCCAGGAGGGATCCGAGGGAGCGGGAAGAGCAGAGGGGGGGCGCTCCAGGGTCCAACTGGGGGAAGGGGGGGGGGGGGTTGATGCTGGCTTGGCAGCCTGGGTTCAGATCTAGCGCACAGCTCGMATATCCCAGCCCAGACCACCACGACGTGGACATGGGTTGGGCTGGACTCGAGTCGAGGCACGGCAAGGCAGAGCAAGGCATGGCAGGGCTGGGGTTCCACATGGAATTTGGCGCAAGGACAAGGTGGGTGTGGGTGGTGTCGACTTGTCGACTGACGACTTGTCAACAGCCGCGAGCGCGCGCTAGGGGCAAGGTGCGCAATTCCCTGGGAGGCGCTTGGGAATCCCTTTTTCAACGTCAAGCGTCGGGGCTGCACAGGAGAAGCCGATTGCACACACGGCCGGACGCCATCGCGATTGTCCTGAGGGGTGCGTGCGCCTGATGCACGCAGGCAGCGGCCGCCCTAGGCTCCTGATTCCTCGACGGCGCCTCTATGGTGCTGCGACATGGACGGCGACGGACACACGACGACGACGACGACGACGACGACCGAGATACGCGCCGGTCGAGGCGAGAGCATGGCGCAGCAACAGCGACAGCGACAGCGACAGCGACAGCGACAGCGAGAACCCCCCCGCGGCCACGGCGCCAGCTTCCCGCGGCCGCTGTTCGCCGCCGAGCTTGAGGCCGCGCCGCTGCACGGGGCCGTCGCGGCTCCAGATGGCGGCGTCGCCTTTGAGATGTGCGGCGAGTCGGCGCCGCCGAAGGGGCCAGAGGACGAGGCCAGGCAACGGCCGGCGCAGGCGACCGACGCCGATATACCCGCGCAGGCGAACCCGTGGCCGTTTTACCTCGAGGACACGCGCACCGATGGCCCTGGCGATGACACGGAGAGGGTAGGCGAAGAGGCCAAGAAGGCGTCCGACGCTGCGCTGGCGAATCCGTGGCCGTACCACGGGCCGCCACTGGGGGAGGATGGGCCGAGTGCGACGGTTTATCCGCAGGCAGCACAGCCGGCTCCAACGGGAGAGGTGAAGGACGGGCACACGACAAGCTCGAGGGTGAAGGAACAGCGAGAGGGCGCGGAGAGCGGCGAGGGCGCAGAGCCGCAGAGCAACGACGACGGTCCGTCAGGACCCGAGGCGTCTACGGCGGCCGACGATCCCGCGACCGACTATCCCGCGACCGACGATCCCACGACTTCGACTTCGGCTCCTGCGTTCAAGCCGTACTCGCCGCCCCCCGACAGAGACGGCGCCGGCCGAGTTGCGACAACAGTCGGGGTTGGGCCGTCGGCTGATGGGACGACGAGGCTTGCCTACCGGCCGTACCAGCTGCCGCCCTCGCCGCCGCCGCCGCCGCCACATCGTTTCTCGGTGCCACAACGACCTAACGAGGCAAAGACGTCGAGTCCGCCCGATCCCCCAAAGGCAGCTGTGGCGGCATCGACAACTTCGCCGTCAACGGTTCCGGCGGCCGCTGCTGCTCCCGCTCAACGGCCGGCCGCCGCGTCGCCGCATCCTTCGACAGCGAGCCCATCCCTTCAGAATTTGTCTGTTGCACCGAATACTGCACATTCTCCTCGGCCGCCTTCAGCAGCCTCAGCGGCCTCAGCGGCCGGGCCGCCTCAAATTCAATATGCCCCTCGGCCTCAGCACCCCCATCAGCCGTACCCTCACGGCATCTCCCCCTACGCCTCACCATCACCAACGGTACCGGGCATGACTCCCGTCTCCCCCATGCAGGGCTATCATACTCCGCCGTTGCAAGCGCCGTCGCCAGCAAACCTCAGCTACCTCGTTCCGCAGCCGACGTACGCCTCTACGCCTGCTTCGACCACCTCCTCGCCCTATCAAACGCAGTCAGAACACGCGCCGCCTCAGCCGCCGCGGCCGCAGACTCATCATGCAATGTCTGGCCCGACGATGTCGCCCCAGTTTAGTCCGCTCTCGCCGCCACCGCCATACTCATACGGGGGCATGCATCGACCGGGCTCGCAACCGCCGCAGCACTCCCCCCCGGCCCCGTATCCATCCCCCTATCCAACCCAACCAACATACACGTATGGCCCGGAGGGCATGGCGCCGCCGCCCCAAGGCATGCACTTTGTTCATCCCCTCCCGCCGAGACCACCACCTGGGCAGTTCGGTCCGCTCCCTATCGGCTTCGGCGCCGGCCCCGCCAACGCCGTAGCCTACCCGCCGCCGCCGAAGACCATGTACACCCCCGGGCCGCATCCGCCACCCCTTCCGCCGCGGTCCGGCTCGGGTAACCTGTTTAGCAGCACTGCGGCGCGCAAGCGGCTAGACAAGACGAGCCAGGTATTGGAGAGCAAGCTGGACGCAGTACGGCAGGGGCCTCCGGGCCCGCCCCATCGACCGGCGTACGGCCCGCCGCCTCCTTTTCTTCCTACGCGCGGGCCGCCGGGGCCGCCGGGGCCGCCGTATCAGGGTGGACCACCGCCGCCTCCGGGCTGGTATCCGGGCGGGCAGTGGCCCCCTGGCGGCGGTGGGCCGGGACAGGGAGGGACGCAGAGGTATGCCTAACGGCGATATCAAGAGCTACGAGATCATTCATTCGGACGAAAGGCAGCATTGTTGGCTCTGTGGCGTATACAGAGACAGGTTTCAAAAGCAGGCGCAAGTTTCATCTACATACGACATCCCGTTATTCGCCACTGCTACTTTGTTGCTTGGGCGTTGCATTTTCTGCGGGAAACAGAGGGGGTCTGACGCATTTTGGTTCAGCGGGTTGGAGAGAGCGATGCTGGGGTTAACTAGAACGCTCCTACGAAGTACATGCAGTTTATCATTTGATGCCAAATTCACATTGGATAGCCTCCTTGGAACAAGAGGCCCAGCTGAGAAGAGTACCTGTCGGAGTACTCGGTACTCGTAGTCATCGTCAACACAAGTCAAGTCAAGCACCACGCACGGCGGCAGCTCGGAGCGCGGAGCGCGTGACCAGCCACCACGACGTGACCCGGCGATCGGCAGCATCCGAGCCGTGTCACGCGCACCAACCGAGATGCAATTCACTCACCGCTTGCACACCCGCTTGACGACTGATGAGCGAGTACGAGGTAACGCGCAGGCTGAAGCGCGGGCAGGTCGACGCGGGTCAGCTGAGGAGACGATGACGGCGGAGGGAGTCGCTTCAGCCGCACATGCGGTGCTCCGGCTCCAGCTGGTGGAAGCGACATTAGAAGGGGGACGGGGCCACTGTTCGGCCTCGGACCGAGCCCGAAACACTGCCGTGGCAATCTGGCCGTGCATGGAACTTCGAACTTCGCACAATGGATGCTCTGCTCTGTGGTAGAATACTACCTAGGTGGCGGGAAGCGGTATTAAGGACCGGGCTTGTGATGCGGCATGTCGGAAGCTGAGGCGAGGCCCGAGGCGGAGGCGGTCATCCGAGACGACGGTTGCGCAGACCAACAACCAAGGGAGGGTGCGACGAGGAGCCAAGGCGTGGAGTGGAGGGACGACGGCTTATCGTTGACGGCACACGCCGATGAAGGTTGCGGACGACAGACATGTCAGGCGTTGGTTCGACATCTTGCGGGCACACCCTGGTGATGAGATGAATCATGGCATCCGCAGCCATCTGCCTGCCCGTCTCGGACCAGCTGGACATACGTATTTCGTGTTGCCTCAATGGGCAGCACAAGCACCGTACCAAGTATCACACGCACCCCTCCCGACGAGGCGCACAAACGAAAGACACGCCCTTGCGTCCAGCGCGAGGCAAACCTGTTTCGGGCTGTGCCGTCGACGGCTGACCACCAGTTTGCCTTGCTCTTCGGTGAGGGCCGCCTCGGCTAGGTTGGTCGGCGAGCCGCAAATGCCGCTGGCCGCGATTCAAGCTGCATACCTCAGGTTGCCCGGGGGAAGAGAGCAAACAGGTCCAGGATGAGACCAATGCGCAGCGCAGTGTGGAGCAGTTGGTGCCCGATGGAAACAGCACCCAGGCCAGGATTTGTTGGTTTACTCCGTACTCGAAGTCGAGATGCAAGAAGGCAATGCTTGGCAGATGGATGAGTGGGACAATACGTTCTCCATGCAAACATGGAGAAACCAGCCTTTTGATTTTCGACTGAGAGGCTGGGAATGAACACAAGCGAGAAAGCGGACGTGAGGGAATTGACATCCAAAAGGCGGTGGCAATCATGGCCAACCTCGGCCGTAGGGGCGTTTGCGAGCGGGCTCGGCCGGCATCCCGCTTCATGCCATAGTCACTCAAGCGCGGAATATACAAAGATTCGTTTGCCGAGAGCATTGTTTTCACTCGTTTGCTCTCTTCTGCAAGGAGAACCGATATGAAGTGAACATGATGAATGCTCGCCTCTCAGGCCCGGCTCCTCGGCGACGCCGCGTCTCATCGCTGCCGGACCAGGCACGAAATTCCCGACGTGCCAACGTACCGTTGCTGATCTATCCTCCGACGAGAAGAAAAAGGACATTGGTCTGTGGCGCTCATTTACAGCGAGCCGAGGCGGTTGCTGCAAGCTTCTAT
The DNA here is from genome assembly GCA_001189435.1 of Tolypocladium ophioglossoides CBS 100239. NCBI lineage: Eukaryota > Fungi > Ascomycota > Sordariomycetes > Hypocreales > Ophiocordycipitaceae > Tolypocladium > Tolypocladium ophioglossoides. Next base: position 95,208 of record LFRF01000016.1, on the reverse strand, counting down.
TCGATGGTCAAATTTTCCACGCCGAGGATATGGCCCTTTCGTATCGGAGAGCAGTTGTGAATGGGGCACTTGAGCGTCATTAAGTTGACGATGAGGTAAGGAGGTGGCAACGGTGACGAATCATGGTGCGTGTATGAAGGCTCAACAAACTTAATCAAGAGAATAACACCGTGCGCAGGCATAATGGCCGTTGGTCGAGTCAGTAATACGGAGTAGACCCAGGCGCGTGTCAACGATAGAGCTGGGAGATGGAGCGGTGAGGTCATTGCATCATCATGAGTTCTTGGCTCGATATGTCCCAGAGTGTGGTCGATTGTACGAAGTACATGGGCGCACAACGCGGAGCGACCTACGAAGTACCTCGCCGACACAGAGCAGCAGTAAAAGGCGCATTCGGCCATGTCGTGATATTCCTCTGGCTGCCTCATGTGCACCTCCGATGTAACGGCGCAGTGCGTGCCAGTGAGGCACAATCGCGCTTGAATCGTCCGCGGCCCGCTTACACCTGCCTGCATGCCAACGCCAGTGGACCCGAGAACAAGGCGCCCCAAAAAACGCTGCAGATGACTTACACTCGGGCAGCGCAAAGGGCTGCCATGAGGAGGCAATCCGGGTGCCGCCATTGGCGTCATTCGAGGCGGCCGCTGGCGCTGCAAGCCAGGTTTCTGCAGGGCGCAGCGCCGCGCCGCGCACCTCAGTGGCAGTTGGCGTCTGTAGCTTGGCTTTGGCAAGGGCGCGCAGAGGAAGATCCACGATTGGGCCGCGTTCAGGCCACAGGCCTGGCCCAACCCACAGCCGTGGCACTGGCAGGCCGTGGCGCCGACAGGCCGCGAGCAGCGCTGAACCACTGTGGACGGCCACCGGCGAGCGCTGGAGAGCAAGGGCGACAGTGGACGGCGGCGCCAGACAGCTCGCTGGGAGTTTGGGAGTGGGCCTGACGTCCTTTTCCCAGGTTCTTACCCGGCCCGAGCTTCCCTGCTCCCCTCCCTGGAACACAAGGCTTTCCCCTCTCCTCGCCTCGCCCTTCTCCCTCTCTTCCTCCCTCCCTCTCTCCTCTTCCTCTTCAACCCCCCACACACACCCCATCGCCAGCGACCTTCATCGACTCCGACAGAGCATCCCGTCTCTGTCTGGAAGCCGGCCACGCATCTCTCCGACGAGGCATCATCCGACGCCTTCGACCGCTCGACGACTTGACTGCCCTGTCCCGATTCCTCGTTGGCAGCCTCAACAGCCTGACCAGCAGCAGCACCGCGTTGTTCCTCGTCGCCGCCACCCGTCAGCCAGCTGGAGGCTCTGCTCTGCGCCCAAGCACGCCCGCTCTGACCGCCTCCGCATCCAAGAAAACCCTCCGTGCAGGTGTGTACCTACCCAGCCAACAGCCCGAAATCCCTTCCTCCCGTTGCAACATTTAAGCTGTTGCATTTACCYCCCCCCCCCCCCCACGAATACATACGGTATTCCCTCTTTTGCCCGCACCGTATTCGTGGGTGCCCAGGCGGCTGCGCTGGGAAGCCTGACCCGACTGACTCTCCGTGGGCTGGGCCACTGGATTGATCTGCACCGAACTTCGCCCGGTGGCGTTGGCACCCTGTCAGAGCCTGCACCGCTGTCCACACTTGGCCGCCTGCCAGCGCCTTTTCTTCCACCTCTCGACCATCACCCGCTCACCATTCACCGACCGTTGCTGACCCCCTGTACAGCCAAACATTAGGACTTGCACTTCACAACACTTAAGTGTGGTATAAAGTGACGAGTTTGCTTCCGTCCCGCGTGGAACGAAGCACTCGCAATCGTCCGCCAACATGACCACCATGGTAGGCAATCCCTTGCCCTCTACCCTCTCCCTCTCCTCTGCAGACGCAACCATCGATGCCTTGGATGCCGGAGATGCAGAAAGAAAAGGAATAGGAAGCGACCAAATTGCCCAAGAAACACTCGACGAGGCTGCCGTTGACGAAGAGACTGGTCTCGCTCCGCTCCACGTGCTGGCCATGGTGGCCGCTGCACAACTCACAACTGGCCTTTACGAATTGAAATATGGGAACACGCAGGCTAACATGAGAATTCAGGATCTTCGCGTCGGTAACAAATACCGCATCGGCCGAAAGATCGGTTCCGGCTCCTTTGGTGACATCTACCTCGGCACCAACATCATCTCCGGCGAGGAGATAGCCATCAAGCTCGAGTCTGTCAAGGCCAAGCACCCCCAGCTTGAGTATGAGGCTCGCGTCTACAAGTCGCTTGCCGGTGGTGTTGGCATACCATTTGTCCGCTGGTTCGGCACCGAGTGTGACTACAATGCCATGGTTCTCGACCTTCTCGGCCCCAGCTTGGAGGACCTCTTCAACTTTTGCAACCGCAAATTCTCCCTCAAGACCGTCCTGCTCCTCGCGGACCAGCTCATCTCCCGCATCGAGTACATCCACGCCAAGTCGTTCATCCACCGTGACATTAAGCCTGACAACTTCCTCATGGGCATCGGCAAGCGCGGCAACCAGGTCAACGTTATTGACTTTGGCCTGGCCAAGAAGTACCGCGATCCCAAGACTCACTTCCACATCCCTTACCGTGAGAACAAGAACCTGACGGGCACGGCCCGTTACGCTTCCATCAACACCCATCTGGGTGTCGAGCAGTCTCGCCGTGATGACATGGAGTCTCTCGGCTACGTCATGCTGTACTTTTGCCGCGGCTCCCTCCCGTGGCAGGGTCTCAAGGCTGCCACCAAGAAGCAGAAGTACGACCGCATCATGGAGAAGAAGATGACGACTCCCACCGAGGTCCTCTGCCGTGGCTTCCCCAACGAGTTCGCCATCTACCTCAACTACACTCGATCCCTCCGCTTCGACGACAAGCCCGACTACAGCTACTTGCGTAAGATTTTCCGTGACCTCTTCGTCCGCGAAGGCTTCCAGTACGACTACGTCTTCGACTGGACCGTCTACAAGTACCAGAAGAACGCCCAGGCCATTGCCCAGGCCGCCGGCCAGGCCAACCCGGACGAGGATGACAAGGCCCGTGCCTCGCGCACCAACGCCGCCACCGCCGGCCAGAGCGGTGCCACCAAGCCCAACGCGATTCCCGGCTCTCGCCGCAAGATGCTTGAACGTGGATCTGGTGCTGGCGTTGACACTCCGGATACCAACCGCGCCATTGGCGGTAGCGACAGGATGTGAGTGTCTGACCAGCCCAGCCCAAAGTAAACCATTCCTTGTAAGGAATTCATTTTCCTCCGCGCGTTTAGTGTGCTTTATACCGCTGGCCAAAGGGAAAATGTGCTGACAACTATGGCTGACTCAGTGGACGATAAACAGGCTTCGCTCTGCTTCAAAGGGAGCGAACTATGCCTCTGGCAGCTATCGACCGAAATGATTGCGAAATGGCCCCCACTCTCCTCACTTGCGGGGACTCGAATCGAAATGGCGGCTGAGAAGCTGGGAGAACCGCCCTTCATCGACATTCCTGGACGCCTCCATAGATTGGCAACCCGAGCGGCGACTTGAGCGTCCGCTCCGTCTACAGGCTCTGGTCGATTCATCCGGATCTCCTTGCGGTCGCATTGTTTCTCCTTCAACATTTCCTACGCATTGCTTTATCTCGTTCTTCGACTTTGGACGCATCTTATGGCCCTCTTTAACGCATGGCTCGGATGACCCTGAACGGCATCGGGATGTCAGTGGCGGCAAGCTTCTTGCACCCATCGACAGGCTTGTGCCTTTTGGACCCGCATCTGAACGGCATGTCCGGTGATCTGCCTCGTTGGACCACCGCACAACCATGAATCCGTGGCCGGCCTCTCTTTGGGGCAAGCCCGTGCCCATGGGGCCATTCAGAGCTCCCGCAGCTGCGAGGTGCCCGGATGCTTAACGACGCCCTGGGGTCCTCGTAACCTCCATCCTCCAGGGCCCAGTGCCAGTCGTTGCGGTACAGCTGCGTTCCTCTCAGCAGGCATTTCCTTATCTTTCTTTGGTCACTAATACTGCACATCGACATTCACAACTTTCGGATTCTGATTTTGGACTCGCACCGCCGGGTACGGCTTCTGGGGAGGCATCAGGGGTTGAGGAGCCTAGCTTGAGCGGCTGGATGGCCATGTTCTGGAGGCATTACCCGATGCAGCTTCGACACCATGCCGGTCGTCAAGTTCTGTCCAGGCAATTCAGACAAGGCGATCACGCGGGGTGGTATCATGGTATCACTTGGGGTACTTGCATGGTCACTGATGTGGAACTGAGGTCCCGGTGGAGGTGAATACTCTTGCGAAGCTTGAAAGGGGCTGGGGCTTCAACGACTCGGGTCTTTAGCATACTGCATGTCTTGAGTCGACCCACAAACCCACGACGTCGCCTCGCGCCGTCCTTTCGTTGTCAAGATGCACGGGCAACCAGGCTGCCACAGTCTGGCTGACGATTGACGCTCGACATGGGAGCGGCGGAGCTCTCAAAATAGGGTACGGGAAGCAGGCCAACCAGCATACGTCAGGCAGTCTTTTGAAATTGATCGTTTGTGTTTCGTCAAGTGCTACGCGGCTCCACAGACGGGCAACGTGTTGGCATAGTTTCGTATAAGACGGCTGCTACGCCACGAGCAGACGGTGCAGGCATCACGAGGGTGGCATGGTCACATGTGCACAAACGGCAGCTAGCGTGCCGTGGCCTGTCGAAGAGTCCACGAGTCAACCCTGTGGCAGAAGCCAAAAGTGGACGAAGCCAACCCACCCAGGGCACGGAGTATGTACAATTGGTCATGATTTAGCCCAGGCGTCGTCCAAGGTCACGCATATATATACACGAACCGGCGCTCGAGGATGTGATGCTGGAGCTGATGCTGGAGCTGATGCTTGATTAATACCTTTAAGCCCTCTAAGCCTCTGCCTGAATCGTTGCCATTTTTGGACATCCGAACCGACCCCGCGCGAGGTGCCTGGTATTAATTCCAGTGAGCTCAAGCCACCACGCACCCTGCTCAGCGCCAGTACGTACCAGCAGTGACCACCCACTTCCTCTCAGCCCATCGAAGATCGAATCGGCAGAGCCCAGCCCTTGCATCATCAGATGGCGACGTCGACAGCCGTCGACCTCGACGCGCCAGACCGCAGCGCAGGCATGGCGCCGTCGACGCTCGATCTGCTGGTGCTGACCTTTAACTGCGCCAAAAGCTTGATCAGTCCCGGCGTCTTTGCCACCCACCTGCAGTCGGCGTTTGCGCAGAATGCGACGGGACTACCCGACATCGTGGTCCTGTAAGAAGAAGCTCCCGGCTTTGGCTGGACGGACGTGAGAGCGCCCGTGGAGCGGACCAACTTGTGCTAACATTGGCCCTCTGAAGCTCCCTGCAGGAAATCGCACCACTGAGCCAGGCGTTCATCGGCGACTACTTCCTCAACCCCTACGTTGCGCGGTTCGACGAGGCCATCAACCTCGCGGCGTTGCGGCATGGCGGCGAACGAGACCAGGACGTGGTATCGGTGGCGCCGACGAAGGAGACGAAAAACGGGAAGAATCAATACACACTGGTCCGGGCGCACAATGTGGGCTACACGGCGATACTGCTGTTTGCCAGGGACGCTGCTCGCGTGAGAGACCTGCGAGAGGCGGAAGTCGGGTTCGGTGCCGCCGAGATGGGCAACAAGGGCGCCGTGGGGCTGAGAGCACTCTACGACGTGGGCGACGGGGAGCGGTCGACGGAGCTGACCTTTGTGGCGACGCATCTGGCGGCCATGGAGTGGAATCTGCCGCGGCGCAATGCCAACTGGGCAGCAATTATGCGCGGCTTGACGTTTGAGAACCCAGAGACGGTGGTGAACAGAATCCGGAGCAGGGAGGGGACCTCGTCGCCGGGCAGCTCAGACGACGGCGAGGCCTCGGAGCGTCACCATCTACTGCAAGACGAGCATCACGGACAGCATGCCCAGCTGCGGCAGCAGCTCCACGACATATCCATCTACAAGCCCTCGTCGCACCTCTTCGTCGCCGGCGACCTTAACTACCGCATATCAACCACGTCTCCGCCCCCCAACGCCGCCTTCCCGAGCCTCGACCCAGAGTCGGAGCACTACTACCCGACGTTCTTCCCCCTGGACCAACTGACGCGCGAGCGGACCGCCGGGAGGACGATGCATGGGCTGGCGGAGCACGAGGTGCGGTTCCCGCCGACGTACAAGTATGTCGTGCAGCCGCCCAACGGTAGTGAAGAGGAGGAGACGGACGTGCCGTGGGAGTTTGCGTCGCACCGCTACCCGAGCTGGACGGACCGGGTGCTGTATCTCGACCTCCCCTCGTGGGTCAGGGCAAGCCGCGATGCGCCGAGCATCAAGGTCCGCGCCTACGACGCCCTGCCCCTGCTGCGCACCAGCGACCACCGCCCCGTCTACCTGCGCGTCGACGTTCCCCTCGTCTCGCCCGGCGACATGGCTCCGCCGGTGTCGCTCCTCCAGAGCTACGGGGCCGACGCTTCGACGGACCCGCGCATCCGCCTCCCCGTGGAGATTGACCCGGAGGCCTGGGAGCGCCGCAAGGCCGCGCGCCAGAAGGAGCAGGCCGTAGGATGGAGCATGTTCCTCTGGAGCACCAAGGAGGGGGCGTGGATCCTGGCGACGTTGCTGGTGGCGGGCTTTGCGGGTTACTGGCTGTACAAGACGGCTTAGAGGAGGAGACGCGAGGTCTTACATACATGTCATGGCGCGGGCATTTCCATCTCATCGTCCGGCGCAGATGGGGGGCAGGGCAGGGTTAGAGCATGTTTAAGGGAATGTCGGGCATACAGGCGAGGCGGCGTAGATATGTACTACATATGCATAAGGTATCCATGGTAGGCACGCAGTGCTGTTTTGCGCCGCGTGCACGCGAGCTATGAATGCAGGGAGGAGGCATCTGGTCACATGAACAAGCCGCTATGAGGATGACAATGATATGTTCTTGGTCGTAACTGTACAAGGGTTGGTCTCCCGCTTTCCAATAACAGGCCACCATGCAACCAACCCGTGGATTCGGCGCCTTGGAACGCGCCGTCTTCCGGATATAATGTCGTTGGATTCCAAAAGAAGAGTTAAGCAATGTGCGATGCCACGCTGTGGGTGCCTCGATATATACTCCCCCGCCCCGCTTACAGCTTGACTCGATTCAAAAGTCTTCAAGCACGCTTCTTAAAAGTCCGCAAAGTACCGGTCGTACTGCTGGGCCATCTCGGGCGTGTACTCGGAGCGCTTGCCGTCGTCCTCGGGATACGTGTCGAAGCACTGGGCATCGCCGGGGTAGCGCACGGGGGGCGCGATGGGGCCCGGGCGGCGGCGGGCCAGCATGTCGTCCCAGTTGGTGCCACGGAAGAAGGGGTGGGCCTTGACGCGGGCGGCGCCGCCGCTGATGTTGCCGAGGCGGCGGGAGCGGTCGATGGTGCAGAGGGAGAGGATGAGGTTTTTGGCCTCGTCTGATATGGGCGGGTCGTGGGGAAATGTGACGGGCTTCTCAACGATCCTGATGCTGCGTTAGGCCAACTAGGCAGAGGGAAGGGGGGGACCTACTGCTTGTAGATTTCGATGGGATTCTGGTGCCAGAATGGGGGGTATCCCGTCAGGAACTCGTACACCAGGCTGCCCAGCGCCCACCAGTCGACGGCGGTGGTGTGGCCCTTGTTATGGATCACCTCGGGGGCCAGGTACTCGGGGGTGCCGCACAGGGTGTACGTCTCGACGGGGCGCTCGTCGTGGTGGTGGCCGAGGCGCTTGGCGAAGCCAAAGTCGACGAGCTTGATGTGGCCGTCGCGGTCGAGCAGCAGATTCTCGGGCTTGAGGTCGCGGTAGGCGACGCCGCCCTGGTGCTCGTGCAGGTACTCGAGCACCAGCACAATCTCGGCGGCGTAGAAGCGGGCAACGGACTCGTCGAAGCGGCGCAGCTTGCGCAGGTAGCTGAAGAGCTCGCCGCCGGGGACGTAGTCGAGTAGCATGTAGAGCGAGTCGCGGTCGGAGAAGGAGGCGAGCAGGTTGGTGATGAAAGGGTGGCCCGCGACGTCGGCGAGGACGGCGCGCTCGTGGCGCACGTGGTCGACCTGCTTGAGCTTGATGACGTCGGCCTTGCGCAGGATCTTGAGGGCGTAGATTTCGGGGTCGGGGTCCTGGTCGAGGGGCGTCGTGGCGGCGGCAGGACGGACGAGGCAGACGCGGGCAAAGGTTCCTGCGGGAGTCAGCGGCCGTGCCTCATATCCACGCACGGGACTGCACGAGGGAGAGGGGAGCGTACCAGTGCCCAGCGTCCGCACGAGGGTGAAGTTGCCGGGCTCGAACTCGCGCGTCGGCGGCAGGGGTTCGTTATCCTGGCCGCCATCGTGGAGGTGGGGAGACGACGAGGACCCCGACGCCAGCGTCGTCGTCATGGCCGACTGCGAGTTTGCGACTGTCGCCGCCATCGCAAATCGCAAGGCCTCTCTCTGCAGGAGAAGTGAGGACGTGTCGCTGGCGCTCGCGAGTTCTACTCGCAGCAGTCCTGGTCCTTTCGGTGCGACTCGTTTCAGGTGCGGTCCATGGCCCGGCCTGGCCTGCCTTGCCGGGTGGCGGGTTCGTCCGTCGGCTGGTTGCGCCGAGGCTACGCGCGCGAGGGGTTCTCCTGCTACAGGGCCAATTGGACCATGGCAGGCGCGCAGGCGACGGGCGTGGTTGCGCGGGGAGACGGGTGCGTGTTGGCTGTCGCCGGCGCCGCGGTCGTTGTTGCTGATGCGGTTGTTGGCGGGGGCGTGATGGGGATGGGATGGGATGGAGGTCCAGGTGAGACGGACGGATGTGCGTGTAAGTGGGTGGCGGTGGTTGGTGGAGGCCAGGCCGTGGAACCACCGCCGTCACCAGGCGGGCAATGACGCAACTGGGCCGGCTTAGTCCGAGTATCCAGGGAGCAGAGTCCTCTGGCGCTGCGCTGGCGTTTCTTCACCATTACGGACCGCCGCCGTGCGGTGCGTGCGCGCGGGCGTCCCAGCAGACGGCAGACCCGTGCGGGCAGGGCTGAGGGTTGGCAAGGAGACAAGGTGCCGTCGTCTTGGGCGGACGCAGTGACGATAGAGTGAGGCGGCGGCCCTACCGATCGGGCGGCGGAGCCAGATACTACGACAATCAATGTTGCTTGCATCTGCACATGGGCTAGGCTGGGACGGCTGCGTCCCGGATGGCTGGACGGCCCAGACGGAGAGACAGTCAGCGGACGGACGGGTCAGATACATGCGTCCAGGTACATGGATTGTGGGTTTTAGGTGCTGGGCCCGCATGGTGTTGTGTGACGCGGACTCTTGGGCCGTGTTTGCCCCAGGAACGTGTATGATGTTCCAGGTTTCTTGCCGAAAGCAAATGGACGAGAGTACGGAGTAGTCCGCACCTTGTCAGCATTACGGCCGCTAGATCAGGGGCTGGGAACATTCCTGGCCAATACTAAACGTTCCGGCAGATATCCGAAGGCTGCTGAGCTCAGCCAAGCGATAAGTCCATGATGCCTCCCCGTGTGGCCAAATGAGCGCAGGCAAATCCGTGTCGTAGATCCTCTATGCGCGCCGTCTCCCGGAAGTCCCTGGGCGGTCTAGGGTAGGCAGCTTGCAGAAGCCACTCAGACGGGCGGCCCTCATGATGATAGGGGACAGCTCACCCAAGGCCTCCTCAAACGGGCCGCTGTCAAGCCAGTGTGGAGGCATGCAGGCAGCATTCTAGCCGCTGCCAGCGCTGAGGGGCTGCAGCTCCAGGCACCTCGCCCCAGCTTGGCGCGTCAGCACTGGCCGCAGCTCCTGGTGCTGGAACAAGCCCACCTGCGAAGTGTAATAACCTCCATCCATCCATCGCATCCATTCCATCAACCACCACCACCTCTACCCAAAATAGCCTCGCATCGCTCGCGATACCGCCGCCTCCCCTCCCAATTGCCCACGGTACACCTCCATCGACGCTCTCGCTCTCCAGAACCCGCGGCCACCCACGAACCCCCCCTTGCGTTGCTCCCGCCATGCGGCGTCGCTGACCGATATCGACACCGATACCATGTTCTCCAACTTCACCAACATTGTGCAAAAGGCCCAGCAGCTCATCGACCCGACCCAGGGCTTGAACCTCTCGAGCTCCGACCGCAACCCCTCCAAGGCCTCGCTTTTCCAGAGCCAGTTCCGCCTGCCCGCCTCCCAGACGCCCCTCTACGAGATCAATGCCGAGCTCACCATCCCGCCCTCCAACGCCACCCGCGGCGACAAGGACCAGGAGCGAGGATGGCACTACGCGGGCAAGCTGCACCTCTCCGAGGCCTACATGTGCTTTTCGACCACGCCCACCAGCTTCACCCAGTCGGCCAGCACCTCTACCTCATCGGCCTTTACCGGCCAGACCCACGGCGCCGGACCGAGCGGCAATGGCTTCACCTTCCCGCTGTGTGCCATCAGGCGGGTCGAGAGGCTCAATAGCCAGAACTTTCAGGTATGAGGCAGAGAAGTGTGATGCGCGGGGCGTGGTGGTCGTGATGTTTGCTGACCACGGCCTAGTTTGCGCTCGCCATCACCACATGGAACGGCCTGCTCGCGGACAGCCTCAAGGACAGGGACGGAAGCAAAGATGCAAGAGACGTCAGGGAACAGCGAATCACAATCCACCTCGCCGGCACCCGTCATGCCTGCGAGCGGTTCTGTGACGGCCTCAAGAGGGGCCTGAGGGCCGGCGTGGGCAACGTCGGCAGGTTGCGCAAGGTCGTGGCCGAGTGCTACTCGGAACACCTCCTCCGGTCAGAGGAGAGGAAGAATGCAAACCCCCCCGACGCCGGGCTGGGCATGATCTTTCGATACCCGGGCGACCCCAAGAAGCTGCGAGACCGCGCAAAGATGCGGCTCTGGGCTGAGTACCTGCGAGACAACGGCCGCAACGCCACGCTAATACGCCAACCGACCTTTCACAAGCTGATCCGGGTCGGCCTGCCCAACCGCCTGCGAGGAGAGATTTGGGAGCTCACATCTGGCTCCGGCTACCTGCGACTCGAGAACCCGACGTTGTATGCCGATACTCTGGCCAAGTTTGAGGGCCAGGAATCGCTCGCTATTGACGAGATCGAAAAGGACCTGAACCGAAGCTTGCCAGAGTACCCTGGCTTCCAGAGCGAAGATGGAATCGGCAGGCTACGCCGAGTCCTGACTGCCTACAGCTGGGTCAACGCCGACGTTGGCTACTGCCAGGCCATGAACATTGTGGTGGCGGCCCTGCTCATCTACATGTCGGAATCCCAGGCCTTCTTCCTTCTCTCCGCCCTCTGTGATCGCCTGGTACCCGGATACTACTCGACGACCATGTACGGCACGCTCTTGGACCAGAGGGTCTTTGAGTCCCTGGTCGAGAAGACGATGCCCATTCTCTGGGAGCACCTCGTCAAGAGTGACGTCCAGCTGTCGGTGGTGTCGCTGCCCTGGTTCCTCTCGCTTTACGTCAACTCGATGCCTCTCATCTTCGCCTTCCGCGTGCTGGACGTCTTCTTTGTCGAAGGCCCCAAGGTCCTATTCCAGGTCGGTCTCGCCATTCTGCGTATAAACGGCGAGGAGCTGCTGGACGCGGCAGACGACGGGGCCTTCATCTCGTTTCTCAAGACGTACTTTTCCAGGCTCGACGAGTCTGCCCATCCCAAGTCGGAGAATCCGAAGCTGCGCGCCGTCACGCGATTCCAGGAGCTCATGGTCGTGGCGTTTAAAGAGTTTTCGGGCATCACGCACAGCAGCATCACGGAACTGCGGTTGAAGAAGAAGGATGCGGTTCTCAACAACATTGAGAGCTTCGCCAAGAGGACAGCCATTCGGAACCTGGGGCCCGACAGCAAGCTGCTTAGCGCGGACGAGCTGGGGTCGCTCTACGACCGATTCTACAGCGTACTATACGAGCGGCAGCAACGAGATCGGATGATGCAAGAAGAGCAGCAGCGGAGAGCCAAGACGAGTAGGATGGGGGCCTCCGAGATCTTCGCTTCTGGCCCCCAGAGCGAGGTTGAAAAGGGCCGCGTTGGCCTCGGCCCAAGCACCAGCCTCATGGACTACGACGCCTTCCGGGAGTTCCTGGCAAGCATGTCGAAATGGGCCATTTCCGATTCTCCAAACCATTCGAGGCGGGAAACAGGCGCAGACATGGACAGGTATGCAAAGTTCAGCAGCGCTAGGAGAGCCCCTGACGTGATGTCGCCGTGGGGAGCCGGTCCGGAGCCTGCCCAACACGACTTCCTGCAACGCCTGTATAAGAAATGGGATGTGGATGGCAACTCGGCCCTGACGCTCCAAAACGTTGTTACTGGGCTGGCCGGGATCAAGGGCAAGCGTGACATCATGGGCACAATCACCTACTTTTTCGAACTCTACGACGACAACGGCGACGGCAAGGTAGWCCGAGAAGGGATCCTCCGGATATCCGAGGCGCTACTGTTTCTGTCCAGACGTGGACTCGATGGTACCCTCAGCCCCAACGCCTCGAGCACGGCCTTGAATGGCGATGCAAGCAGTGCGCACGAGTCTCAGAGCAGCCTTCCCTCGGGAATAACGACGAACGAGCGATTCTTGGGCAGCGTCAGCGCCTTCATTCGACGGTGCTTTGAGTATGCGGATCCGGATCACCCTCAGAACGGCGGCTGCGACGATGACGAGCCGTCGACGACCCAAGATGGAGCGGCCAACTCGAGTGCGTTCGCCATTGGAGACGATGAAGACGAGGAGGACTTGCTGGGGCTCGAGTCGCCGTCTGGGTCCCCCTCGAAGGCGAAACAGGCCAAGGACCCGTCTTTGGCACAAGACGACGGCTCTTCAGGGGACGGCAAGGACACTTGTCGGCGCCGGGTGTCCAAGGCAAAGTCGGAATCAGCCAACGCGGCTTTGGACCCGGCACATCCCCTTCACATTACACTGCCAACATTCAGGATGGTCGTCTTGGCCGACGAACTTCTCGAACAGTTCTTTGAGTCGTCGTTCCCGTGTTCGTTCCACGTAATAGAGGGAGTACAGACGGCTGCCGCAACACCGTCGAGCTCGCTGACGACGTTCTCGAGCCTGGGCTTTGGTGCAAGGCCGCCGGTTCCGACGCCGTCGGGCCCGCCGGGAGCGGGACGCGGCCTGCGTGGTGTGCTGGACAACATCGTCACAGACGGGATGCGGGTGGCTACCGAGGTGCGGAGGCGGATGGAAGAAACGCAAAAGGAGCTGGAGAAGAACGCCCTGCCGGGCCAGCGGCCAGAGGAGGAGGAGGAGGACGACGACGACATTGGCGTGGCTGTAGGGGCGAGGAAGGGTACCGGAGGTGCCAGCCAAGACATTGAAAGACGGTCGGTAAAGAGCACGGATCGCGACCTACTGGACGGCCTAGACGCGGGGGCCGGAGCACCGTCAAAGGACCAGGAGTCGAGCTTGATAGACATGGACCCTGGTGATGGGAAGCAGGGAGCCGAGGGCCTGGCTACGTCGGGAACCGGAGTGGTGGAGTTTGAGGGATGAGGACTGCGATGTGGGCGGATACATTTTGTACGACTGAGGAGACTATTGATATGGCGAGGTTTGTCTGGTTGACGAGACGGTAGACGGATGTGTGGCAGCGTGTAAAGTGGCTTCACGGGAACGAGAGGTGTGGGCGCAAGCGAGCTGGAGGACTAGCATCACGGGTGCATGCCGAGCCGATAAGACGAGTAGACGCCGGTTCAGAACGTGTCGGGTGGCTCGAGTAGCTGCCGGGGACGGGCGAGACGAGGCATGTCGGGCGGCGATGACAGCAATATATGAGCATTCCCAGCGGGTATGTCACTCACTTCACGAGTAGCACTTCACGAGTAGACGAGAGCAGCAGCAGCAGCAGCAGCAGCAGCAGCAGAGCACAGTGCTCTGCCTCATCCGCATGGCAACCGTTCACTTGGGTGCGCCGAAGCTTCTTCTGCCAGAAATGACCGGTCCCGTCACGGCGCAGCAGCGGCACTGCGCGTCTCCATACCCTCGTCAACTTGGGCGGGCGTCAGATGTCGTAGCCCGAGCGGCGCATGTCGGCGAGGGCCTTCTCGACGACCTGGGCGTCGGCGGCGTGGGTCATGCGCGCGGCGGCGTGGCGCGCGTCGACCCATTCGAGCTGCAGGTGCTGCTCCCAGGGCTCGCGCGTGTCGGTGCGCGGCGTGGCCGTGGAGTCGCCCCTGGCGGCGTACCAGAAGACGAGCTTGGAGGCGAGGGTGCCGTCGCAGCGGTAGGCGCAGACGGCGAGGGGCTCGCAGCTGGGCAGCCAGTCGGTCACGTCGCCGACGTTGGGGCGGGCCTCGATGTGGGCGTGGGCGTCGAGCAGGGCCTGCGAGGGCGTGGCGCGCGTGGCGACCCTCAGGGGGAGGGCCTCGACGACGAGGCCCGTCTCCTCGTGCGTCTCGCGCAGGGCGGCGGCGAGCAGGTCCTCGCCGATGTTCTTGCGGCCCTTGGGCAGCTGGGTGGTGTTGGTCGAGGGGTCGTGGAGGAGGGCGACCTTGCGGCGCGGGGGGTCGACGGGGACGCAGCCGCAGGAGACGATGAGGTCGTGCGAGGGGGCGAAGCGCTGCGTGAAGTCGGAAGGGGGGAATTGGGGCGTCGCGGTGGCGGTGGTGGTGGTGGTGGTAGTGGTGACGATGTCGCTGGCGGCTGTGGGTGCCATGGCGAGCGTTGCTGTGAAGCGGCGACGCGAGAGGTTCCGACGCGAGAGGTTGGAGGGATGGTGGACAGGCAGACAGCCGGCCGGCCAGAGAAGAGGCGAGGAGACGACGCTTCTCTTGTACACGACCGCATCCCAACACAGCCACCCACCCAATGCATACCTCTACTCTATCCGTCCATGGTGGGTGCCGCGCGAACCCCCCAGGTCCCGTGATGCTGAGCCGCACGCACGCCGGCGGAGTCACGCTCCCGGGCTGCGGGGGACTCAGCCCGCCCGCGGGCAGCTCAACCGCGGACACGCACCTCAGCCCTCCTGCACGGCGGCTGCGGGGCGACGGATGCTGCACATACGAGCATGTACAGGCACGTACTCCGTGCGTACGGGTGCCGTGGCGCGTCACACATGGCGGATCTGGCCCGTTCGAGACGCGCCGCGCGGGCGGTGCGGCGCCCAAACGGGCACTCGACGACCCGGTTCTGCTCGCTCGACGCCGTCCGGCCAGCATCGCCCGGGGTGTCCTGCACGCACGGCCGTGCCACAACTGCCGTGTCACCCACGAGTCAATGCCGGCATCCAGCTCGTGGGCAAGGCGCGCTGCTCGCACATGGCCGCTCGAGGCCCCCCCGCGTCCTGGACGGCCTGGACTCTGGACCAGCCGCCACCGCGGCTTCTCGACCCGGCCGCGCGCCGGGTCGAGAAAGCCCTCTCCCGCTTGGCCGTCCTGCCCCCGAGG
Source organism: Tolypocladium ophioglossoides CBS 100239 (assembly GCA_001189435.1). NCBI lineage: Eukaryota > Fungi > Ascomycota > Sordariomycetes > Hypocreales > Ophiocordycipitaceae > Tolypocladium > Tolypocladium ophioglossoides. Next base: position 79,852 of record LFRF01000016.1, on the reverse strand, counting down.
CGCTTCGTCTTCCGCGCCCGCCTGTGCGCCGCACGTTCCGCGCCGGTAGCCGGGCCGGTAGCCGGGGACAGTGTGCGGCGAGTGTTGCATTGTATCCTGCATCATCTGCCCGTCTCGTCTGGTCGAGATGTCTCGCTCTGGTTTATCCTTGTCCCCCGCGGGGCCTGACTAGCCAACGACGCATTTGGCAGAGTTCTGGCCGACGCTGTGGCCGTCTCCTGGCAGCCCCCTGCCAGAAGCCTCCTTTCCGTTGTAGCTGACCTTGCAAGGCCTGTAGTGGCCGACTTCGAACCTGGCAATACGAGTATAGCGTATCCATGGCCGTCCCGGTCTTGGCGGAAGGGAGTGCAGAGTACGCCAGCTATCGTGGATGCTATTTCCTCCACACGACCTTCCCTTCCTACCATGGACACTGATGACGAGAGCGAGTTAGATTTTTTTGTCATCAGTCGATATCACAAGTCGATATTAATCTGAAGATTGTAATGGCGTTGCACGAAGCACGGGGAAGTGGAGCAGAACGTGAGTCCGTTCCTGAGCTTATTGTTAATGTTATAATTAGGCTGTGGAGTGGGGGCGATGTGGGGGCGATGTGGGGGACGGTGTGGGGGCTCCTCGTCCTCCCGTCATGCTGCAGCCCGACACGGGCTCCTCCATTGCCTCTCTTCGTCCTCACGCACTAGATTGGAACTATCGCCATGCAGTGACAGAGCACTGCCCCGAACGAAGCGCACCATGCAATCAGAATCGCAACCACGTTGAGATACCGAGTTCATGTCCAGCAAGCCTCGGATTGAAAGGCGGGGTGACGGGTGTGTGTGTGACGTGCTCGCCCCGCCTCATCGGCTGCGGTTACTCCGTACATCACCTTGAAGTCCACCTCCCTCAACAATCTCAGCAAAGAGCCGTTTCGACATCCATCGTGGAACCTATACGGATTTCAGTCCATGCCATGGCTGTAGAACCATCAAGCCTCGCAATGTCCCCGATTCTGATCGTGGGCGCGACGAGGGGCCTCGGCGCAAGCCTCATCAACCAATACGCTTCCGAGGTTGGCGCCCTCGTCTACGGTACAACACGGTCCAACATCATCCCCAGCGCGTTCCCCGCCCACGTCGCATGGCTGCCCGGAGTCGACCTGATGGAGTCGGGCGTAGGCGACAGGCTCGTCGAGCTGCTGCTGCTGGCGGGCGGTTCGAAGCCGCTGTCCACAGTTGTACGTCTGAAACAGCCCGGCTGCAGCACCCGAGATCTAACCCGTCGCAGATCATCACGGCCGGCCACTTCACCACCGAGGACCTGAGCGCGGACCGGGGCCCGCGCTGGGAGGAGGAGCAGCGCATGTACACGACCAGCTCCATCGCCCCCGTCTTCATCGTCCACCGGCTCGTCCAGGCCGGCCTCCTGCAGAGCGGCTCCCGCGTCGTCCTCGTGTCGTCCGAGGCCGGCAGCATCGCGCTGCGGCACAAAAAGGAGGGCGGCGGCAACTACGCGCACCACGCTAGCAAGGCGGCCCTCAACATGGTCGGCAAGCTGCTCAGCCTGGACCTCAGGGACAGGGGCGTCGTCGTCAGCATCGTGCACCCGGGGTTCATGCGCACGGAGATGACTCGGGGCGTTGGGTTTGACAAGTACTGGGACGACGGCGGAGGTGAGCTTCAGGCCGTCTGCTTGCCTGAGACGGGGACGTGCGTGGGCTGACGATGGCGTGCAGCCGTTACTCCGGACGAGGCCGCGGCGAGCCTGATTGAGTGGATCGACAAGCTCGACATGTACAAGTCTGGCGAGTACTGGGCTCCCAGGGGACCGCGTGAGTACCACGCAAGCAATGAGGCAGCTTTGTCGTCACTGCTGACGACTCTCATCAACAGGCGACATCGGGACGGCGCAGGCGGTCCTCGGACAGAACCTGTCCACGCCGCTGCACCTCCCTTGGTAGCGAGTGGCGCCCGATATAAGACCAGCGTGCCGTCCGGTGTGTTGGGCGCCCGCCTAAGATGACCTCATGCTATGGAGTCGAGATGCCAACTAAACATTAGTCTCATCGGCATCAGACCTCGCTCGAAGCAGGTCTATTGCTACCGAGTACGTTCTGTCAGATTTGCTTTTCTATTTTACGAGACCGAAGCTTGATGACAAGACTCCAAGAGTGGATGCAGACTTGACGACGCCGCAGGCGGGCTACGGGAGGCTGTATTACAAGCACAAGTGCCTCATGTTGGCTTATACTACAGGTTACGAAAGGAGGTATGCTACTCTATGTACTATACGGACGCATCAAGGCGCCTTTTGTTTTTATTATCGTCGTCCGTCTCTGCTCTGCAGCCCYGCGTGGCCTTGTAGCTGCTGCTAACGGCTTACGCAGCTCACGGCT
>LFRF01000016.1:0-76978 GCA_001189435.1 Tolypocladium ophioglossoides CBS 100239 | reverse complement strand
ATCGTCGTGGCCACGTTGTTGCCCATGACCTAGGCGCACACCATAGTCAGCGCCTCGCACTGCGTCGGGTTGACCTTGCCCGGCATGATGCTACTGCCCGGCTCGTTCTCCGGCAAGTTCAGCTCGCCGAGGCCGCACCGCGGGCCGCTGCCCAAGTAGCGCACGTCCTGGGCGATCTTGGTCAGCGAGCCGGCTAGCGTGTTGAGGCTGCCGTGGGCCTGGACGATAGCGTCGTGCGCGGCTAGGGCCTCGAACTTGTTVGGGGCCGTCTTGAACTCGGTGCCCGTCATCTTGGTTACCTCGTCGGCGATGGCCTCGGCGAAGCCCTCAAAGGTGTTAATGCCGGTGCCCACGGCCGTGCCGCCCTGGGCCAGCAGGCGTAGGTCTGGCAGGGAGCTCTCGACGCGCTTRATGCTAAAGTCGAGCTGCGCGACGTAGCCGGAGAACTCCTGCGCGAGCGTCAGGGGGGTGGCGTCCTGCAGGTGGGTGCGTCCAATCTTGATGATCTTCTTGGCCTCGAAGTCGTCGACCTTGGCCTGGAGGGCGGCGCGGAGGCTACGTAGGGCGGGTAGTAGGTCGCCCTCGAGCTCGAGCACGGCGGCGATATGCATTACGGTGGGGAATGTATCGTTAGACGAGGCGCTGCGGTTGACGTGGTCGTTGGGGTGGACGGGCTTCTTGCTGCCTATCTGGCCGCCGAGGATCTCGATGGCGCGGTTAGAGATGACCTCGTTGGCGTTCATGTTGGACTGGGTGCCCGAGCCCGTCTGCCAGACGACGAGGGGGAAGTGGTCGAGCAACTTGCCGTCAGCGACCTCCTTAGCCGCCTGCTGGGTGGCCTGGCCGATCTTGGGGTCTGCAAAACCGCTSACGGGTTAGCTTTGAGTTTACTTACTTGCACCACCTGGGGCTATTGGCAGTACTCACCGAGGCCGTAGCGCATATTGACCGTCGCGGCGGCGCCCTTGAGGACGCCAAAGGCCTTGATAACGGGCGGCGGCATGCGGTCCTGGGGCTGGTTGATGCGGAAGTTCTCGAGCGAGCGSTCCGTCTGGGCGCCCCAGTACCTGTCGGCAGGCACCTGGACCTCGCCAAAGGCGTCGCTCTCGGTTCGTGTCGCGGGCGCCATGTTTCTCGCGGTGGTGTGGATGCCTCTGCTGGCGATGGAGAGGAGGGCTCGAGGCTGCAGACGGAGGCGTTGAGGTTGCAGTTGACGTCGGAGCTGGGGGGTCCACGTGTGGCATGTGGCTATTGAAGCTGCTCCTGCTACTGAAGCTGCTGGTCTGCCGGTTCTCGGCATGCAGGACCTCGCAAAGCCCGAGGCCGTAGCTGTCCGTAGCATGCTGATTGGTCGTCCGACTATGGTTCAGCGGGCAATTGGTGTCTGTAGAGACGGGAATGAATACGTGGACAACGCTAGGCCTCGATTTCTGTTCTCCTGCCTCGCTACGGAGTACATGGAGAGAATTAATTTTTATCTGGGCTGGAGATGGGAATTGCCTCCATTCCGGTTATTTTTCGGACCACCTCATGCCGCCAGCGAGCTTTCGGAACACGAAGGAAGCAACGGGGTAAAGCTCGGCTCGACGCCAGACGGTTTTTGATGCATTGAGGCTTGATCTTCTTGAAGCAGCCACAGAGACAAAAACGACGCGCTCGTGGGGTAGGCATAATAAACAATCAACAAGCTGTCTTTAAGTTTCGCTACGTGCCGAGATGGGGTCCAGAGCTGCCCTCACAGTACCGTACATGTACGTGTACGTGCCACCAAGCTGCCCGCTGCCCAGAGATCAGACAGAGCCAGCGTCAAACGCATGAATCTCCAGCAGCCCCCAGAACTGACGCATGCTCCAAAGACAAAATCGTAAACATGGGCAGCAGGTCGAAAGCCCAGAGGTCAATGCTGCGAAGGTTCGGATGAGATGCGCGCATTGCGGCCTTCGAGATCTGCACCCGCCTGCGTCCCGCCTCGTGTTCAGTGACCTCACAGGGTCGGGCTCCCCTGACCGCTGCCCCGCAAACCCCTGAACCGAAAGCCAAAATGGGGCACCAGGGGATCCGCTCAGGCTTCCCCTGCAGGAGGTGGATGGAAGCCCTGGTGCCCTTTGTTAAACTTCGACACTGCCTGGCCTCGTGAGTCGCGTTTAGGGTTTTCCAGAATTCTTGTTTTCTTGTTTTCTTGTTTTCTTTTTTTCTTTTTGACGATGGCTGCCTGTGCGAGAAACTCAACGAAAGCAGGGGGACACCCAGAGCCCCATCCAACCCATACAGATAATCTTAGCAAATAAGTAACTCGTATACAGTCCGCCTGGTAGCCAATTCAAGGCACAGCGTGTAACCACCATCAGTCCTGTTTCGCGTCCTCCGTACGAAGTACGGAGTACTTGATACCAATTCATGATTTAGGCCTGGTGGCGCGTTGAGGAGGCTGGCCTGCAGCTCTAGGCCCCTGCTCAGGTTGGCCTCGAGGTACGGAGTACGAAGTAACCCCAAATCGTACGTACTTCGTACTCCGTACTTCGCAGTCTCCACCGTCCATCCCACTTCCAAGGTTAAGGCCACCTGGTGCCATGCTGGCGCCTGCTCAAGCCCCAAAACTTACCTGCTCCGTACCTGTATTTTGCTGAGTACTAATATCCAACGACCAGTACCAACAGGCCACCAGCTTCTTGGTGAGCCTCCCGTTTGCACTCCTTGCCTGGGCTTCAACCAAACACTTGCATCCCTCTGCGGAGATACTATCATCACGCCCCGAGCGCATCGCCAGACGCGCCGACTCGCCGCCAACCGCCTCGGCCTCGCCGCGTTTGGTTTGTGACTGACGCTGCCTCCGGCGTCCGTCCGTCTCTCCAACCTGAGGTCGTCGGGTCCCTTTCTGTATCCTCAAACCGCCGAGTCGGAGCCAAACAAAACAGGAGCCGCTGTCGTGGGACAAAGAGGCGACCCAGCCTGCAGAATCCGCCAACCAACCAACCCGGCGTTCCATTGCGTCTTGCTCTCAGGCTCAGCTCCCGCTCTCCCGACACGAGTTGTCGCTGCTGCAGTCACCGCCGCACGACTTTGTTCCTTGCTGAGCAGCATCCTTCACCTGCCGATCGACGCACCCCCAGCATCCATCCTCTCACGACCAGCGAGCCCCTTTTTAGCTGGGGCCTCCAGCCATCGCCCCGCTGCAGCAACCCGTCGTGTCTGCGGCCATTCGCATCGTGGTTCGCTGCCCATTGCTTGGTACCTATGACACTAGGCCTCGTGCCAGGAGCCTTTGCAACACGCGCCTCGAGCCGCTGGTAACCAACCATCAACCGACACCAATATCGTCTTCTTCATCGTCATATCATCACAGTCCACGTCATCAGCCAACATGTCGTTTTCAGACCCTTTCCAGCAGGGTGAGCCGCTGCCCCCTCCCCTCCCCKCCCCTCGTCTCCCCTCGGGCCCCCTTTCCATACGCTTCGAGTTTCTGCTGCACCCTTGCGGCATCCTCTCGSCTCCCTCCCTCGCCAAGGGAGCGAGGATTCGTCTCCAGACTTGAATTTCCCGATCCCCGCCCAGCCAATACCGTCGAGCATCGGGCGGGCAAGGACTGGCACACTTGGCGCGCATGACCATCGGTCGCGCTATCAGCGGCCGTCCGTCTCTGCTCTGCCAAGTGGAGAGATTGTCGTGTTTCACGTTGCTCTCTGCTCTTCGGAGTCACGGTTACCTGCTTGCGTATCTGCACCTGGCCGCTCGCTGATCACTTTCTCTTTGAACAGGACAACAGCCAGCTGTCGCGCAGTCTGCTGGCCTCTCCCTTAATCTCTCCTCCAACAACCCCTTTCGCAATCGAGCCGCTTCGCCTTCGAGCATCGACGCCGCCTTTGCCTCGCCGAGCTCTCCATTCGACGATCCTCCTCCCCGCCCGTTGTCGCGAAACCCGTTCCTCGACCAGGCCGCACCGCCCGCCAAGTCGCCCGGCGCCATGTTGAGCCACTCCAATTCTAAATCTCTGTCGGCAGAAGAGATCTTTGTACGTCTAGTCTCCCCCACCTCGCCCGTTGTTTGTCTCTAGAACTATGTTTGCGTGCTACCAGTCTCTCGTGTTGGGTATCACGCGGCTTGACTGGCTGGCCATCAGTGGCACCTATAAGCTAACCTCCACGAATCACAGAACTCCCTAACTCTCGACGACAAGAAGTCAACCGAAAAGCCGGCCGTCGCTGCACCTGCGCAGCGTCGCCCCATGGATCTCCAGCCGGGTCCCCGCCGAGGGGAGAACCAGCCGCTCGCCAGGCCGCCCAACGGCAACCACCGCCCCACGCGATCGCAAGAAGAGGCGTTGAGGGCCCGAAAGCCGCAGGCAAGCGGCCCCCGACCAGGCCCTCCGGACTCTCCTCAGCGAAAGCCGCAGCGGCGCCCACGACGGAACTCGGAGTCCTCCGTCCTGGATCTGAACGCTCAACCTATCACAGAGGACGAAATGAAATTGATTGAGGCCAAGCGGATGCGCGATCGCCAGCGGCGCGAGTGCGAGGGCCGTTCGTCGGGCCGTGACGGCCGCGAGGGCAAGGACAAGAGCAAGTCGGGTCGGCCGAGCCGCCGACTGGATATCATCGACCAGCTTGACGCCACTAGCATTTATGGAACTGGATGTATGTTACTGTTACTCCCTTGGGCATCATGCACGGTTTGCTGACCAATTGCCAGTGTTCCACCACGACGGCCCCTTTGACGCTCTGAACCCTCACCGAAACCGCCAGAGCAGCCGTCGTGCGCCCATGCAGGCGTTCCCTAAGGACTCGCTCAACAACTCCATTGGCGGCGCAGGCCCCCTCAACCAGAACCCCGATCATGCCGTGTTCATGGGCAACGGTACGGATGAGGCGTTCCGAGACTACGCTGGAGGCGGGAGGAACAAGAATGGTTACAACTACCCGACGCCGTCGAATGGGGAGGCGGTAATATTCGACCCAATTGCGCGTGGCAACGTGGTTCACGGCGATGAGAGCCACGGCCTAGGCACCTCGACCTTCCTTGAGGGCACCCCCGCCGCGAGAACGGCGATTGCCCGGCGTGAAGCAGAGCAGGCGCAGGAATTCACCGAAGGTGGCATCCAGCGCAAGAAGTCGCTGGCACAGCGCATCCGACACATCAACAAGGGTCAGCGAGGGGACTTTGCATCCTCTGGCCGGATGACGAACCCTGAAGGCCCATATGGCAAGCGGTCGCCGGATCCCATGCCAACGGGCGCGAGCGTCGGGTCTGACTCGAACCCCTTCTTCGCCGAGTTCGGCAAGGGCAGCGACTACATCAGCGTCAAGCCCCAGGACGGCGCCATGCCGCCAACCAGCCCCCCTCCCGTGCCACGTCGAATGTCTGGCGGACCGCTGGAGCGACGAGCGACGACGGACGCAACCGCGACGACGGCCTCGGAAGATGCCCCGGCCAAGCCCTCGGGCATCCTGGGCCGAATGAAGAGCTTGAAGGGTGGGCGACGACCTAGGAACGCCGACAATGGCCAGGGGCCAAATCCCGGAACGGCCATGTAGCGGCGAGGGAGAGCACAACGAGAGTTTTGGCCATGAGCAGCAGGCTGAAGAGGGCCCCGCTTGGTGCGAGGAGAGCAGAGAGTCGGGTCACATTGGGACGCAGGGGCTCCCAGCTCTGTATGTGGAACGCGAATGGTTTGATGACGGGAGCGGGGGCAACTTGCCTTGCTGTATAGGGGCTATGGCCCGAGAGCCAACGGCCCCTGATGTCCGCAAATGGGGACACGAACAGAGGCAATGACGGCACATGCACCGAGAATGTCCAGCAACTAGCCCTACTCTCGGTGGGAGAGAAGTGCAATTCTTGTTCAATACCTTGAAACACAGTTCGATGGAGTACGATGGGGGGGCGGGGGCGGGGGGTGGCAGATAACGAGGGCAGGACATTAATTGCCAGAGAATCCCTAGGCAGATTGCTACGAATAAACCTTTTTGTTATTCTACAGAGGGGGTTCTGTGAACCGAATGAAATATGTAGAGAACCAGGCGGAAGTGGTGTTGTGTTGTGGTTGTGAGGCTCCTGGTTGCTGACATGACGCGGACGGTGCATACTCTGCGCACACAACTCTCCTTTGACATGATTCCTCCATGCCTGTCTGCCAACACCACGCAAGCCATGTCTGGGACATCCCTCAACCAAGGCGCAACGTTGACAGAGCGGTGGGTATCCCTGGAGATTTTGGACATTATCCGTTGACATCTCGGTCCGTTGACATCTCGGTCCGTCGACGCTCCGTCTCATGGACAACATCCCATCCCCATGCACCCACACGCTTCCAGCGTCGGCCGTGGAAGCACCGGCCTCGCAGGCGAGCTCGCAGCACTTCCCGCTCGAGCCCACGCCCGCGTCCACGCTCGCGGCCAGGGAGGCGGCACGCAGGAACGAGGCGCGCGCGCTGGGCCCGTGCCGCAGCGGGTGCGCGCAGCTGGACGACTACGTGTTGCTGGGGGGCGGGCTGGAGAGGGGCTGCGTGGTGGGCGTGAGTGCCGAGGAGGAGGATGCGTTTGCGTTGGTGGTGCGTGTTTCCCTCTCCTCTTCCCGAAGCGGGTGTAGGGTGTGCTGGGTGCTGACGACGCGGGCAGCTGGGGCTGCAGGTGCTCGTCCGCGCGCTCCTCGACGACGGGGCGGCGACGGCGCTGGTGGTGACACCACGGCCGGCGAGGGTGCTGCTGCGGGCGCTGCGGGAGGCCATCGCGGCGGAGCTGGGGGCAAGGCGCGTGGACGGGGCGGAGGCGCAGGCGGAGCTGGCGAGGGCGTGCTTGGAGAGGGTGATGCTGTCGTGCGTGTTTGACCTGGATGGGCTGTGGGAGGTGCTGGCCGATCTGGATGCGCCGGGGGGATCGCCGCCGGCTTCGATGCCGGCTTCGATGAATGCTCCGGCGGCGGCGGCAGCAGCAGCAGCTGCGGATCGTCGTCCAGCGAGGCCGCCCGTTTCAGAGATCCAGGACAGCCAGGACGAGGCGTCGATATCGTCGCCCCCATCACCATCGCCATCGCCATCGCCATCGCCATCACCACCACCGCCGCCGCCGCCGCCGCCGCCGCGCCGAGAAGCAGACGCGCGACGCCCGCCCAGCGTCATCCTCGTCACGCACTTCTCTGCCCTCCTCACCAGCCTCTTCGCCCAGCGCGAGAAGTCGGCCGCCCACACGGTCCTGCAGCTCCTTGGCGCGCACCTGCGCTACATCTCCCGCAGCCTGCCCTCGCACCCGCTCGTCCTGCTCCTCAACTCGACCACCACCACCTCATCCTCCTCCACTGACGCCACCAGCAAAAGCGACAGTAACCAGCGGGCGAACACGCCCCGGAAGCAGCCGCTCGATCCCACCCTGCGCTCCGTCTTCAACCCGCCGCTGCCGCCGCCGCTCCCGGGCTACGCCGCGCCGGCGTCTGCGCTCCGCAGGAACAAGCCCAGCTTCGGGCTCGTCTTCTCGCAGCTGCTCGACCTGCACTTGCTCTGCGCGCGGGTTCCCAGGGGGACAGACGACGCGGACACCGTGTACAGGGCAGAGGGAGCAGGGGCAAGACGGTGCGAGGCAACGGCGGCGAGGTACGTGACCGTTGTCGAGGTGCTGCTCGACGACATGGGCCTCTGGCGGGGCAGGACGGGCCACCGGCCGTGCAGGGAGCAGCGCTGGGCGGCTGTGGACGTCGTTGGTGGCAGGGTCGTGGATGGGTTTGCGAGAGCTGAGAGAGTATATCCCGAGCTGAAGCTGGCGGCTGGGTTCGAGGGACGGGGGCCGTGACCTCGATGTCGAGGACAACATCTCACGATACTGCTTCATGGTTACGACATATACTCTAGCCCAATACCGGCCCCGTATCAGACCTCGGGGCAATCAAAGACGCACATCAACGTCATCAGTATCAGACCTCGGTCACCGAAAAGTGCTTTCGAATCGATGTACTTCGTACGCGCAAATTATAATAACCCGCCCTTCCTACCGCCCCGATTAGGCCCGTCGACAACCGCTCAGTCACAAACAATGCCATTTGCTTCACAATTCACAATTCACACATCGCTAATCCCTTCCAGCGTACACGCGCCCCTTTTCCTTCTCGCTCCCGTCTCCCCCTTCCGTCCCGCCTCCAGCCCACCCACTGGGGGAGGTTGCTGAGCAGGTCAGATATAAAAAAAGTGAAAACAACATGGATCCATCCGGCGAAGAAAACCACCCCCCGCTGTAGCGTACCTCGAAAATCGGCATACCACCTCGCTACGGTGCACAGTCTCCGCCTTGCTCTCAAGTCCCAGGCCAGGAACCCGGGATGCGTTCCCGCACTTCCCCGCGAATAAGACGTATACTAAACAATGTTCGCTTCAACAATCTCTTTGTTTCTGGCTGACGAGGGCCGCCGTGGGGATAGAAGCGGCACGCTCGGGATGCCATCAAGTGATACAAGAAGAATTTCCTGGAAGGATTCTAGTCTAAGTTTGTTCAAGTGGGAGGAAGGCGTGAAGACCATGACTATCGTGGGGATACCGTGTTGCTGAGCTGGGGGGGGGAGGCGGACGCAGAAAGCATTTCCGACTTTCGGTTGATCTTCCAAAAGTCGATGGCCTCGACGACGTCCTCTCCCCGCTCGTCCTCGTATGCAAACAAAATCTTAAGCATCGTTAGTGACAAAGTTCTGCAGAAGAGGGGTTTAAACTGTTGCAGCATACCTCGTGTGTGCTGCTGTGAAGCATCCGAATATTCCTGTGGGGCACAATATGGACCGCGCCATTCTCTATGTTGCGCAGCTCGATAAAGTTGGGCTCAAACGCAAGGATCCAGGGGTAGCTGAGTGCAAAGCTCTGCGGAGTACCCTCCCAGTCGATGCGCCACTCGGGTCGCGCTCGCCACCCGTTCCTGTTGACAAAGAACGAGAATTCCGAGTAGTTGAGCAAGAACTCCCCGTTAAGACGTTCAATGTGAATTGGCCTGACCCCTTCCTTGCGCGCAACAAAGTCGAGCGAAGTGTCAGCCTGATCCAGGAGCGACTGCGTCTCGAGCGTCTCGAGCGACACAACCTCGAAGCCTCTAGCGCATGCCACGCAGAGCTTCGACTTGAGGAAATGGACCGACGACGACTCGGTAGGGATGTAGAACTCCTTGAACGGCCTGAGCTCGTCTTGGCCGCCAGCCATGAACTTTCCCAGGCCCTTCTGCTTCTTAGCCTTGGTCATGGCATCGTTCGGCTCAAACACCTTGATGGTCGTCGACAACGCCGAGGACTTGACGCAGCACACGAGATGCCTGCCCAGGCAGATTCCAGTCTTGAAGAAGCTGCAGTGATTCTGAATCTTCTTTGGTCGCTTGGCCAGGGCCGGCTCGTCAGGGTTCAGCGCAGACAGCGAGTACGACTGCAGCGTCTTGTTCGACAGCACCAGCAGAAGCTGATACTCCTCCAGGATATCAATCTGGGTAACGCTGGTAGTCTCCAGCACTCTCCTTGGAATCTGCTCCCTGTTCTTGCGGTCCGATAGGTAAATGCCATTGTCCGTGCCAAACAGAAGCTTACGTCCACCGTCTGTCTATGATCAGTACTAGTCTCATCTTCACAGGAACTTGCGAACTTGCTTACCAAAGGGCGTAACGCAGTTGATCTGATTGGTACCCACGAAGAAGTTGCTGGAGATGATGGTCGTGTTGAAGAAGTCGGCGCGGCCACGAAGTCGCTGCTGCGCATTGTCGATAAACTCGAGCCATTTTTTGCGGGCGGCCTGGTTCGCAGCAAAGAGAGTGAGCTCGTATCCGGCTTTGCCCAGATGGCGAAAGGTAATCGGCCATCCCTCTCCCTTCCTGGGCTCAAAGTTGTTCGCCCTGATCGACGGGATCAGACTCGAAGAGGAGCGCTTGATGCCCTGGACGGGAATAACTTCTTCCATCTCGCGGATCGCGAGGAGCTCCAAGGGGATGGGGCGTCGATATGCCTTGACCTCCTCATTTTTCCCACTCTGCTTGATACGTACGAGCAGCACAGCGTGGTCGAAGAGGAATGAGGTGATTTCGGAGGGATCGGTCGGCGACTTCTTTAGCTGGCACTTGAACACGAGTTCGCGCCCCTCCTCCATGAGTTTGAGATCAACCCTCTCGTTGGGCCTGAACCTTAGCAGATCGTGGAGCCGCCTCAAGTTGAATCGGTTTTCTGCCTTGCCGGACTCGGCGTTAACTCTTCCGAGAAGGTCTCGGATCATGGTGAGCACCTTGGGAATGTCCTCCTTGTCAGAGTTCTCGCCTTCTGTGTACTTCAACACATTCTCGAGCAGAAGGGGATATCGGGCGAGACGCGTAGTGGGCTTGGTGAGATAGCCGTTGAGCTCCAGCTTTCTCGACTCCTTCCGTCGTTCAATCTCATCCACGAGCTTACCGAAGACGGGGTTGATGGATCGTTCGTTCTCGAATTCAAACTTTCCCTCTAGCTGTCTAGAGCCGTAGTAGATGAAGGGCTCAAAGTGCGGCACGTATTCGAGGAAGATGTCGCCAATGTTGTGGACAATGGGCTCCTTTTGTTGCCGAACCGTCAGAGAAGACGCAAACCGTGAGCTGACGTTGTGAATGCTGGGATGATCGACAATGTTGCTGAAGATATTCTTGACGACCTTTTCGCGGCGGTGCAGGGGGATCGGCGACGCCTTAGACCGCAGAGGGAGGACCCAGAAGTCGCGGAGATACTCCAAGTCCTTGACGAAGTCGCGCTCGGTGTAGCAGATTTCTGAGATGACCTCTTGCCTCTTCTTCTCCCTCTCGCTGACGGCATCGGCGATTTCCTTGGGAACCGAGTTGATCCAGAGCTTCTGCTCGTCAGTCTTGTCGACCTCGTCGTCGTTGACGTTTGCAGAATCTTCCTTGCGCAGGCCGGGACCCATCTTCAAATTCAGCCTAGAAACCTGCTCCAACCTTCGAGGGCAGGCGATGGAGTAGCAGAGTTGGTCTCTTGTGCAAGTCGGCGAGTAGCACTCCGAGAGCAAAACAAATACACCGTTTACTGGAGATTTATCCTCTGGCTCGTCCATCAGGCTTTCCCTGAACTGGTACATTTCCGACTGCGCGTCTCGCAGCCGGTGCTCGTACGTTACGTCGTGGAAGAATTTCTGCGCGTCCAAGGCTCGACCAAGGAGCAGGGCTAGGTTTCGGTCCGTGGTCCGAATAATATACGACAGGACATCGACCGCTTCGGAACCGCTGAAGGCGTTTTTGTAGGTAAGTTCGTTTTTCGTTCGATCGCCTATGATGATCTTTCGTCGGAAGCACTCTGCGACTTTCGAGAGCAGAGCTGGATATACAAGGGGTGGTCGTATCTTGGTCGCGGTGGCAGGTCGCTCGCTCTCGATCGATTTGCTCCTCGAGGGGCGCTGGACCAGCGTAGAGGCATCAGACTCGGACAGATTTATCGTGGGTGCGATGCTAGACGCCATCGATATCGTCCTCGAATGGTCAGGGGCGCCGGTAGACGAGGTCATGCTCGTGGTGCGTGTCTGCGCACCCGGGGCACTTGGATATCCTCCAATCTGAGGCGGATAGCCAGTCGACATGGGCGCTTCTGCCGGGGCCCGTCGGTTCGGAATGACTCGGCCACTCATGGTTTGATGGGCATCTCTGTCCTGCGGATGATACGTACCAGTCATAGACATGGATCGGTCTTCGTGTCGTTCCGGGACCACTCTGCCCTGGGCCGTTGTCCTCGCCGAGTTTTGATTGCTGTACTGAGCATGTCGAAAATGGCTCGCGGGCGACTGCTGGTAGGAGCTCGGCGGTGGGTGGTATATTTGCGTGCGCGGTGCAGAGGCGAGAGACTGGGAGCGATAAGGGTCGCTGTTCAGTGCAGGCCCGGGCCCGCCCTGATGGGGCCTCTGCGGTGGTTGATATCTCGCTCCAGCAGCCTGTGCCGGAGGGCCTCGAGACTCGAATCGCGGAGGGGGCGGGCCTCCAGGACCGGGGTAAGGCCGCCTGGCCTGCTGCTGATGCTGCTGATGCTGCTGATGCTGCTGCATGTACTGCGCCTGAGGAGACGGAACTTGGCTACCAGACGCGGCCCGCTGGCCGGGATAGTACCCGTTCGAGTCGCTCTGCCGGCTTCTCGCGGACATGGGATCGCGTTCGCCGTAGTATCCCTGTTGCTGCCGCGGTGGAGGCTGGCGATTCGGGCCTGGGCCTGGGCCCGTCGACGACATGGTCTGCGTCCGGCCCTGATCCATCATGGCCGGATGCGAAGACGACGTCATGGTCTGGGACCGCCCAGGCGGAGGAGCGGCGCCAAAGATGTTGGAGAAGGCGGCATCTCGCTGATTGTTGTTGGCATCGGGGTAGCCACGTGGAGGGTGTTGTTGCGGAACCGCTCGAGGATCATATGGGTAATCCGCCATGGTGACAGCTGCAGACGGCGAGAAAGTCCTGTGTCAGCGGGCAAGGCAATCGGGGGAGGCGTGGAAAACATCACGAGCAGAGCAAACCAACCGTTGCGATGCCTCGAGGGCCACCAGCAGGCAAGAGCTCAAAATCGCGGCTGACCGGCCGTCTGGACAGTTGACGTTCGACGGGGAGCAGGGCCGTCGTCAGTCGACGTGTGGAGGCTGGCCGGTGCCTCGATTGTAGGGGGATGCGTCGCCCTCGTGTAGATATGGGATGCGTGGTGGACTCTTTGCTTCGCGGGACGAAACGAGTGAGTTGGCGTGAGGGAGCAACAAGGGAGCAACCTCGTCGGCGTCGGACGAGCAGCAGCACTCGAGGCTGTGTCCGGGTCCCTGCCCAAGGATCTTCCGCCCGCTCGCACGTTCCGGCGGCGCTCGAGGAGGGAGCGAGGCGCAGGACAAAGGTGTCAGAAGGAGGGCATCAGCATGGGCGGGCACAGGAATGTGCTGCCGGACGAAGCGGGCAATTGGCAGGCCCAGGTGAAGGTGGGTGTCGAAGGCGGCCGCGGTGGGTGGTCCAAGAGAGAGAGGGTTTGCAGGTACAACGCGTGACGCCTGCTGTCTTGTCCCGTTCTGGTTCGGCCCAGAGTGTTAATAGCAGCTGCGCTGTTCTTCTGCGCTGTGCCTGGTGGTGGTGGTCGCTCGATTCGATTCGGCCAGCGAATGAGAGGCAGGACACGGCAGGAGGTGCCCAATTTAGCTGCTGTTGGTGGCCTCCGGGGCTGCTCGTAGCGACGCCGATACCAGCGCCGTTACCACTGTGCGTATCTCTGTGGGGGGGAGGCGCCTGCGCAGCGCTACAGCGGCTCTGATGCACAGCGGCCAGGAGCTGCGCTAGCGACCGATGGGTTCTATTTGCCGGCGCAGCTCTCAGACGAGCCGACCGCGCTGACGAAAGTATGTGATGCTCTACACCCTCTGAGGACCGGTGAATCTTTGCAGCGCCTGCGCTTCCTCGGGCGCCCCGTCTAAAATGCCCAAGTTCAACGGGACCTGACGGCCATGTATCGCTGTCAACGGCCCAAAGTGGCCCAGCTCGGTGACTGTTAGGTTTGGCTCTTTCCTGGGCTTAGCGGCCAATCGCCACGGATACGGGGAGCCGCTAAATCACGTGCTTGGTCAGGAAGGTCCCCGCCATGTGATTGGCCGCCATGACGCCAGCTCAACCTGGAACCTGCGACGTCCACTTCGTGCTCCAAGCTCCAAGCTCCATCAGGTCGTCAACCTCGACACTCCGCCGTTGTTCCTCCTCTGCTGGCAGCCCCCCTCCGCTCACCATGGATTCAGAGCTTGCTCCTAAGTTCGCCCCCTTCTTTGGGATGGTAAGTGCAGTCCTGCATCGGCAGCCGCGCGGCTTCAAGATGCTAACGCGGCCCATCGCAGGCCGGCATCGCGTCCGCCATGATCTTCGGATGTAAGCCATTCTTCGCCTCCCTCCACGTTCCCTATGTGAATTCTAAACGATACATACAGCTATCGGTGCTGCCTACGGTACCGCGAAGTCCGGCATCGGCATTGCTGGCGTCGGCACGTTCCGACCGGACCTCATCATGAAGGTAATGCCGAGATCCATACGCAAACGAAGCCAACATTATCTAACGCCGCGATTAGTGTCTGATTCCCGTCGTCATGTCTGGTATCATCGCCGTCTACTCGCTCGTCATATCAGTCCTCATCGCCCAGGACCTGAACCCGCCGGGCAACGAAAGCTACTCCCTGTTCGCGTACGTCTCTCACGAATCCTAATATCGGTCGCGTCTCAATCGTCTAACATGTGGCAGGGGTTTCATGCATCTGGCATGCGGTACCGCAGTCGGTATGACTGGCCTCGCGGCAGGTTACTGCATCGGTATTGTCGGTGACACTGGCGTTCGGGCCTACATGGAGCAGTCCAGGATATTTGTCGGCATGGTCCTCATCCTTATTTTTGGCGAAGTTCTGGGTCTCTACGGGTATGTTTCATTGGAGCGTTTGAGTGGCCGAAAGGTTAACAAATTCATTTCACAGTCTCATTGTCGCCCTGCTCCTCAACTCGCGCAGCAAAGGCTAAGCGTCATACGGAAATGGTATCAACAAATACATGTCTTGTAGTGTACAATACACGCGCAAGATGATCGTGCAGTCGTCAGACAGCAAGAGCAATGTCTTAATAGCTGCATGGGGCATGGCGTTATGGAACATGTAAATTTACGACGGCAGGTAGAGCTCAATGAGACTGGGCGTGTTACAAAATTCAAGCAGCGCTGAATATAGTTGCGTTTGGGTCACACATGCCACCACGCCTACACCAGCAGCCGGACTTGTCTCTTTGAGCTGAATTATCTATTCTCAGCAGAGCTACCGATACCGACCCATGATATGCAGAAAGCAGAGCGAGATTAATGAGAGACATGAAAGTCGCCCGACTATGCAGCCCGTACTAAGTACCCGCACTTGACGCAGACCCCAAAACATGAGAATGAAGTTGACTGCACCAACGTTCCGAAGATGAATGCACCGAACAGTCCATCCTAGACATTTGCGCCGTCATATGCGTTCATGGTTTCGTCAAATGCGTCAGAACGAAATAGGCCACCGGTCCCGGAGCAGTATGCAACTAAACACCGGGCTTCAAAACGTGGCCTCGGCCCTAGGAGAGCAGACGGCCGCCGATACGGCGTAGGAGCTTCTTGCGCTGGCCGTTGTCGACCTCGCGGCGGAACCGAGCCCAGCTCCTCTCCCGCTCGTCCCAGTCCTTCATTTGAGCTACCGGGCATGTTAGCATTCGACAACAGGTTGGAGCGATATCCTCTGTACTGACCCAATAGCCAGTCCCACTGCCGATCCTCTCGGATAAGGACGTCATCGCCCGACTCGCGGGCAAGTCTCTCGCGGCGGGCCTGCGCAGCAGCCACTTCACCCACAAGATAGGGGTCCTCCAGGGGTCGAATCTCGTCTGCGCCGTCGTTTTGGTTCTCCAGAGGCCGATCGTTAAGCTCGTTCCGCCTCGTGAGATCGTTCAGGTACCTGCCGTCCGTAATGCGTCGTTCGGCTACGTTTCGATAGTGACGGGCTGCGACGGCGTTGTTGGCGGACCATGAGGGGATGCGGAAGTTGTGCAGGGTCATGGCGGTCTGGGGCGAGGCAGGGGGGATGGGCGGGAGGCCGACTTGCGGGCGGGGCGTCGAGGTCTCGTTCCGGGCTGGGGAGTTCGTGGCCGACGAAGTGCCTGTTCTGGGGGCGTAGGCGGGAGCAGCATCGGCGTTTTGGGCGGTGGAGTGATATGAGGGTGCGTTGGACACTGCAGACAGGTCATGTCAGTCAGCCTTTGTCTCGTCGCGTGAGGCGGTAGTGGTGGCTCGGTATACATTGATATCGAGTCGTAGGCGCACGCTTTCGGCCGGATAGGTGAGTTCCTTACCATATGAGGGCGCAGCGGAGCGGACTGATGCTGTCTCAAAGTCCTCGTGACTATAGCGAGGGGTAGAAATAGCTCCCGTCATAATGGGCAGATGGGGTCGACAGGGAGGTCAAGCGTTGGAGGAGAGCGAGCGGGAACAGGGGACGGTCCGAGCATCTGTCCAGGCACCTGTATAACAGAACACAAGTTCACCGCGAGCGGTGAGAGGGTCCAGGTTGGTATGCAAGGTGTGTAGATACTTAGGACTCCGACCTAGGCGGCACAGAAGTGGTGTAGAGACTGAGAGGTGCCGCCTCCGAGATGACAAGCAAATCACAAGCCGTTGAGTTACCAAGCTATGACAAAAGGCGGCGGCGGGGGGGGGGCGTCCGGAAATATGATGTACGCGAAGCAGCCGTGGTCCTCTCTGGTGGCGATCGCCTGTGTGTGTGGCGGTAGTAGAGCAGGCAAGCTGTACAAGATGGAACTGCCCAAGGGAGCATACGTGAGGTCGCACTGGGAGGGGACCAGTCGTGATGCAGAACGCTGCACCAGAGATGGCAGTCCAGATGACGCAACAAGCAGTGTTGTTGTAGCTGGATGCGACGATATCCCGCGAAGTAATGGGGATGCAGATACTTGCAGGATAGAAGTGCAGTGCAGGGTAGAGGAGAGGTGACGATGTCGACGGGAGGGAGAGGAACGTCACACATACGCAGGCACGCGCGAGACGTTGATGGGCGGCCACGGGTATAACCCATCCGCAGTGTCTCGAGTCCAACGGCTCCGAGACCTGGGACCAGCCTCGAAGAAGAATGAATACCTACCTACCTACCTACCTACCTACCTGCCTAGGTACCTTGGCAAGCAAGGGACCTTGAGCGTTCGGGACGGGCAGGACAACCTCTGTTGCTCACAGCGGGCAGCTCGCGGCGGGGTAGGGCGCCATCTGCGCCTGCGAGCTTCAAGCTGCTGGAGCCACTTTACTGCGATATGTTCCTCGTAGACGCCATGGCGTGGCGGGGTCTGCGTGGGCTGAGGAGGTGTGCTCCATAACACCACTGGTTCGACCAGCGGCGCGGCAGTGTGGAGGTGGAGGACGGAGGTTAATCAGCAGAGGGGGGCACGAAGGGCGTTGATGGGCTGCGCACGCTTGCATCATCGACTTCTCCGAGTAGGTACAGCCAGCCACTCACTAAGGATAGGTATCTTGGTAGGTAATAGGTAGGTACTTCCTTCGTACTTCGTATGTTCTCGTCTCACAAGCGGGCCCGGTACAGGTGCATGATACCAGAGTCTGCTGCGACGTGTCATCGAGATGCCAGCGTCTGGTCCAGGCTGTCGTTCTATCAGTTGCACTGGCCATCTCGTACACTATTGACACGCTCTCCCAGCCGGCTATACGTCCGCTTGGCCGCAGACACTACGCGATCCGACAAATGCACCTGCATGGGCTCGGTCTTGGCCTGTAGCCGCCCTCGGATGACCGGGGCTTCTGGTTTGGCTCCCAAAAGGGCAAAACAGGGTGAACCTGGCATGAGGTTGTCCGAGGCTTGGGCGCGCGGATGGTGCAGTATTGCGCCGGAGGTGTGTCATCCTTGGGGATCATGGGAATGCGGTTCGACGACAGTAAGGTACTCCGTAGTATTGCCCAGTTCGTCCGTCGTGGACGATGCGGCATCGATAAACCGCTCAGTTCCCCGCCATCGTATTTATTTCCCGGCTGTTGCGCTTCGGGTGCCTCTACATCCAGCCTCAGGGCACACACATTCATGCGAACCGGTCCGGGATCGGGAGGCCTCCAGCCAGTCCTCTGTCGATGGTCACAATAATCTCCTTGACTCGGATAAGCCAGTTGAAAGATGGCATCCATTTTTGACGATGCTGGGTCTGGGCATCTTCGAGGCGTCCGATCTAGCTGTGGTCCCTGCTGGTATGATATGCTGAGGTGGTGGTGCCTAACCAGGTTGGTAAATGTGGATTCACATTTCGCGTTTTCATGGACAGGTGGAGGCTGAGTATTTAGGGCTTCCCAGTCCAGGGGCTGAGAGCCAAATCGAGGCAATATGGTACCAGGCCTTTGCTGACGCCGCAGTGTCGATATACGTCAGATGCGTCCGTCCGGCAATAAGTGCACATGATGATCTCAAGATGCACCGAGACTTGGAATGTGGTGTTCAGGTTAATACGGAGGAAGCAGCAATGAAAATGCTGCTTGAGGTTCAGGTCGAAATGCGGGGCAAAAATTTGTTGGTCAAAGAGGTACGTCGCGTCTGATAACGCGACTTTTGGACTATCAACTGCCGAGGTGGTAGGTACTTCGTACCATCTGCATGCAACTCTCCACTGCAATTGTACGACTGCTTCAACGCCAAGCCCATCGCGCAAGATCGCGATGCCCACACGCGTCCGGGGCCCCTCCGACGATGAGGATCAAGAAAGCTCCTCGCCGTCCCCGTCGCCGGCAAGGCAAAACCTCTCGATGAGGCAGCGATCGGAAGCGCGCAGTGCCTCTGGGGCCAAGAGAAAGCGCGCCAACACAGCAAACGGCGACTCGAACCAGCGACGAAGGATGGAACAGCCAGATGGAGACAGTGGCGACGACCCAGACGAGGATGTTTACGATCCAGACCAACCCGTGGAGGAGCGCCGCACGGTGCAAAAGGGCTACAGAGATCTCCTGCGCGACATCACCGAGAACGGCGAGGAGTACCTGAACAAAGACTCTCACGGCCTGCACGAAACCATTATCAAAGCCGACACTCTATCCAAGAAATTGCGACAGACGACAGAGGCGACAATAGATTCACGCTTGCTTGTTAGCACGACGGACTTGTCATACCGCAAAACGCTGCGCCTGACACAGGGCAGTCTGTCGCAGGGAATCGACGTCGATGAATTTGTATCCAAGTGCATCACATACATGAGGAATGGCGGCGGAATCTCCGACGATAATGCGCCAGAGCTCTCCAGCACCCAAAGACAGCGCCGGACCACTCGTGGCAGGGGCGACGACGACGAAGAGGAGATTGGTGATGAGGGAGACATGATGAACTGGCCACACCTCGGACGGTTCGCCTGCTTGCCGCACATACGGCGGCCGGCATTGCCTGGGTTCCTTCTGGGACCGCTGTCCGTGGAGAAAAAGGCTCGCAAGATTACGAAGCGGAGCGCCCCCTTCAGGCTAGATAACCTGACCGAGACAAGGCCAGAGGTGCTCAACGTGGAGGATCTCGCCAAGAGGGAGAATGACTTGACTGCCATTTGCGGAAAGATCCTACAGCAACTACACAAGATTCAAGCAGACACGCAAGAGACCGTTGCGGAGCTGATAGAGGACGATATGGATGATGAGGAGAAGACGAAGGTCATGCACAAGCATGGACTTCGCAGCACGGGTGGCATCGACCTCATGAGATTTGTCGTCAACCCAAAGTCCTTTGCGCAGACCGTCGAGAACATATTCTATGTCAGCTTCCTCATTCGTGACGGGAGGATCGAGATTGACTTTGACGAATTCGATCTCCCAGCCCTGGGTGAGTGCTGTTTTTGTCTGGTCTATAACAGCTTTCACTGACACGCATCGAAGCACCGGTTGACCCAGAAGCGGGCGAGGATGGTACGGCCCGCCACAGTGCGTCCAAGCATCAAGCCGTGCTATCTATGGACATGAAGACGTGGCGTGAGATCATTGAAGTCTTTGACCTGAAGGAGTCTATGATTGAGCACAGGAGAGAGGCGACCAGCGGTGGCCCGGGAGCACGGGGCTGGTACAGCTAAGTGTGAATGGAGACGTGACGGTTGGGATTTGTATTGGCGGTGGAACTTCTTTGACAGAACTGGCATGACGACATATATATGATGAGGAAATACTCCGTATACTATTTCATGTTAAAGGAGACGGATGTCCGTGGCGTCCACTTGGTCCGAGTTTCGACTTCTTTCACGACTCGTTTCTGTCGCCTTTCTCTCCCCGCCGCGCGAGTGCACTTGCCGCCAAGTGGTATTCCCACTGGCAATCCTTGCCATCGCTGTCAAAGGCTTCTGCCGCAAACAAAAGAAGCAAGTGAGTCACAAAGAAGTTGTTGACTTTGACAAAGGCTACGGTGGGGAAGCACATGGAATGTCACGATCATGGAGAAGCTGTGTTGGGATGTGTACAAAATGGCCTGTTACCGTCCATGGGGCCGCAGCAGCTCTACCCTCAAGCCTCCTTCATGTCACCAGCTTGAATCTTCGCCAAGGCCATAATTAATTTGTTCAGTGCTTCATGCCTTGGCCACTGATATGGTACAGGCCACAGCAAGAAACTGGATTTCAATATGGATGGAGCTGATAGTCCACCGGAGACGCCCACGGTTCCCGCCAACAAGGCTACTAACTCGCCGCAAAGGTCGGCGGACTCCGAGAGCGAATATTCAGGCTACGGCAGATCAAGCACATTCACCGACAACGAAGGTGAGAGCTCCCACACGGCATCCAACTACTCGGAGGAGGTGGGGCGGTTTACTGAGCGGGGAGCCGACTTGTCCCGCGAGGACCTCATGGACTTGCAAGATACTATTAAAAACAAATGCGAGGCGCTGCGAAAGACAAATATCCCGTCAAATCCCTTTTTGGTGGACTGGGAGCCACTCGTGAGGATTGGACGCTTTGCCCAAAGGATCAACAAGCACCAGCGGGACCTGGCCCTGGCCAACCTGCAGGTCCTCGAGCTCGAGAGGACAACAAATCCTTGTTCAAAAGCGCCCTGCAGGAAAAATACTATTGCTTTTGCCGAATTCCTCCAGTCCGGGCTCCTCGAGACGACGGACCAGGTGCTCAAGACGTTCGACAAGCACATGTCCACGTGGGAAGACGCGGCCAGCGATACTCACGCGGCACAGCGAGACGGTACGGAAGAATCGGATGAGGCCGTCAACGACTTCGAAGCATTTCGCAACTTCTCGATTGAGAATGGAGATCTGCGGAGGGAAATAACCCGGCTGAAAATAACTCTTGTGAAGAAGGACCTGCAGTTGGCGAAGGCKAAGGCGAAGGCGCAGGGACAGGTGCAGAGGCAGGTGCAGGTAACGGGTCTCCGCCAGGATGACGAGGAGCTTTCGCAAGCTGGGAGCTGCCACAGATGGGGCCCGGACGAGTCGGACAGCCTCTTGCCGTCCCAGGAGCCAAAGGACTCCATAGGAGAGTCCCCGCACGACTCGCCGACAAGAGGCATGGATATGCTTGATACCTCCGACGACAGCTCCTCGCCAGGAACAGATAGCCCCGCCGGCTCCAGCCCCAGCCTCGGCGGCCTCTTGGAGACGCCTGCCTGGGACGTCCAGGCCCCGAGCCCCTCTGACAGCAGCAACGAGGCTGCCAACTGGTGGGAGAAGGCCCTGGAGGAGCAACACCGAGCAGAGCAGCTGCAGAGGTTGCTGGAAGACAAAGAGAAGGAGCTGGAAGACGGCGGGAGGGAGCTGCAGGAGTGCAAGCGGAAAGTGCAAGGGCTGGAAGACCGCCTAAGAGAGCTTCAGAGCGTGGCGGCCAAGAGACGCAGCTCGCAGTTTATTAGGTCTTTGGGCAACTTGTTCAACGAGCTTCACACCATACCGGATAGTCCAGCCAGCCCGGCCTTTGGCAGCGAGTCTGAGCATGATCAGGACGAGCAGTGCTGGATGCCGCGCTCCCCATCCCCTTGGACGAGCGACCAGCGCCGGGGGACCCCCTCGCCTTCGATGACGGAGTGGCGCCGGTCTCGTCGGCGCCATTCCCGTTTGGTGGACGAGGAGCAGCGGTCTCTGCGGCCGCATTCCAGGTATCAGTACCAGGCCCCTCCCCCTCACCAGCCGGAGACGCAGCGTTCCGCTTCCCTCTTCATAAAGGAGCAGCGCCAGGTGCCACGGTCCTTGGATTACATTATGAGGGAGCAGCTCCGGGCGTGGGTGGAGGTCTGGCTGTTCCTTTACACCCTTGTCCTCCACCTGTTGCCAGCGCTGATTCGCTTCCTGTCCTCTGTGCCGTTACTCGCCCGCATCGATTGGGACGCCTGGCAGCCGACACCAGTACCGCTGAAGCCCTTCCCGACAGAGGCACTAGGCCATATCCTGCGGCAGGTGGCCATCTTCCTCTCGATGCAGACCTACATATCGTGCCACCGGCAGCGGAAGATCTGGCTTGACGCCAACACGCTGACGAGGACGTACTTGGTCAAGCAGTTTCGCGAGGGCACGCGGTGGTGGTGGCTGCCTGGCGTTGATCCGGACTTGAATTGGGGCAAGACTTTCAGCCCTTCACTCATAATGATGGTGCAGACGGCGGATGTGTGGGTTCCGGTTGCTCTTGCCAGGCTGCAGAAGATGAGGTTGATAGAGTGACGGCGGGTTTCGCTGGGATGGCTTGGAATGTAAGCGGAATGTCCAGGGTGAGTATCCATGGAGTATGCTTTGGGTCGGAATTCTGCTGGAGTTTGTAGGAGTTACGTCAGGCTTTACCCACAATCCATCCGTTGTATTGGGTATTTCTGTTATACACCACAAAGCCTTCTCAGAAGTCTGCCGGTATTCTAGATAACCGCTGCTCTGCCACCCCCTGCTTCGCCATTCCTCATCCCTGACAACTTTTTCAATGCCTCCTTTGCGGGACAAAAACTTTCCGTAGCGCACCACGGCGCTGACCCCTTTGGGCAGGACTACTGACGCTGTTATGTTTTGCCGAGTTCTTTTCGCAACGCATATGCAGCAAACAACTGCAGGGAATGAGGCTGTCTGTGTAACCTCACGATCGGCCTCACCGACGGCACTCATGTATTATGCGTCATAGCAACGATTTTCCTCAGAGCATTTCACGCTCAAGATCCGATAATAGGTAGGCAGCGTTAAAGTATACGTGGAAACGAAAATTCCTTCTAAAGACAAACGGGCTGGGCATGTCGAGCTTCAAGCCAGCGCCTCTTTTCGTCGCAGACAGCGCTCGTCCAGCAACGTGTTGCCTCGGTCGCCTTCTAGTTCACGGCGTGCAAATACGGAACTGGTTTGTTAATGCAATGGCGTCACATCAGGCTCAGAGCCTACTCCATTTGCCAGATTCGTCCGGCGCGCCAATTAATGATTCCAGAAACGTACCACTCGGGCCCCCGCAACAGCCGACAGCTGATCGGAGGAATCGCCGGACCCGCCGAGCCTCGGCACACTCGGCAGCGACTTGGATGTGTGGCTCCACGGAAGCGGCATCCGGGGTGGTGTCTGTTGATGTCATGACTGATCATTGCCCAAGCTCCTGATGATACAAAGCAAGCTGTCAGTGATTAGCCCAGGCCGGGGTCCATGGAGTCTGCCGTTATTTGTCATGCCTCGATTGAGCCGCCTGGACCGTGTCAGGCCCGTCCATACGCAACATCCGTCCCGAATCTTGCCGTCGTGTCGGGCAGCCGCTGACAATTACGTTTGTGCGCCAGAGTCTGGAGAGTGCCGAGCTTCACATCGAGGGCTGTTATCTTCTGGCCCTACAAGGCGCGCCGCGAGCTTTTGCGTCATCGATGATTGCGACTCTGGCTCAAGGACCAAGTTCGCTGGCATAAAGCCGTGCGCTGCCTCGCCATCCGCAACGCCACGACTACCCTTCCCATTGCGACGACGACATAACACCCAGCTCATTGAAGACGCCAAGACACGCGCATTCAGTTGCAGCTCAGCAGCCGCAGCAACAATGTCGACAGGGCTCATCCCGTCGAACCCGGCGGACCTCATGGTCATCCGCAACGTCACGCCCAACATTGCCACCTTTTCGGTGCCGTTTTTGCGCTACGGCAGAATCAAGATTGGCGGCCGCGGAACTCTGGGTATGAGCAGGCTCTCTCTGGCTTCGCCTCGCCTGAACTCGTGCTAATTTGCGGCAAGCAAAACTCACCTCGGGGACCCTCGCCGTCTTCTCTCCCGTGGCGCTCACCGAGGCGTCCAAAGCCAAGGTGGCCGAGATGGGCGGCAAGGTCGGCTACATCGTGGCCCTCGACTTTGAGCACCACATCTTCATCTCCGAGTGGGCCAAAGAGTACCCTGGGGCCAAGATCATCGGCCCCGAGGGCCTCCAGGAGAAGCGTGACAAGCAGCAAAAGGACGACCCCAAGATCGGCCGCGACAGGTTTGACGTCGTCTTCACCAAGGCTAACAAGCGCAAGGTGCGCATCAGCGATGAGTTCGATACCGACTTTGACTATGAGTACGTCGACGGCCACGCCAACCTCGAGCTCGTCTTCCTCTATCGGCCGGAGCGGGTGCTCATCGAGGCCGACCTCATGTTCAACCTGCCGGCGATCGAGCAGTACAGCCGCGCGCCCGAGGCGGACCGCAAGGCGGCGGGCATCGCCGACAGGCTGTTCCAGCACGCGCAGAGCACCGCGGGCGACGCCACGTGGATGAAGCGCTTCAACTGGTACCTGTCCTCCAAGGACCGCGCGAGCCTCAACGACAGCGTCAAGGTGATTGGGGCCTGGGACTTTGCGACGCTGATTCCGTGCCACGGCGACGTGCTGGAGGGCAACGGCAAGGAGGTGTTTAAAAGGGTGTTTAAGTGGCACCTGGAGGCAAAGGAGTAGGGTGCAGTGGTGTTGGTAGTGGCGTTTGGGGGATGAAATGACTTTTTTTTAACAATATTTCGGAGCTGGCAGTTATTAAATGCACGCTACGGAGTACATTTCAATGCCTTTTACGTGAATAAAGAAAGGACGGAGATTTATATACCAAGGTACCTACTATTTTCAAGTGTACTTTGTACTTCTTACGTGCACCTAAAGGTAAACTTCAGTGGGGCCGAATAGCGGTGGCGTCACTGCAGCGAACTTCATACAACGTACGGTATTACGAAGTGTAGGTCGCGTCAACGGACATCACCACCTTTGCATTGCCAAGTAGCGTCCCCTCCCCGGACCCCCCCCCTTCTCCTCCTCCACCCAGAATGCCATGAACGCGACGCCGCCATGCCCGACTACGGGAGAATGGACCCCTTTTCCTTTGCAGGCTCTAAAGACGTTGACCACCCCGTCAGCGTCCGGATGTATGTCCCACCACGCAGCACCCCCGTGCCWTGCCATGCCAGGCCATGCGAGAAGACACGCTCGTCTTGCTGACTACTTGGCCGTATAGTATGAACCTGGAGGGCGATGAGCCACCCGTAAAGTATTCGACCCTTCTCGATCGACCGGACCTGCGGCACATCGGTTCGAACACGGGGTAACGACCGACCCAACATTCATGGATGTTATACGAGGACTAGAAGCTGACAGCGCGCACTGCAAGCCCCTTCTCCGATCTTTACGTTACCGTCCAGGTCTGGGCGGGCTCCAAGCCATTCACCGTGCCTGTGCAGACAGCGTACAAGCCGTTCCGCTCCGAAAGAAAGTGTGTATACCCTCGTCGAGCGAGAGGAAGCCGCAGCTTGCTAATCGAGCCGGTACGCAGGTGGAACGAATGGCTAGAGCTGCCCATAACCTACAAGCAGCTTCCAGTCAACGCCCATCTCGCCATAACGATGTGGGATCTGTCTCCAACCGGAGGCAAGCGTGCGCTTGACCACGCCATCCCTTTCGGAGGGACCACCCTGCCCCTGTTTGATGCAGACAACCAGGTGCAAAAGGGCCGGCAAAAGTGCCTCGTCCACAGGCACAAGCATGCCGATGGAACGGACAACTCCAAGACCCCGGCTTTGGTCGCTGCGAAGAGAAAGGCGAATGCCAGGAACAGCGACGTGACACCGCAGGACAAGGATGCCGAGGAGCTCGACAGGATGGAGAAATTGTTCAAGAAGCACGAGATGGGCGAGATTCCGCGTGTGGACTGGCTGGACCAGATGGTCTTTCGCAGCTTCGAGAAGCGTGGGCTGCAGGCGGCCAAGTCGTCCATGAAGATGCTCCAGCGGCAGCGTGCGGTGAATGGCGACAGAGGCAACGAGGCGGATGACGACGATGAAGGTTCCATCGACGACGGGCGGCCGAGCCCGTCCATTTTTCTGCTCAATGTCGAACTCCCGCGGTTTGACTTTCCAGTTGTCTTTGCCGATCACGAATATGAGCCGCCACCGATATCAGCGCTGCAGTCTCTGTCAGCGTCACAAGGCAACCTCTCCCAGCGGCAGCCCCAGGTCCACTTCGGCCCGGGCATCAATGCTTTAGGGGAGAGCTCCGACGGGTTTGGTGCACGCCTCATCAAAGTGTACGACCCGGAGGTCGGGCTGAGGGACAACCCGGCCGAAGCCAAGCACAGAAGGCTCTTCCGAAGCTCCCATCGGCACGGCATTCTGGATAAGGATCTAAAGCCGAATGCAAAGGTCCGCGACGAGCTGAATATGATCATGTCATACTCGCCGACGCACGTCCTGTCTCCCGAGGAAACCGATCTGGTCTGGAAGTTTAGATACCATCTGACTCGAGACAAGAGGGCCTTGACCAAGTTTGTCAAGTCTGTCAACTGGGGTGACCAGAGCGAGTCTAAGCAGGCGATCCAAGTTCTCGGCCGATGGACCGAGATTGACATTGACGATGCTCTCGAGCTCCTTGGACCCTCGTTCGATAACCCTGCTGTTCGATCCTATGCCGTGGATCGGCTACGAAAGGCTGACGACCAGGAGCTGCTACTCTACTTGCTTCAACTGGTGCAGGGCCTCAAGTACGAGCATATATCCGTCGACTCGGAGCATGACGGCACCCAGGACTCGTCGCTCGCCAAGTTCCTCATTCAACGAGCGGCCGCCAATTTCATGCTCGGAAACTACCTGTATTGGTACCTGATGGTGGAGTGCGACGACCACAGCCCGGAGCAGGGCCTTGACAATCGGAATATCTACCGTAAGGTCGCGTACGAGTTCATGACCGAGCTTGTCAAGCAGCCAGGGGGAAGCGAGGACAGGAAGACGCTTCTCCGACAAGCTGAACTCATTGCCATCTTGTCAAAGATTTCTGGCGAAGTCAAGGTGTCCAACGAGTCGATAGCCAAGAAGGTGGAGCGGGTCAAGAACTTCTTTGCCGATGCGAAGAACGAACTGGTAACCATCGATCCGCCGCTCCCGATGCCCCTGGATCCGTCCATCAAGATCACCGGCGTCGCGCCGGACCAAGTGACGGTGTTCAAGTCGTCTCTGAACCCCATCAAATGCACCTTCAAGACAACTACGGGGAGTTCCTACTCCATCATCTTCAAGTTGGGTGACGATCTGAGACAGGACCAGCTGGTGATCCAGATCATCACGCTCATGGACCAACTGCTGCAAAAGGAGAACCTGGATCTGAAGCTGTCGCCGTACAAGATCTTGGCAACGAGCACAACGGCCGGCGCCTCTCAATTTGTCCAGTCACAAAGCCTGTCTAGCATTGTTGGCAAGTTCAAAGCCAACCCGGCGCTGGCGTACCTCAGGCACCACAACCCCGACGATAGACAACCCCTCGGGGTTCGTCCGGAAACGCTCGACACATACGTCAAGTCGTGCGCCGGCTACTGTGTCATCACCTACATCCTCGGCGTCGGCGACCGACATCTAGACAACCTCCTCCTCGCGCCAGACGGCCACTTTTTCCACGCCGACTTTGGTTTCATCCTCGGCCGCGACCCCAAGCCCTTTGCGCCCGTCATGAAGCTCTCCAAAGAAATGGTGGAGTGCATGGGCGGCGTCAACTCGGAGCACTACCAAATGTTCAAGCAGTACTGCTTCCTGGCATACACGGCGCTGCGCAAGTCATCGAACCTGATCCTCAACCTATTTAGCCTCATGGTCCATGCCAACATCCCCGACATTCGCCTCGAGCCGGACAAGGCGGTGATGAAGGTGCGCGAGAGGTTCCACCTGGAACTGACGGAGGAGGAGGCGATTGTGTACTTTGGGAACGTGATTGAGGGCACTTTGACGGCGTTTGCGCCAGTGGTGATCGACAAGCTGCACGAGTGGGCGCAGGCTTTGCGGGCGTGAGAAGGGGAGTGAGTACGAACTTTAGGAAGTACGACCTCCCCTTCCAGCGGGCTTTGTAATAACTTGAAAACAATTTTGTGCTTCGTCTCGCGCAAGCGGAAAGCGCAAACCTGAGATAAAACTCTTTCTCGCCATGCAGGACGTTGCATTTTTTTGTCGCCTTTATTTGTCGCATTCTCTCCTATTATTTTGTCTCCTCTCCTTGCGCATATGCCTGGCTTCACGTACCCCTTTCTCAGCATTGATATTTATGCCCAAGTCCTCACATCACGGGACTATCTTCACTACATATTCTAACCAAGTTCAACTCTGTATCTTCTAACCATTCGTCTATCCGCATCTACACGTTCTTCCTAGACTCGCCCGCCTTCGTCCTCATGTAGCCCCTGACTGCGTGCCAGGGAGGAGTTCGAGGCGTCTTGCATGGCGGCCACCGCCCCTGTCGCAATGCGGTACAGGCACGTGGAATCCTCGCCCGAAGAGGCTTCCAAGAAAATATCCCCCTACCACGCCCAACGTAGGGCTCGGGAGTATGTCTAGAGGAGCTGGTGGGAGGCCTACTTTGACAGCCCCGACCATATACACAAAGGCCCCCCAGGAATAGAGTTGAGGTTTGAAGTCGAACTACTGGTGCAGATGCTACAGACCAAGGTCACCTGAGGGATCGACCTTATGAATCGCCGGCGCGAGAAGCACATTAGGAAACGATACAAGGAGTTCCTCTCGTCTGCCCAGGAACTGGCGAAACGAATCCTCAGAAGGGCCAAGCAGCAGGAGACGTACTACCAATTCATCGTGTAGCTCAAAGAGCTTGACTACGAGAACCTCCGTGCGCGCTACCTCAATGGATTCTTTGACCAGCCTAAACGGAGCTCGTCGAGCTGCTGCCCGCTCAGCCCCTACTTCAAAACCATCCTCGCCGAGGTAGCGATGGAGCGCGACGCCTTCGACAAGTGGGTGAAGGACGTTTATGTAGGCAAGGCTGTCGACACGCGCCCGCCCTCGCGGAAATGGAACAAGTTGCTCCTCAAGGTGTCAAACTTCGCGGCGACATCGCATGCCCCGGAATCGCCGTGGCCACTTCAGCGCATCATGCGCGTCATCGAGGACTCGTACTGGCGGCAGTGCGAGCCCTTCCGTCGCGGCACCTTCATAACACAGAAACCGCTGTACTTGCTCACAACGATACAACAGGCCGTCGGACTGACACGGGACTCGATGGTCATGGAGCGGGCTCCCCCTGTACTCGTCGAG
Source organism: Tolypocladium ophioglossoides CBS 100239 (assembly GCA_001189435.1). Lineage (NCBI taxonomy): Eukaryota > Fungi > Ascomycota > Sordariomycetes > Hypocreales > Ophiocordycipitaceae > Tolypocladium > Tolypocladium ophioglossoides. The sequence goes on along the minus strand of LFRF01000016.1, from coordinate 47,987 downwards.
GGCGCCGACACGCGCCTAATTGGAAACATCGTCGAGCAGAGATACAGGTATCTACTCCTGCGCATCGCCAGGACCAGGCACGGGCTGTTGCTCGGGTGCTACTTTCGATACAACGGGAACCCGTGGCACTTGTTCGGCCGCTGCGCAACGGTGGACAAGTACAGGGACGATATCGTGTGGCACGCGGTCCCACGATCCCGCGTCCAGGGAAACAGGGTCTTCCCGTTGCAGAGAATACAGAGCGAAGACGACGGGGACTGCATAATCGTCTCATTTAGGCTACCAAGCTGGAACGTCCAGGAGCAGCGAGACCTGGAGGTTGCGGTGTGGGACGACGTGATGTGGTGGTACAAAGAGTGCCGGTAGCAATGGCTGCGGGAGACGGCCCCCAACAAGCCTTCCTCGGACAGCTCGGACGAGGAGGGCGACAAGGCGGAGGAGTCGGGGTTCGTCCCGTCTATATGGCACGATGAATGGGAACGAAAGATTGCTCGCGCGGAGGGCGCGGGAGAGTGGCGGAACCAGGGGCAAGGTTTGGATGACTTGAGAGCATTTGCGGAGGAAGATGGGAAAGGCGACGGGCCCGAGAGCGAAGACAGCTCTACGGATACTGCACAGGACGACGATGAAGGCGGGTCCGAGACTGGGAGCGAGACTGGGTGTGTTGACGACGGCGACTATGAGGAGGCTGAGGACGATAGCGAGTCCGAGTCCGAGTCCAAGATTGTCGACGACACAACCGTCGACGAAGACCAATACCAGAGCGACGATCCATCCGCTGGACGAACCCGGGCCTACCGCGAGCTCTGCACCACCAATGACAAACACGCGAAGCCCAGCCCCGATCCGGACTCTGACCCGGACCTGGACCCAGAACACGGTCGCAGCCTTCCTACTCTCTTCGTCGGCGCCATCGGGGCCGTGTTCGCCGTGTTCCGGATAACGGTCCCGTGTCCGGAGGCGGCCGAGGAGGTGGGGGACTGAGCCCGCGGTGGCGTCAGATGGTGCTGGCCTCGGTCCAAGGATTTCTGTATATATTTTGCACTTCCAGCGACGTTGAAGCGGCGAAGCGACCTTAATACCCGGAATTGACCTTTTTGTTTTGCCCACAGTAATTGCACAATGAGGGAGGGAGTTCAGGTGTTCCCAAAAACAAACACCCCTTTTCCTTTCCTGAAGCCCTTCAGGCCGTTCTGCGCCGCGCCGCGCAGGGCTGCCTCTTCCGTGTCCCAGTCCCACTTGATCTCCTCGACGGGAACGTCGCTAAACTGGCCAGCTCGGATGAGGCCGAGAATGTCCCCAATCATGTGCTTGCGCCCCGTCACGTCCTTCTGGTTCCACCTGGACAGCCAGAAGCCGACGAAGCGGATGTCCTTGAAGATGAGGAGACCCACGGGCAGAGCTATGGGCTGCTTCGCCATGCCGCCGTAGGATACCATGGTGGCGCCCTGGCCCAGGGAGCGGGCAAGAGATGTCGCGGACTTGCCGCCGACGCAGTTTAGCCCGAGGCCGATTTGCTCGCGGCCTTTGCGGGTGATTTCCGCCAGCTGGTCTTTCCACTCCCGCGACAGGAATTGCGATTCCGTCACCACAACGTCGGCGCCGACGGCGAGGAGCTCCTGCTTCAGCGCATCCGTGGCCTCGGCCGTGTCTCTGTCGCGGATGACGTTAATGCTCCTCAGCCCCCACAACTTGCCAAACTGGATGGCTGCCCGCCCGACACCCGAGTTTGCGCCGTTCTGGATGGACCACTGGCCGCTGCCAACGTCGAGCGGGCGCATGCCCAGCGCGGCCTTGATGCCGGCACTCGGCCCGTACGACCTCAGGATGCGATACGCCGTGCAAGGGTTCACGCTGACAAGCGCTACTTGCGTCGGGGTCAAGCCCTCCTTGTTGACTTTGAGGAGCTCATCCGCCCCAAGCACGGCATGCGTCCTCCAAGTACCGATCTGGGAAACCGCAGGGATGACCCAGTCGCCTTTCTTGAGCTCCGAGGACGGGCTGCCGGTGGAGAGGACTTCGAAGACGCCTTCAGTGCCGGGGACCGCGGACGGCTCGGATGTACCGATCAAGGACGTGAGGGGCTGCTTGGAGCCGTACGTGCCCTGGATGGTGTTGATGTCGGCGGGGTTGATGGGCGCCGCGAGGGACCGAACGAGGATGGATGACGAAGGTATGGACGGGGAGATGGAATGGTTGTGAAGCCTGAGAAGATGTTAGACGTACCGCAAGTCCTCTACTCGAAGGATACTCACATCAGAACATCAGAAGGCTCGCCGTTTTTGGAGTAGACGAGCGCCTTGGCCTGCGTATAGCCGTAGGGGCCCGACTTTTGCCGGACGGTCGTCTTTGGGAGTTTGCTCAAGCAATTGGCCTGCAACCTCGCGGACGGCCGCGAGATGCCTGATGCCAGCAGCTGCAGCTGCGGCCTGAGGCGTTGAGAGCCTACCATGCTGTCGGATTGGGGCTGCTCGGTTCATGCGAGAGGTTGGATCAGCTCGCCGCTGTTTCAGCCGCGGTTTCAGGGCTCGATGACGTTGGCAGGGAGAGTCGATAGTCGGCTAGCGGGGCATCGATTCGATATGCCGTTGGCGGGGCTTTTCCTGCGCTGTGAAGTTGTAAAGTTGCCTTGCATGGTGAAAGGGTAATAATTAAGATAACCTCTAAATTCTACGACCAACGCCATCCGACGCCGGCCAAGAAGCCCTGGCCCGTGGCTACTCATGATGCCTGATGCCAGAGTTTGTACTCCGTACTGCGATGCACTTGGTTAATGACGCAGCAAGACGTGCAGATGACGCAGCTGTCGTGGAAACGCATGAGCACTTGTTGCAAGGTCGAGCATGCGCCGCATGAATGCCTGCGGGGAACCCAGGTTGGGTTGCCTGAACAGGTAGCAAAAGCAAGCTGCCCTTTTGGGGCTGACCGGGATGGTCCAACTTCCCAAGACAAGCTCAGCCATCGCACAGTGTCGATGGCAGAGCCCGATGCTGGATATCAAGATCCAGGAATCGCTCCGCTCAGCGGTCTTGTAAGCGGAAGCCGCCGTGTCCGAGTTGCAGAGCAGAGCCCAACGGTGTCCGCTCGCGGTGACGGTGAAGCTGCATCTGCACCCCCCGACGTGCCTTGCATGGTTGCATCCGCACGCCGCACGGCCAGAAGGCGACGGCCAAGCACGCCACCCCGGAAAGCTACAGTACGGAGTACGATGCTGCCCACAGTGCGCAGCTGACGATGCAAGCCGGAAGGGAGAGATTTGTGACATGTCTGCCAGCGTGTGGCGACTTTGCTTCTGGGGCGCGCTACCCATCATGTCATGGTTGCCGTCGCCTGTGGGGAAGACGCAGAGTGTGCGACTTGGCAGAGCAGATGCCGAAAAAAGAAACAGAGGCGTCGGTCGGGCCTGTGTGAGTGGGCAATTGGCTGGCTGGCTGGTTGGCTGGTGGTTAGGATGGCTTTCTTTCTGCTGTCGAGATTCTGGCGATGAGAGTTTAGGGAGGCCCACAGCAAGACGCACGCGCCCGTCGTCGCGTCGGGCTCTCGTTCGCTTCGAGGAGGAGAGGGCGGCTTGTTGGTTTTTTTTTTCTTTCTGCCTGACCCAAAAATGTGCCGCGAGAAGCTCGAGTTCGAGTCAGCCACGGGGCGAGATATCGTATTTCCATCTGGCAGAGCTGCCGCAATGGCTATTAATGATCCGTGGCAGCGGTACTGGTACATGGGACCCCAGGGTCCAGGCGTCGAGAACTGCGTCGAGAACTGCGGGCCGACCACTGAGCGCTCCAGAAACCCCTGCTAGCCGTCCCCAAGGACGCCCCAAGGGCGGCGAAGTTGCCATGATCGGGTGGTGCCGCAGGTACCTGTACTCCGGAGCACTAACTGCATGCAACGGTAGCCACCACCAGCCTCCTTCTCCACCCTGCGAGCCACCAAAGGTAAAGGTACCTAAACATTCGACCCCAAGGTTGCGGCCGAACTTTGTGCCTGAGACCGTCCTTGGTACTCCCTACAAGCCGCTCGACTTTCTTCTTTCATCAACCTCGCCCATTGCCCTCGTCCTGTGGTACGTCTCTCGAGCCTCGGCTCATTTCGTTGGACGCAGTGGCCATTGCTCGCCTGGAGCCTCAGTCATACCGCCTACAACACTCGGCACTGTTAAGCTCCCGCCTCGCACGCAGCCCAGCAGAGAGCACGACCCTGGGACCACAAGCCACCCGCAGCTCCAGTTTTCCAACGGACCCTGGAGCCTGGGCTTGACGAGTACTTCTTACGGAGTACGGAGTGCCGACGGAGCAATTGCTCTCCTTTCCCATCTATCTGACCTATTGTGGGGAGCCTGGGACTCTGCTCCATCGTCTCCAGCCATTAATTCGCCTATTATTGTTGCTGCTTCCTGGCCGTCGACACAGCAGCCGGCTTTGGCACTTTTCCCTGCCTGGCCATCTTCCTCTGTGCCTGACTCGACTCCCCCGAGGCTTCTTTGCCTGTCCAACGTGTTCGCTCGTTCGCTCGTTCACTCGTTCGCTCGCTCAACCTCCCGTTTTCTCGCCATCTGCTTCCTCCCTCGCGCCTCCTTTCCACCGTCTCCACCGAGGGCCAACGCCCATCATGCCTTCTCGCCTGAGCAATGGAGCCGCGACGACGACGWCGCGTCCTCGATTCGAGCTGCCCGCTCTCGACCTCAATTTTGGCAGCATCACCGACGGTACCAACATCCCTCCTCCCCCGGCCTCTCCCGTCCAGAGGGTGCCCACGCCGCCCCAGACTCCGCCGCCCGCCGAGAAGAAGAAGGAGGTCATCAGCGCGGCCAATGGGGCAGCAGAGAAGCTCACCACCACACCACCAAATGGTAATCTCGCTGGAACCAAACGATCCGCGGACGAGGCGCCCCTGAGCCCGGCTGGCTCGGGCCGCCAGGGCAGCCTCCGCCGGCTGTTTAGTAGGAATATGCTGAATGCTAGTTATACAGAGGGCCGATTGACGTCGATGGGGAGCGCCTCTGTGGCCCCCGGCCTCCGGCCAGAGAGCCGGGGCGCCACGAGCGTCATGGACGACCGAAAGTCGAAGCGAAGCAGCGGCTGGTTCAGACGGCTAAGAGGCGGAGACTCCAAGCGAGCGAGCATCATCTTCGACGACGCAGCCTCGACGGCAACGGCGCCGCCACCGCCGAGGAAGGCTTCTTCCGGACCACCGCCGCCGATGATTCCAGAGCTGGTCGACCTCGAAAAGGACGAAGGCAGCCTGGGCGGTGACCTGTTCAAGAACATTAAGTAACAGGATTGGATACCGCACTGGCCAGCGTCTACTGGCCTTTGCACGGGCATTTGATACCTACGACATCGTTCAAGATCTTCCCTTCACACCTGGACGAGCAACGACGCATCCGAGGCGACCTGCGTATTTGAAACAACCTTCTTTTACACCTTTTCATTGCATCAATCGAGAGCCTGTCAGAGCTGGGAACAGTACCGAGTGGCGGGGGGGAGGGATGGGCAGGTCTACAGAGACGGGGGATGTGGTTGATTAACAGAGTGGCTGATCGAGATACCCAGCTCTTTCGAGAGCTCATTCATCTGACACGCGGCCGTTTTACTTTTTTCAGCTGCCGGCTTTTTTTTTTTTTGACAAATTGCTGCGTTGTTTTTTTCTACCCTGTTATGAAATCAGTGCTGCGCCATTTGCGTTGGCAGCACCATTGCTACGGACTCGCGGAGGACACAAAAAAGTGGTTGGTGCTGCGGAGGGGAGGATTTCCTACGTGGCTCAGACAGCTAATTTGTTTATTTGAGTGTACAATCTTCTGGAGGACGCGTTTGTTTGGTGGGCGACAGCTGATGAAGCGGCGAGTGGAGGATGGCTGGAGCAGCTCCTGGGCGAGATTCGTGTCTTGAGCACAAGATAGACGACGACCTAGGCGCGTGCAATTTACTTTCTCAACTGCCCGCACCTCGACAGGTGAATGAGCAGGAGTGCAAGTGACGATGGAAACGTGTCCTGGGCTATGGGGCTGCGACGGGGCTTGCACGACGTACAGGCTCAACCGAATACGACCTGCTGCCGCCCGATCGTGCCGCAGCCTCCTGTGTCGCTCAGGGAACTTGGTGGACGTCACACACGGCGGGCTCGAAGCTGCCGGTTTCATGGTTACACAATATGAGCAGCCTTGTCCACGTTGCCAGGTGTACTCTTGCTTGTGAGGCTGTGCAACGCCCGCAGATGAGACTCGCAAGTCGCCGGCTAAGAGCTCTCACTTAAACGTCATAACATAGGGCTACTCGCTCACACGCAGCTCTTACGGCCAATATGTCAGTATGCTTTGCATGAAATTCAACCGCTAGTCTGCTCAACTATCCCCAGACAAGTCATCACTCTCTCGTTTCAGCTTGACCCTTGAAATAACCCCAGCCGTCATACCTGCAGGCCGTCGGTCTTCAGGTTCTCCAGCGACGCCAGTTGCGCCTCCTGATAGCCCGGGAAGCATAATGGCAATCGACTCCGGCGGGTCGGCATTGAACTGGGGCACTACGCGCGTGCCGGTGGACAGTATCTCGAGGACGTGCTGCGGTCGCCGCTATGGTGTGGATACTGTTTGGAGAAGGCTTCCGCTTCGGAATGGTGACGGGGCAGCCCTTTTCGAGGAGCAGCTTTGCAAACGCGAGGTTGATGTCTGCGTGTGGGCAAGGACGGGGTTGGGTGTGTCGGTCAACGTGCTTGGTCAAAATGTATGGTCAAGAGGTGAGTGAGCGAACCTGAGCCGCCGCCGGTGATGATGGCGCTTTTGCCTGAGAGCTCGAGGGCCATCTTGGTGAGTTGAAGAAACTTGCTTTTGTTGCGGTACGGGGACTTACACGCCTGACTGGGATCGTCGAGAGCAGCTAGGCCAATATATAGCCACACGGACAGGGACAGGAATACAAACACATCCACCTGCAGAATCCGAGTACGTCGACACGCATGCGAACAGTATCTGCGCTAGCATCTCGTAGGAACCAACCGCGTCTGCTCTACCACAGCTGACAAGATTCAGCGCGGGGTAGCGTATGCATGTCGGCTTGATATCATATCGACATCGTATGGATCGACGGACACGCGACGGGCCGGTCTCCATATCTGGTAATCCAGACTTGCACCAATCTACTGTGTTGTCTATTCGGCGACGGCAGTTCATCTATTAAACGGACCTACAGCATCCGAGGCCACATCGCCCTTTCTCCTCGTCGGACACCACCATCCGCGTCTGCTGCGGCTGGACCTCGTCCTCCCCATCTTCTGGCCTCCCCGGCCGACACGCCCAGCCGTCCACCGCTCGCAGCGTCTCGCGGGACCAGAGACGGCTCATGAGCGAGAGCCGCAGAGGCACGAGCGCGATGATGACGAGCGGGAAGGCGGGCGCGGCGACGGTGAGGGTGATGCCGAATACAACGCCCGTGAGCACCACCTGCGTAATCGTATAGCAGTGGACCCCGAGCCAGCTCGCCCCGTCGGGCAGTGCCAGCAGCTCGGGCCGGGGCGTCAGGAGGTGGGCGACGCGCGCGAGGATGGGGTTGACGGCGAGGGACTGGTAGCCCATGAACATGAAGAGGCCCGCCAGCACCGACGTCTGCGCCAGGCCGAGCAGGCGCTGCAGCGGCGGCGAGACGAAGACGAGGATCAGGGCGGCCTGGAGGAGGGGCGAGTACCGCTGCTCGTACGTCCTGGCCACGGGACGCGCGGGCTCGGGCTCGGGCTCGAACTCGGACCGTTCACCAGCTCCCACACCGGTCTCGTCCGTCTGCGGCGGGCTCTCGACGACGTAGTGTAACAACGACTCTGCATGCAACGGCGCCTGCGGCAGCAGTCCATTGGCGGGCGGGATGCCAAGGATGCCACAGAGCACGGTTGTGGCCCCCAGCAGGACAATGTCCCAGGCGAAGCCGCCCGGTTTGCGCACGCCGTAGCGCTGGACGGTGCAGATTATGCTACTGATCTCGTGGTCAAAGTAGAAGAGCACCGTGATGATGGCGCCAGGAATGATGGAGAGGAACACCCATCCAATCGGCAGGGTCCAGAACCGGACGAAGAAGGTTGCTCGCTCGGGGCTCGAGGGTCGGAACGCCGTTTGGACCTGCAAGCGGTCATGGTCGAGCGTCGCGAGCTCGCCGATGTGAGGTAAGCCGATCCACAAGATGATGGATATCGCAGCTGCATACTCGGCCAGCCCCAGTCGGACGTATCGGTGGAACAGCGGCGCCCACAAGTTGGCCGTCGAAAGCAGCACAGCCAGCAGACACGTCCCCGCCGCCCCGATGACGGCATACAGAAACGCCGCCAGCAACGCCCTGTCGTGCGTGCGCTGCAGCTCGAGGGCCGCCTTGTGGAAGTAGATGACGCTGTTGAGCAGCGAGAAGACGTCGGCGCTGAAGTGCGTGACGTACTGCATCGTCCAGTCGTGTGCGTTGAAGACGGCGAGCAGGACGTGCATCCAGCCGGCGTGGATGAGCGACCACGCCATGACGGGCAGGAACTCGACCTGTAGGGCACTCGGTAAGCGGGCGTTGCGTGCGCTGCCGTGGTCGAGGCCGGGGTCTGGACCTACATGGAAGTGCGTGTCGCAGAGCGCGTAGATGTTCTCCGCGAGCACGGAAAAGGGGCCCGTGACGCCGAGGATGGTGAGCGGCTGGGCCGAGAAGCTGCGAACTGGGTCAGCGACATGGGCAGCAGTAGATGCGTGAGCTACACTTACAGAGCAAACATGACGCCGCACAGCCCCGTGCTGAAGACGACTTCGATGGTGCCCCACGACTTGCCCGTCAGCACGTACAGGTCGCTGGCAAACGTGATGCCCGGCAGGAGGTTGGTGAAGAAGATGTACACGGCGCTCGCAACGACCTGCTGGTTGAAGATGGCCCAATCGGACAGCCATCGCCGCCGCAGGTTGCTCAGGTCGCCCCGTAGGAGCCGCAACGGACGCAGCGTGCCCGCGGGGCCAACGTATTTGTTCCCCTTTGGACGTCCGGGCAGCTCTCCCGCCGCTGCTTCTTGTCCCCGGGCGCCCCGCGGCCCGTGGTCGTCGCTTGAGGATGCCCCATCCCTCGAGCAGCGCCGTGTCGCGCTGGCTGACGCTGTCATCGGGCCGGACCGCAAAATGTGTCTTCAACAGGGCGGGGTTCATGACCAGCAGAGAGCGTGAAGCGAGAGATTCAACTCCGTTTATGGCAACAGAAATAACAAGGAGGAAGAATGGTTCTGATCCGTTTTGCCCGTGGACGGCCTCGTCGTCGAGGTCCACAAGCACCTGCAAGCCCCCAGGCCTCCCCAACATCCATGGCACGCCATTGGCCACGGTGGGTAGCGGCCGATTGCCAAGCTTAAATTACGTATGTACGCACAAGTCATGTTTGCCGGCGGCCGCTATCAGCTTCTCGTCCCTAGGAATCACGACCTTGACAAGCTGTCCAACTGTCGTCCCGTCTTGGCGGTGACGTCAGCGGGAGCACTGCAACGTGCAAACAAGGTTATCTTATCTTATCGGCACGTGCGCGCTCGTGGGGCACATGGACGCATCCTTGTTCGCCAGCATTGACCTCATAGTTCAGTCGAGACTGGCAGCTGTCGACAACCTCACAATCCATCTACGGAGCGGGTGCGTGCAGCCAGGCCGTCCCAGCCCCCAACCAGAAACCCTCCAGCACCGATTGGAGCCTCACGCGCCGCCAAGATGATACTGGCCGACGCCTCGAGGTGACACCCACCGCCCACCATGGCGCGCTTCCTCCCGCGCGACTCCTTCGGCATCCCGTCGTCCATCCCCAAGACCTACTTTCTCGGCCACCACGCCGCCGGCGCCAACAAGATCAAGGGCCTCCTCTCCACCATCTCACTCGTTCTCGAGTGCCGCGACTTCCGCCTCCCGCTCTCGACGCACAACCCGACGCTCGAGCGCACCGTCGCCGGCCGCGAGCGCCTCGTCGTCTACACAAAGTCGGACCTCGGCACCGACAGCCGCGGTGCGAGGCAGACGCTCAGGCGGCTCTACGGCGACCGCGTCGTCTTCTGGGACAAGAACCGGCCCGCGACGACCGAGGCGCTGCTCACGAGGCTCAAGGACACGGCCCGGGCTCAGGACTCGCTGACGGGCTTGCGCGCCCTCGTCGTCGGTATGCCCAACGTCGGCAAGAGCACACTGCTCAACGCCCTGCGCAGCGCCGGGTCGCCGGGCAAGAAGGCCAAGGCGGCCAAGACGGGCGACCAGGCCGGCGTCACCCGCAAGGTCGGCACCTCGGTCCGCGTCGCCGAGTCCGAGGAAAAGGGCGGCGTCGCTGGCGGCGTCTTCGTCCTCGACACTCCCGGCATCTTCCAGCCCTACGTCGACGACGGCGAGACCATGATCAAGGTAGCCCTCGCCCACGGCATCAAAAAGGGCCTCATCCCCGACGAGGTCCTCGCCGACTACCTCCTCTTCCGCATGAACCGCTGGGACCCGCGCCTCTACGCCCGCTACTGCGAGCCTACAAACGACGTCAACGACTTCCTCACCGCCGTCGCCGCCCGCGACGGCAAGCTCAAGACGGGCGGCCTGCCCAACTGGCAAGAGGCCGCGGCGCGGATCCTTTCGCAATGGCGTGATGGGAGACTGGGGAGGTACGTCCTGGACGAGCTACATGAGGAGGATATACGCGCGCACGAGCTGCTGCTGCAGGAACCACTACTGAGCATGCACCAGGCCAAGAAGTTGCAAAAGGAGGAGCGGAGGAAGGAAAAATCTCGGTCATGACATGGACCTTGAAGCTTCTGTCGCTGTACCTGTATCATCATCTTGTACTCCCATCTCTGTATATTACATGTGTCAAGCCACAATATATTCATAAATTCTTCAAGACTAGCGGCTATAATCAGGGCTCGACTTTTGCCATGTGCCTCCTCCGTTGAGCACCGACTTTCACAGTCTCACAGCACAATACATGGGGTATATTAAAACGACGATCCCGCGCTGGGCCACAGACCTCGCGATCCATGCCGAAGAAAAGCCTCCCTCTCGTCAAACCCGCCCAGTACGCCGCCCATGCCACACAGTACCATCCAAACGCCGTCGGCAGCACCCTCATGCCATATTATTATACACACAAAAATTCAGACACCAGGTCGACGACCAAGCCGACCTCCCGCACACTTGTGCCTAGGCAATGCCCCTACTGTCGACACAAAAGTTGACCAATCTATCAGACGTACTGGTTCTGCCACTTGACCATGTCGCGAGTCAGAACATCCATCATCTCCATGCAGCTCAGCCCCTTGAAATGCGCCTCGTCAGATGCGTCTGGGGTATTTCCGTTCGCACTTCCTCCCTCCGGCTTCTCGGTGGCAGAACCACCGTTTGTCTGTGCCGATTCGTCCTTTTGTGGTGTATCTTGGCCGCTGCTTGAGCCTCCGTTTTCGGCCGCAAGGTCCAGCTGAGTCCTCGAAATGAAGTCCATAATTGCGCCGACCCGGCGCTTCATATCCAGCATGCTCATCTTGTTCGCCATGGCCTGTTTCCCCTTCGATCCATGCTTATGATCACTGGCCGATGATTTGGAGTGGCTCGTCGTCTCGTCCCCGTTCTTTTGAATGTCTCGTGACATGGACCGAGCCGGCGATTCTTCGTTATCCGGGTCTCGGTCCTTCGTGTATTGGTTCCTCCCCTTGCCCTTTTTGTGATTACTTCTTGCGCCTCTCTTGTGGGAGCTTGCCGTCGTTGGGTGGCTCGTCGGTGGTGTGCCTGGAGGTTGCGCCGTCGCGAGAGATTCGACTGTATTGGGTGGCTCGTCGCTTATGTGCTGGACGACTTTCGCGGCCGCTAGTGGCATTTCCTCCGAGAGATCTGAGTCTATGAAGAGGTCCATGTCAGCTTCTTGGCGCTTCAAAGTCCGGTTCCAACGCTCACCTTCTGCGCGCCGGCGCTCGGCCCGTCCTTTGCGTTTATTTGCAGCCTCTTGCCTCTGGCGCTCCTTTTCCTCCTTCTCGGACTTTTCATGCTGGTGTCTTATATTCCGAGGATTCTTCGCTCCATTGCGCATGTTTGCCTCATCGTCTGTCCCATCCCCGCCATTGGTGTTGGGCTGCTCGGCCGGCGGGGAGGCCGATCGGGAGCCAGTACGCTGTCTTTTGACGCTAGCACTATGTCTGCGACGTGTTAGCGAGGTGTCAATTCTGTAGTACTTGGGGGCAACCGACTCTTCACTGTCGCTGCGGCCACGCTTACCACGCCTCGACGTGCTTTCTGCCGTGTCGGGGGCGACGTCTTCCTTGCTTGCTTCTATCACCCGACGTAGAAGTTCGTCGTCGTAGGCCGCATCGCGGCTGTTCATTGTAGATCGTCGTTTCGCCGCCGCTTGGGAAGCGGAATTGGGGCGGGAAGGCTTGGAGGATCCATGCCTCGGGGACCGCGTGCCTTCTTTTGCAATCGACGTTGCCCGTGAAGTGGCTCGAGAGGGGCCATGGATAGGCAGGAACTTGGAGTATTTTTGTCTGTAGATGCAAGCATTGTCAGCAACGGATTGACTCTGCTGTTGGGGTGAGACGGATGTCGACGTGAAAACCTCTCCTCGGCGACTGTGAGCCCAAAAGCCAGGCCACAATTGCGAGGAGCGAGTTACAAGGCCGCGGTGGGTGGAAATGGAGCGTGAACTTCATGGTGAGGCAAGAATGACATACCCGTTGATTGCTGTATGGATCTTATGAAGATCCTTCCGGCACTGTTCGCAAAAATATTCTTCGGGAGAACTCTCGGCGCTAAAGATGCCCACACAGGCACCGTGTTGCCAAACTTTGCAAATGTCGCATTGCACGAAGAATCCCGTAACGTCTTCGGTGAGTTCAATTGCGGCAAAGAAGTCGGCGTCTGGGCCCTCGACGGGCGGGCGACCTGGGTAGTCCTCCGAGCCACAAATGCACCGAACCGCCTCGTCCTCCTCGTCCTGGAGGTCGTCACTTCCATTGGCCATGTCCAGAGTGCTGACCAGGATGGGCTTGTCCTGTTCTTCGTCCTGGCCGCGCTTGCGTCTCCGTCCGAGGAGGGTATCGTCGAGGTCGTCGAGCGGCTCTGACGACAGCGAGGCACTAGGCGTTGACTTGCCCGACGAAGGTTTATTGAGCGATCTGGTGCTGCGCTCGAGCCGACCAGACGCTCCTGAAGACACAGATGACTGCTGGGACTGTGAGTTTGTCGCGCGAGCTCTCGAGGATCGCCGCGGCGAAGGAGGTGCCATTGAAGGCGGTCGGAGGAGGAGCGTGGGGTGAAGGGGAGGAGCGCAGGTCGACGGCGCGTCCTAGGCGGCAGGAGGATGTATGATCCGGGCTTCAAGACCTTCGGCGGCCCGGGTAGGAGCTGGAGAGCTGTGGATGCTGGGAGCGGAGCGTGCTTGACGGTAGGAGAGGTGGCGCTTGCGCGGGTACTGGCGCCCAGCGAACAAACCGGAGGCGGCGAATTGCGACGGGGTTACAGCGAAGGCAACTCGAGAGAGGAAGAGCAGCCGAGTCCAAGAGATTGGTGGTGACTTGTCATGACGGAGCAGGCCGTAGGGAAGAGAGAAGAGCTCATGCCAGGGAAGTTCGGAAAGGAGGGGGGGCAGATTGAAGAGGGAGAGAGCGGTGGAGAGGTCAGGTTGGCTGGCGAGGAGGASGAGCAGGAGGAGCAGGAGGGTGCTCTGTGCGGACGCGGGCAAGGAGCGGCGGGCTGTTTCCGTGGTGCTTGTACTCCGTGCTTCGTACTTACCCACAGGGTTCCTTTGAGTGCGTCGTTGCGTCGTAGCGCCGTAGGATGCTGCTGAGCTGCACGTACTGGCAGGTACCTTCCGCTGCTGGGCTTTTTAGCGGGCCTACAAGCGCTACTCAGCGCCGGGCAACACGCTGTGGGCCAGAGGCTAAGCTTCGGCTAAAAAGCAGACAGCGGGCCACCGCACTGACGAGAGCCACCACTTGCGATGACCTGATTATTGTACAACAGCAGGGCTGGGAACCTCTTTCGCCAGGCAAAGGCCGACTTGTTTTCCAGCTCAGGAACCAGCTGCTTGTGACACAGTTATAAGCAGAGCCACCAATTCTGTCCAACTGCGAAATCGCGGTCTCCACGTGCAAACTGGTGACTCTCATTCACACACGCACTGACGTGAATGCTGCTTACCTAAGGCCCCTGACGGGCGGAGGCCCTTGCCTGGTCTTGGGCTGCACACCTCCTAATCCACACAGCAGTCACCATCAAATGCTGTCATTTGCAATCAAAAGTGCGCTGTAGAAATCACGACCAGGCCGTGCGATTCTCTGCGTCCTGCGCCGTCTTGGACCTTGCTCTGGCTTTTCTCTGTTTCTCTGCAAGATCCTCAATCTATCGCTCCAGCGGCTCTGTTCGCGCCGACGCAGCGTCCCGCCGCTTCGAACCGAGGTGTGTCCCTCATCTGTGCCTGGAACAGCCAGGTCAGTCTGGATCCGCCATCCCCTCCTTGAAGCTCCCGCAGCAAACAGGCAGCTGTTCACCCCGACAACGGCCGCGTTGCGGCTGCGTCTACCCGAACAGCCTTGCCACTGTCTACACACTGCTGTCGATGACGTGTCGGGCCAGTGTTTACTGACCCGCGAACAACATAGGTACGGTCGTTGGAGCCCGACGGAAACGAGCCTTTTCGATGCCCTCGCCCCCTCGACGTCGACGGTTTGCTCTGCGGTAGACTCTGCAAACGGTTCAGAGCCCCCGGACCTCGATATCAGGCGCTATACGCGGTTTCTGGCGCTGTTGCTTGTGCTTGCCGGGGACTTTGCGCCTCCTGATAGTCCTGGCATTGCTCCTGCGAGTTGTGGGATACGTTTGCACCAACAATGATAGATGGGTACGCTTTCCCGCATATTCTTTCTCCCCCCCTCGATGCCCACTCTCAGCCTGGCTTTCCACGTCTTCCTCGTCCTTCCCTATTCACTGCTTCCCCCCCCCCCCCCACGCTGCGAGGTCGGCGCAGCCATGGCCATGGTCTTCTTGATCCTTCATTGGGCCGCATCTCTCGTCTGCTTCCTTCTGCGTCACGTCATGGCCAGCCTATTTGGCATCGCGGCGATCTATTTGCTAACAAGACGGTCTCGATGGCCTACGACAGAGCATAGCCAAATGATGTCGCCGGATACTGTGTCGTCGCTTTTTCCAGACCGGCCCATTCGGCCGCTGCCGAAACGCCGCCTTCGTGAACGATTGTCGCCTGAGGTTGCCGATTCGATCAAGTATCCTTCTTCGACTCTCGACAACGTCCCTCTTTTCTATTACCCGCCATATACCTTGAAGGGGGAAGCTGGTTCGGGTCCGCAAACTGCCGAATCCACGAACCTTGTCGAGCAGGGTCGGCGCTCTGACTTGGGGCGAGCTTTCATACCGCTGCGAAACGGGCTTCGCCTAGGGGGAGGAGATGGAGCCGGGGGTGGACTACGTAGCACGCTCGTCGCGCGAGCTCCTGCGGAGATCCTCAGTCGAGCAGTCTGTACTCCGTCCCGGCCAGATCAACCGCGGCCAGGCGAGCCTCAGCCACCTCCTTCGGCGGCCTCGTCAGTGGACGGCTACGATTCCTTCGAGAATACTAATAATAAGAAGAAGCGAAAGATTCCTTCCGCAGGAGACTCGGTACTCAACGGGGCACATTCCCTGAACAACGAAATCAACTCCCTCGCTATCTCGACTGGTGCGCATTCGCCCACAAACAATGCCAATGGGGACAGGCCGCATCATAGCTCCGCCAGCTACTCGACGCCTGGGCCGTACATGGCCAACAACAACCAAGGATTTTCGGGACCTGGAAGGGGAAGACTGGGGCGCTCACGGAACGGTAGGAGCCCTCTGCGGGCTCTGGCAGACGGTAACAACGCATGGCCAGCGCGGTCGTCCAAGGCTGGTGCATCCCAGTGGCCTCCAGGTACGTTTAGATCTTGAATTTTCCTGCTCCCCCGCAACTTGCTGTTTGTTCCCGTATGACTGGTCGCACTGGCCTTTCTGTCTACCAGCCATAAGCCTTTGCAGGAATACGCAGCAGCTGGGTAGACAGGTAGCTTCTCGCCCGCGTCTCTGCCCAGAAACCAGTTCTGCACCCTGCAGCCCTCTTAACCGAATATCCTCATTCCCATCCACCAGACTGTTGCATTCCACTCCATCACCGTTAATAATACATATATTCTAACACGGCCGCATCTTGCACTACAGCACAAGAAGGCGCGGGTATCATATCTAGTGCGATAGCCAACGCCGAGAAGCTCCCCCCTCAGGGACAGGAGAACGTGAGCCTTTTGCAGCAGCATTCCTCCATTGCCAAGACCACTCCAACATCAACACAATTTACTTTCACCTGTGACTCCCAGGTGCCGGGGACAGTGCAGTGGCCTGGTAAGTCAGCTGCCCGAATTCACCATATTCGTCGGCTCACACTTCTCAGGTCATCCAAACAAACACGGAATGGCAGGTCAGGCAGCGCTGTCGATGGCGAACACACCCAATGGCGTAAACCACGATGTGCCTGCAAAGGGGACTGGAGGGAAATCCGACCACTCGCGTCGAAAGTCTCGGCGGCGACTGGAAAGGGAGTTGAACATGGCAGCACGCCATCGGCAGCAGATTGCTGCCGAAAACTATTACCATCATCCCCCGAAAGGAGAGGATGTCTGGATCTGCGAGTTCTGCGAGTACGAGCGGATTTTTGGCGAGCCTCCTCGCGCTCTCATCCGGGACTATGAGATCAAAGACCGGCGCCACCGACAGGAGGAAGCCGACCGCAAGCGACTGCTGGAGAAAGCCAAGGCGAAGAGCAGGAAGGGCAAGAAGAGCAGCAAGGCTCCTTCTAAGGGAGGCCAGGGAGCACATCACGCGCCAGATCAAGGCCGCTCGGACCTCGTTGGCGACCAAGACGACGCCCCACCCATGCACCACGGCCCGAGCCACTCGACACAATCAGAGGAAGATGAGTACGAGGATGAATTCGAGGACGAATCCCCAAGCCCGCCACCTGCGCACCTACCAGTGGTAGGCGACGGTGGAGGCGGAGCAATACCAATACGGCCCAGAACGTAGTTGATCATCCGGGACCTGTTGGTCGTGGTCGTTCATACCCATACCCAGGATAACAGCAATTTGGGAGCTATCCAGGCCGCATGATTTGATATTCTTTTTGGTCAGTCACGCTTCTTGTCAGCATAGCTGTCTTGTATGAGCTCGAGGACTGCAGAGTTGAAGGAAATCTGGTACAGCACCATTCGTCAGTCGGTGGGCATGGGCTGTGTTATCTGGGTCACTGACATTACACCCCTTGGGTTTATATCTGTCGGGAATGGCCATGAAAGAGAATTGGTTTAGGAGCAATCTCGGTGGGGAGGTCGCTCCATGGCGGAAAGTGTTGGGCAGGGCTGAGAGGGCTGGCCTTGGGGCCATCATGTGTGCTGTTCCAGTCGGTCTACCTAGGATATGCACCAGGGCTGGCCGTGAGGCTTGTCGGTACCGTGATGCTCACTTACTACGAGATGTAGGTTATGAATCCACATTCATGAATCAACGATGCTGGCGAGGTTTAGCTCCGGTGGACGAGAGAGCGGGTGGAGGCGAGTGTCTGGCTTCCAGGCTCCTCGACCATTTCAAGCGCTAAATGGTATGTTGCGTTACTGTAAAGCAAGGTAGCGGATTCGAGAGCCGAATACAAAGTCTCGAGTCATGAAGCGGATTTGTGTGTTGTGAGCGAATCTGGTGAGGATAGAGGTAGGGAGCTTGTTGGAGAATCGAGTKGTTCAGCCAGGGTGCATGCCGAAGCTGGGTACGTAGTCCGTATAGTCCGTACTATGTATCTATGATGTAGAATAGATCCGGGTCCGTATTAGTCCTGTAATGCGACTTGAGACAACGAGGCATGAAACAGAAATGGGGCTAGAGACGGCTCGGCGTGTGAAGTCGTTGGTCTGTCTGTGACAACACACAACCACTGGCTACGAGCGCACGAGTATCTAGCATGACGCGCCACCATCACGACATAATTGCAGCCGGCAACTGGCGGGGGTCCCAGGGCGCTGGGTTGCGTTGCCGCTATTTCGGCGAGGTGAAGATCCCGGTAGCCTAGCTCAGGCATTATGTCGGGGGTGAGCGGGTTGTGAGTTTTTACATTATCGTCGAGAGGACGGCCGGAGACGGCGTGTGGTGTCGAATATCTGCCGACATGACGAGCTTGTATGCGCAGCTTGAGCGTCATATCAGCATTGCTGATGAAACCCCCGTCCCTTGCAAGGCCAGCAGACCTGGGTCATGCACTCGCAGGGAGATGGAGCATGGAGCTTTGTCAGGCCAAGCCCTGCAAGCCAGGGGCACATCGGGGGGACGCCGATTCGGCTCCATATTTCGGTCCCTTCTAGAGGGCTTGCTAGCCCATCAGAGAGCGTCGAGCGCTGAGAAGCCAGCGAGGATGCCCCATGGCGTCAAGGTTATCCCCGTGATGGAGACCCAATCGCCAGGATGCCAGCGCACTCCCAGGCGCCTGCGCCACTGTACGGAGTATATTGCATCTGTACGAAGCACTAACAGCGGAGCCTCGCCTAGCTCCGCGACCACTGTGTCGTCATCCCTCCGTTGTGTTGGAACCCGCGCCGACCTCACCTCACTCACTCTTGCCGCGCTCTGTTTTAATTGCTCTCCGTTCCGATGACCATCACGACAAGCGCGCATCCCTCGCATCAATCCGTCCGCTCACCCATCCGCCTGCGCCTACTCTCTCTTTCTCTTTCTCTTTCTCATTCTCMTTCTCCTTCTCCTTCTCCTTCTTCTCCTCCTTCCTCTCTCCCTCTCAGCTTCCTCGCATCGCCTCCTCCGCATGCACCGCCGGTGCTGAAAAGACGCCGTCGGTGGCTCCGCCGAGCCCGCAGCCGTTCCCGCCTCCCGCCAGCAGTGTAGCCAGGCTTTAAACTGCCTGCGCAACCTTAGCCATGCCCTCCCTGTTTGGCTCGCGGAGGCACGCGCCTCCCGTCCAGGTAAGTTCGAGACCGCGCCATTGGCAAGCTTCATTAGCCTCTGTAGCCTCAGCTTGCGATCGTCGTGGGCCGTGGGCTGGACGCTGCACCGGTGGTAGTGCGATGACGCACTTGGCCGTGTCCGGCGGGCCAAGACGTTGCGCTGGTGTGTTGTCGCGATGCCTGCTGCTGTCCCCTTGAATGCCACATCCTCTTCGAGTATATACCCCCAGCCTGCCGTCCAGACGTTGCTGACCAATGACCCCTTCGATGTCGCGACAGCCTCTCACCAGGGAGACGGCCAACCCCAATGCGGCCACCGCGGCTGCGTCGGCCTTTATGCGCCGCGACTCCAACGCATCGCTGTCGTCGGCCGCTGCCGCCGCCGCCCTCAGGGCGCGGCCGATGACGCCGACCAACGTTGCCGACGTCCAGTCGAAGCGCGTTCACAGGAGGAGCCCTTCGATGTCGTCGCTGAGCGGCCGCGACAGAGTGTCGAGGAGGGAGCTTCAGAGGACCCCTAGCGTGGGCTCCATGATTGAGCGGACCTTCCGATCGCCGTCGCCTGGTCGAAGCCCTACGCCGAGGGGCCGCAATGTGCCTCCGGTCCCGAGCATCCCCAACGTCGATCGCATCGTGGCCGATGGGAGGACCAACGGCGGGGAGCGCAAGGGGACGACGCTGCAGACCCAGCCCTTCAAGATTGCGAGCGAAAAGGTGAGGGACGGTCAGCAGGGCTCATGGTTTGGCGGTGCGACGGCTGGAGACCCTGGCAACGTCAGGAGGTCGGACTCTGTGATGCACTCCGCCGCCAGTGCCCCCGAGCGTCCCGGCAGCGTCAGCCCGTCCATCAACTTCTCCTACCCTCGCGCGAGGACGCAATCTCCATCGCCATCCATCGACGACCAGACTCTCGTTTACGACCCGAACTCGAGACGAATGGTACCGAGGGGTGAACTCGTTGCTCGGTCACTGAGCGTTCGCCAAGTCTCAGAGAAGCCGAAGAAGAMGAAGCTGGACATCACGAGAACCGGCTCGCACCTATCTAGGGGAACTGTCGGAAGGGCGCAGGCCCCCGCTCTCGAATCACCACAACCTCTGCCCGCCGAGCCAGAACCAGCCCCAGCACCGGTACCGGCCGTTGCGCCCGAGCAGCCACAGGCAGCAGCCAARAAGAAGAAGAAGAAGAAGAAGAAGAAGAAGAAGGCAGCAGAACAGCCAAGGCCTGCGGTAGTCGAGGAGCAGACGATGGAGCAGATCACAGTGGGCGCAGCCGAGGTCGTGAGACCCCCGATTGTCAAGAAGCCATCCATGGTGGAGGAAGAGCCGGAACGCGAAGTGCGAGAAGAGCGAGAAGAGCAACCAGACCAACAAACGAATCCACCGCAGACCGTTGCCGTTGCCCCCGTCGCCGCCGCCCAGGCGGCCAAGAGCGTTGCTAATGGACAGTCGCAAACACCTGAGACGAGACAATCAGACAGCGCTCGCATGACTCGACCACCGTCTGAGAGCCCGGCACGGTCGGCCCGTTTCGCCCCTGCCACGGATCAGTTGGCTATCAGACACGAACCACCGCCGCGATCCGTCTCACCTAGAAAGTCAGCCATGAAGTCGGCGAGCCCCAGCGGCATGTCGCCTTCTGATGATGGCTCAGAGGCATCCGGCCGGGGCTCGATTCCCCAGCGCCTAGAAGACCCCGCTCTTGCTCGAAAGAAGAGCGTGCGGGTGWGCTGGGACGATAGAAATACTGTTGTCGTTGGTGAAGCCGTTCAGCCACACGACACGGAATCCCCTATTATACCGAGCCCTCAAGCAAAGAAGCCGTGGCACAGCATCGTTACAAAGTATGCCAAGAAGGACTCCGTCAACCTGGAAGAAGACGAGACCATGACTCCGAGACCTGCACTGCCTCTCTTTGGCAGCGTGCGGGAGAAGAAGGCCAAGGAGCCCGAGGAAAGGCCGTTGGTGCGGCCGTCGGAGCGAACATGGTACCAGCCTGCGCCTGCCCTCTCAGGACCAAGCCCAAGGGCAGACCTCGGTCAATCATCCGATGCCGCGATTGGGGCTGCTTTGATCCAAGACCAGGCGTCCAGGAACGCAGCTAATATCTCTAAATACAGAGAACCCCTCCCCCCTGTCGTTACGTCTGTCGAGGGCAGCGCTTATGACGACGACTTGGCGGAAAGCTCAGACGATGACCTCGACACTGATGTCACCACGGAGCCTGACGACGCCACGGAAACTACGTTATCAAAGTCGGCAGAGGGCCTCATGTTTGAGCCCTCGACTCCTATCAAGAGTGCCTCTGAAGCTACTACTCAGGATGGTGAAGATGTCCCGACCATCTCCGTTTCTCATCCCAGCCCACGGCCGCAAGACCCCAGGGAAAGAGCGTTCAGCAATGAGCAGCCCGGGCTTCCTGGTGGCTTCCCTAACGAGGAAGACTTTGCAGATGCTTCACAAAGTCCAGAAACGCCAGCTGATGTGCCTGTTGATGACACGCCGTCGACTCCATCGCGATCTATCGAACCCCTGACCGTGACCAGCACTCCTATCATGGATGATATCGAAGAGGAGGAAGAGGACGCGGATCGAAACAGTGTCTACAGTGATGCCTATGAGGACCTAGATGAGGTTGACGGTGACGGATTCATGTCACTTGATGCCGTGGTCGAGAGTCCCTCGGGCGGAAAGGTGGCCAAAAAGATCCACGAAGAGGTGCTCGCACAATCCAAGGAACGCAGCCAGGAGAGCTCCGAGTCCCCAGTTGAGGCAAGGAAGTCACTGGATAATTCAAAATCGCCTAAAGACTGGGAGAATGCTAAAGCATACTGGAAGAGCTTGTCGATTGAGCAACGCCGACAGCTGGAGATTGAGGCTCTCTCTGATGGCGGTGATGATGCAGAGTCGGAAATTCTGCCGGCGGTTAAGGAAGGCAAGAAGAATGATGCACAGGACAGCGCCAATGCTATAGCTGAGCACGTGCAGCCTCTCTACGATGAGAGAATTTATCAGATCCAACCAGGAACGAAGTGGTCCGATGACGTGTTCGACGATGCCGCCAAGCGAGCCTCGGTGCTTGCTGTACAGCCCAAGGCTCTCAACCAAAACGTCCACGTCCCGAGGCTTCGACAATCCATGCGAAGCGAGCAGCCCGCGCCAGCGGATCAAGTTAGCCGCGATCAGCCAGGTAGCATGAGAATGTCGATGAGAACTAGTGCCGCCGCGCCTGCATCGGCACCTGACAGAGCCGCGAGGAGATCTCATCCTCCACCTGCAGAACCCGAGATGGCCGCGGCGGCTTCAGCGGCCGGCGTTGGGATGCAGAAATCGTTGAGGGCTGGTAAATCAAATGGCGACACGMTTCGGCCATCCGTGTCGCAGKCTGGTCGACCGGTCTCCTACCACCCTCCTCCGGCAACCGAGCCGTTCAAGTCTCACAAGCGCAACCTCTCGGCCGATAATCTCGTCCCTGGGAGTGGCTTGAAGCCGACCCTCAGACGCCGTGGATCGGATGACAGCGTCAGCAGCTTCACGCGCGCGCGAGCTGGCTCTGGCTCGGGACATGGCTTCAGAAGGTCAATGCGAGCCCAAGAGCCACCATCACCAACAGCTGCCAGGGGCAGTGGTCGATTCAGCCTGCGATCATTGTCACCGCCAGCATTCAGACGCAACTCCGTCGCCTCGATGGCGAGCACTCCCAACTCGTTTGGCGGAGGCGGAGCAGGCCGCATGCGCCAGTCTCTGCGGGCGGAAGCTGCCGACACTGGCTCACGATCCCGCATGTCGCCGTTTAAGCAGTCTGCTGGCGGCAGAAAGGGCATGAAGGCAAAGGGCAGGAGTCGCTTCGCGGATTCTAGCGACGAGGACGAAGGTGGCCCTTCATTCTTCAGCAGTCGATTCGCCGACTCGAGTGACGAGGACGATATGCCCAGACCACAGTCCAGGGGCAAGGGCTTGTCAAAGTCCCTTCGCGGCACCAACAGATCGTCCAGCATGGCAGCCGCAAGCGCCATGGGCGTCACTCCTGCTGCACGCAATGTGGCCTCGCCAGATCTCCCGGATAGCGAAGACGACATAGCCCAGCCCAAGCGTGGTTCCCTACCCAACAGGCAGGGGTCGACCCTGCGTCGCAGCCGCTCCGGCCGTGGCACCCTAATGCCGCTTCCGGCCGCCACTGAGGGAGACGAGGGCCCTCAGCCCAACAGCTCCCGCCGGGGAAGCTTCATGTCCATCCTCCGCCGCCGCAACAAGGACCCGTCGAGTAAGATCTCCCGCGGCATCGGAGAGAGCGCCGCCCGCCGCGACACCAAGCTCGAGCGCACGCCAGAGGAGCTAGCCATGATCCGCAGCAACAGCCTCCACAAGATCGGGCCCAACTGGCCACTCCCCAACGCGGACGACGAGGACGCCGGTGAGGGCATCGCCGTGGACAAGACGCGGCCTGCCACGGCCCACGGTCCAGCAGCCAGCTCCTCGAAAACGAGCGCCCTCCTCAGGCGGCGTAGCACGTCGCAGGGCGTCGTCGGCCTCGACCACGCGCCCGACGACGCCGAGCCCGTCTCCCCCGTGCCCGAGCTCCCGCCCCAGCACAAGAWGAAGAAGTTTGGCGCCCTGCGTAAGATGTTTGGCATCCACGACTAGAATTGTGCGGGCCTTGCACCTTGCGTCTGAGATAGGGGGGTTGGAGCAGGCCGACGACGAAAATTTAACCTGCGCCTTGAAACGATCACTTTTCACTAGTTTCTTATTTTCCCTTTTCTCTTCTTGTGCTCAGTCGAGCTCCTTTTTGCTCTTTCTCTTCTCTTGTTCTTTACTTGTTGTGACGGCCTCTAGCCGAGGCGCGGATGGCTTGAATGGAGGCAAAATGGCGGGCGGCGACTCTCGGGATGAGATAACATGAGCCGGAGTTGGCCTCTGGAACTTGGTGCGGAATAGTTTGGGCTTCAAGAATAAAAATGGATTGGGCGGCTGGTTCGTTCGGTGAAGGGTGGTAATTTGGGATATTGCAACGAGAAGAGAAATGAGGAACCGAATGCAGACGGTAACTATTAAATATCGCCTCTGTGCGCCGTGTGCCTGCCTCGACGGCGAAGCCCCTTGAGGGATTTATTCAATTTGACTGTCACGACTGGTGGACACGGCGAATGCGGCTATCGTGCATCTCCTTGGATATTTCACTCGGTCAACCCCTATACTAGACTCGTACATACATCTACCCTAAACGCCCCATTCAGGCTCACGTTCCAGCACTCTATTGCTCCCCGTCGCGAAACAAACCCACTACTCTCTCTCGCTCGCTCTCCCCCTTTCCCGAGAGGACGCTCAGAAACCCCATAAATGCAGCAAATGTCAAGAGACGGATGCCTTGCGTGCAAAACCGCGCTACCTTTTCTCGCGCTGTACGCCGTCTTCTGAACTCCGCGAATGCTCCGGCCGCTGTTATTTGATGCTATGATACAAGGGACAAAGGAAAATTGGGACGCCATAAAACAAGGGGCAAATTTCCGAGTAACAAGTTTTTTGATGGGGTTTATGTACCGTCCGGAAGTAGTGACAAGGTCTGAAAAGTCATGCTGCGGCTCACCGTCCAGACCTGCAGCTATGTTGGCCGCAAGAGGACACTGCGAGGGGGAGAGATCTAGCCCCCGAATCGCAGTTTGTCGCCGATTCTCGTCTTATCGCGCTCTAGCAGGAGCGTCAGCTGGCTCCTCGTCCGGCCCATCGGGACACTAGCAGACGGACCTGGTTGAGTCGGAGTCAGGCGGAGCTCGAGCAGCGACGACGCCGAAGGCCTGCTCGGGAGAAACGTATCGTTCAGGGATGTGCCAAATACGCTCGACGTGGTCAGCGAGCCGGACTGGTCGATGATGGTTCCCTGAGCCGCGATGTTTGTGGTGGACGCGGTGGCACCAGTAAAGAGACCCTGGCTGGGGTTTCTGGTATGGATACGGTCGGAAGGGCATCCGTGTCCATTGTGCGACTGTGAGCGGCCCATGGCGGGAGCCGCCTCGATGGAGGGTGAGCCAGCAATGCCTGTCGTGGCTTTGACGGCACCAGAGGATGCCCGAGGATGGCTGGCGTTGCTGGTAGGGGAGTGTAACACAGGGAGCGCAGCATGTCCGCGTCCTGTAGCTGCTTGGCCCCCCATCGAGGCTGATAGCGGACCATGCCCCGTACCGTGACCTTCATTCTCGGTCACCACCCTTCGTGGCACGGCAGGTCGCTTTCCGAGCGCTTTGGCGCTGAGTCTTGGCGCCTGGGAGATGCTCCCTTCAACGCCATGCGACTCGCGCCCAACGTGATTCGGTGTTCGCTCGGGAATGGGAGAAATAGGTCGCGGTAGACCTGCGGTTCGCGAACCAAGCGACAAATCACCATCTCGAGATCCAACTGCCGACAACCTCGGCGAGCGTGGGCTCGTCTTCCTCGGCAATAGGGGGCGCCTCTTGGCAGCGGCAGTCGAAGCGGCCACGAATTTCTTGGTCGCAGTGGGCGACTTCTTCTTCGAAGCCACCAACGCCATCTCCAGCCCCGTAGTTGCGGTGCTACCGGATGACGGAAACTCGCTGTCCTTGTCGTCTTCGCTGGCAGACTCGTGCGGCGATACAAAGCGGGCGGTTGGCCGGGGCCCTGACGCGGATGGACCCCTGGACTTTTTCAAGATGGGATGTGGAGGCGGCGGTTTCGAAGCGCTGGATGAGAGACTCTTGGCCGAAGTGTCACTTGGTTTTGCGAACGGCGGAGGTGAGACGCGATTTGGTTGCTCATTTTGCTCTTGGTTCAGGTGAGCCAATATCATCCGTCTCGTCAAAGGGGGTACCTAGATTCACGGGTCAGCTGCGATAGCTTCCCAAAACTCTGTCGCATGTCACTTACATCTGGCCCCTCCCATCGATTTGGCGGACCCTGGAGGGGGACGATGGTCGGGCCCACCGAGATATCCTCGTAGAGCCTGGCTAGTGTTCGGCCGCTGAGGAATCGACGGTCACTGCCCCATACCTGCCACCAAAAATTCTCCAGCCGCCGGGCGGTAGGGTCCTTGAGCTTCTTGTTTGTTACCGTGTACACTGGGGGAGGCAGTCAGCGCATCGGCTCGGGCAGCGGGCGGCAAGGGGCCTACCATGCCAGTACTCCCAGACCTTGTCGGCAGGGACTGTGGGGTAGCTTGCGACCTCCTTGTAGATGTTTGTGGTGTTGATGACAATGCCCTTGGGCAGTATCATTGGCACGCCGGACTCCATCTGCAGGACGAGGTGGCTGCGAGGAACCTGAGGTAATGGGACAGGGCGGATGGCAGCTCGCGGAGAGCAGAGTGAAGAGTGATGCACAAGGCCAAAATGTCCTGCAGCAGCCTCAGCGCAGCCAATCCTTTGGCATGCGAGAGTTTATAAGCGGCTCGAAGGGCAAACCATGGTCGCAGGTGGTGAGATGCCGGCCAGTGGAGAAGATGGGCCAAGCCACAGACACGGGCAGTCGTGGTGCGAGATGGGTTCTTGGATAATAAGGGCGAGAAGCACAACAGGAAGCGGCCCGGGCGTCGTCGAGTACGAAGTAGGCTTATCGGAATACGCCGGTCTTGGCGGCGATGGGGACAGAGCGGTCGTCGAGCCGTCCGTCTGTCGGCAGCTCTGAGGAGATGGGATGGCTGAGCGCG
Source organism: Tolypocladium ophioglossoides CBS 100239 (assembly GCA_001189435.1). NCBI lineage: Eukaryota > Fungi > Ascomycota > Sordariomycetes > Hypocreales > Ophiocordycipitaceae > Tolypocladium > Tolypocladium ophioglossoides. The sequence goes on along the minus strand of LFRF01000016.1, from coordinate 21,370 downwards.
CGCTTATACCTGCAGCTTTTTGCCGTGGGCCATGGGGGCGACGGGACGGGATGCTGTGTAAGTGCGACAGCGCTTACAAGGAGGGCCTGGGAGTGGATGTATGTACTCGTATGTAGTAGGTGAGGTGGTCACGCGGGCCAGCAATGGACGCACGGAGCASAGAGGAGGAGCTCGGCGGAGCAGCTGAACAGGGCTCTTCGTCACACGCCGAGGGACGCGGGGGCGGACAAGGAGTCGCGAGCGCCGGAATGAGGAGAGCAGCCACTGCCTGGGCTATGTGATGCAGTGGTGAATCAGTTCACTTCGGTTCGGCTCAGGGGAGGCTGCGCGCTCGTTCAACCGGAACCAGGCACAGTGGGCTGGTTGGTGGGATGGGCGGTGCAATGCCGCAGCGGGCGGGAGACGACCAGCAGCAGCAGCTGGCGGGTGACGAGGCCGGCGCAGGGCCGTCGGGCAATCGAGAGAGCGCGGCGAGGCGGCCAACGAGCGGAACAGATGGGGACGAGAGGAAGACGGAAGACGAGAGGAGGTGGCAGCGACTGAGGAAGTGAAAAAAATCGACGAAGGGACGAGCTGTCGCGCAGGTCTCGCGAGGTCGGTGTGCGCGCGGCGGTGCGGCGCCCTTTTGGCGGGGCCGCGACTTGCACCTGCGCGTGCCGCCCATCGCTTGCAGCGCTCGAGGCCGCTACAGTCGCCGTGCTGGCGCCTGACCTCAGGGCAGCCAATGGAGCGTCCGTTCCCCGCTGCTGCCCTGGTCCGGATGCCTGACTCGGCCCCGTTTGGGCCCAGACCAGGGGCCTCGTTCGCTGCCAGCATGATGGTTCACCGCCCTGACCGACGATGCGGGTAGGTGCAGGTACCTTGGGGATACTTCGTTCTTCGTACATCTTCATCAAGATGCCTTCCGTGGACGCTGCACCCCGTCAGGTAGGTGCCCTGGGCGGCGCCGCCTGATCAGCAACTGCGGCTTCGTCTCGCCCCGTCCCGTGCATGCAAACGCCCAGCTTCTTTGACGAGCTCATCACCCGCTGTTTCGTTGTATCCGTGCCGCTTCAGGATCCCGTCGTTGCCCCGTTGAACTGTGTACCATTTAGGCATTGGGGATGGATGGGTGTGCTTTTCGTGCAACAATGGAGATGTTGCAAGGTATTAAAGCCGGTGGTACTTCGTGGCACCGAGCAACCAGAGCATAGAGCCCATCATCTTCCTCCAATGCAAGGTGAACGGCTCGGCGAGACGAGACACGGCCCCAGACGCTTCCCACGGCACACCGAGGAGTACAGCGCCAACAGAGTTTGTTCTGCTCCCGCCAGCACGGTCCAGCCAAGCAGACGCCGCCGCAGACACACCTCCATCCCTCCCTTCGATGTTCGGCCCTGTGAGCCGCATCCAGCCATCGCACGGGTGCTACATAGGAAAAAGACTAGTCACTTCCCCCTCCCGCCAGTTGTGGCGGCTGGGATGGATAAACGTTGATGAATGCAAGTCAAACGAATGGGTTTGGAATTCCCGCATGGGCGCAACGACGACGGACGGGCCGAAAGAGACGCCGACGACGCCGAGACGCCGACGATGCCGAGGTTGGAAGACCAGCAAACAATTCATGAACAAAGAGAGAGCCGTGGCGTGATGTGGCGCGTTGGACAGGCGGTCCTTCAGCTAGGTATCGTCGTCATCATTTACCTATGTACATAGGTACGGAGTAGGTACGCACTACTCCGTACTATTACAGAGTATCGCCAGCATTGCTCCCCAGCACCGACTATTGCTCTCTAGCACCTACGAGACGCCTCGCCGTCGCCGAAAGCAAAGCCAAGTACGAGCAAAACCCCCTGCGTCCTGATTGCATGCGCACGTGCATCTTCAACTGCGGCCGCGTTGCGTCGCACCACCCACCACGCCCAGGCATGGAAGCCCTGGCCCTCGCCGCTCCACCCCCACGTCCCCATGCCAGCCTCATGCACGCACTTCCGCGTTCCAGAACCCAAAAACGTGTCTTCGTGCCACTCTGGGCTGTCCCTCTGGAGCCACGGGCGCTGCACCGCCTCCCAGCTCTTGCGGTGGCACGCCCAGGGCTCAGCAGCAACGTCGAGAGCGTCCGTCCAGCGCAGCTCCAGCTCGTCCCTGGGTGGAGAGCTGAGCGGTGGAGCAATTCCCGTGCCTTTGCCGACCTATGCGGCGGCCGGCAAGGCTCTGGACGGGACTGGGCTGGGATGCGCCCAGCAATGAGTCAATTGGGCATCGCCCCAAAATATGGCATTCTCGCCCAATTCCCGAGTCGCCATGGGCAAATCCATAGGAGCCACCATCTCTCCCATACTCGTACAACCCATACAGCATACCCCAGTCCCGCATCGATAGAAAACGGCTTGTGCATTTCCAACGTGGCAAGCGAAAAGCCTCAGCGGTCCAGGCGCGGCACATGTCGTTGAGCACAAACGGTGAGCCAAGAGGGAGCATTGGACGGCCCCCTCAGTCCCGACTGGCTCGCCATTCTGCTGCCTCGCCTCGCATCTGGGTGTCCCTCTGCAGCGTAAGCAGCACTTGTTACACACCGGCTTCAGGGCTGACCAACGGGGCTCTCAAGGCCCTTTTGTCGTCGTCAGCTCCCGTCGTCGGCCTTGCCCAGCGAGGCATGTCCTGCCGAGATGCGCTCTCATGTGAACCCGGTCGGCGTCTTGTGACTCTCCAGCAGGCCAACAGCGAGGGCCCGCGGGCCGCCGGGGGCTCGTCACATCGCCTCGATTGGCGCGCAACCCCGTGACGGACGGCTCTCTGGAAGGCGGCTATCGTCGCTGGGCAAATGGGGTATCAACGTCCGCAGGGACGCCGAGCCACCTGACCCCCAAGCCGTCGGCCGTGCCTATCAGCGGCGCATAGGCGTCCGAACCTCTGGCCGCACCTGGATGACCCGATCGGGCCGCATCAAGGACTGTGGTGAATGATGAATCTGGCACGCACACACAATCTTGTGTGCTACGAATGGATTCTGGCGATACTGTTTATCTCCTGCCGAAGCAAATGCACATAGCAGACAGGATGAACGGCCCGTCAGCCTACCACTGTAGCCGAGCTCAGGCAAAGCTGTCCCGGCCGGCTTGGCTCGGTGACGCCGATTACGATCAACCCACTCTGGCCATCAGATCAGCGATAAGCCGACATAGTTGATAGCTTGCTCGTTGTCAAAGTATACCTTGGCTGTCCGTCGGCAAGCATCCTCCAGAACCGAGCAATGCCTACACCGCAACAAGACTGCAACCAACTCGCCGCCACTCCTCCGGCAAGACTGGTGATGATGCAATCGATCGCGTCAATCAAACATCCAGGCAATCAATTCGCCCTCGGCCGACTCGCCACCTCCTCGACGAAGCTGCCCAACTTGCATATGCACGCATGCAGTGTAGGTATCCATCCCGCCACACGGCGCCCCCGATCGGCCCCAGCCAGACCACCTTGTCGTCCCCGGAGCCCCGTTCGGCTGCCGTTGGTCTCCACCCCAGGGTCCCGCCCGCTCGGTGTGCAGGGCCCCTGCGGTGACACGGGCTTCGAGGGCAGGGGGGTTGGTCGTTGCTTGTTTTGGGCTTGCGTTGTGTGGCGCAACGTACATCGTAGAGGGGTCGCATCGCATCATCTGATATGATGGGAACCTAACCAGCCATTAGACATTGAACGGGGTTGATGCTCCGTCTGTTTGTGTTGGCACATTGGGCACTGAATTGAATCTCCGATGCTTTCCGTTGCCATTGGAAGCTGGACAAGAGAAGGCTGCACTGATTGCTGCTTCGAATGAAGCACTGTACCTCGTTCTCTGCAGGAAACGGGCAGGCTGTGATTGTGATGGTCACGCCAAGTTTCGCGTTCACGGATCTGCGGGACCACAATTGAAGCCCCGACGTTGGCGTCTCTCCCTAAGAGAGTTGTTGTATTATCATTAATAACTCTATAAATGAAAACAGAGCATGTCCCCTCAAGTTTATCTTGATGCGCCAGCAAGAAAAGACATATAGACCCGCCCAAATGACCCCGTGATTGATTTCCCCCCAAAGGCAAAACAAATAGCCTTTTCTAGGTGACAGTGTAGCCGCCGTCGACGCGAATGTCCGCGCCGGTGACGTAGTTACTGGCGTTGGACAGAAGGAAGGTGACGGGGCCCATGAGGTCTTGGGGCTGGCCCATCTTGCCCTGGGGGATGAGCGAGGTCCACTTCTGCTTGAGGTCGGGGTTTTCGTCGAGGATCTGTTGCGTGAGGGCCGTCAGCATGTAGCCGGGCGAGATGCAATTGACGCGGATGCCGGCGTGCGCCCACTCGACGGCGAGGGAGGCGGCGAGGTGGCGGACACCAGCCTTGGCGGCGTTGTAAGGACTGAGAAGGTAATGTCAGCTGTGCGGTTCCTGCGGAATGCAGAGAGCGGCGAGGGCATCAAAAACTTACGCTTGAGGCTGGGGAACGTTGACAATGGAGCCCGACATGCTACCAATCATGACCATGCTGCCGGGGCTCTTGCGCCCCATCAGGTGGCGGGCGACTGAAGTGGCGAAGAGGTAGGTGCCGTCGACGTTGACGGCCCAGAGCTTGCGCATGCGGTCAATAGGGTAGTTGATAGCCTCGAAGTTCTCGGTGAAGCCGGCCGACGTGACGAGGTTGTCGATCTTGCCGTGCGCGGCGATGACCTCTGCGATGCAGGCGTCGACGGACTCGGGGTCGGACACGTCGGCGTAGTGGGCTGTAACCTTGGGGATGCTGGGGAAGCGCACGTCAGTTGCGAGCTTCTGGGCCAATTGCTTGTGATTTGACACTTACCGCTCAGCGTTGGGGTTCTCCTTTATGAAGGCATCCACCAGCTGCTTGGTTTGCTTCTCAGCCTCCTCCTCTGTAACCATGGGTCAGCCATAGCTAAATGAGGGTGAGGCTAGCTTAACGCAAGTGTCAGGTCGAGAAACTCACTGTTCATGTCGACGAGCGCCAAGTCGGATCCAGAGTACACCATGCCCTGGCCAATGACCAGGCCCAGACCGCGAGCGCCTCCCGTGACGAGGCCGACATTTCCATCGAGGGAGAAGCTGGCGAGTGTGGGCTTGACATACTGTCCGGGCAGGCCGCGGACGGGCTTGGAGGGGGGCAGGTCGTGCTCCTCGGGGTACTCGATCTCGACGTCCGAGTCGGTTCGTGCGTATTTGCCAGGCTTGTCGCGGCGAGGGGGCACGTTGTGCAGGTTGCGGGCGGCGGCGAACGAAGGGCGGAAGCAGGAGGCGACGGCGGAGCCTCGAGTGGCCTGGCGAAGCACGGGGGCGAAGACGCTGTGTCTGGCGGCCATTGTGACGGATATATATGTGTATGATTTTGAGGTGTACCTGTAGAGAATCGACGGGGTCGAGAGAGTCGAGAGAGGGAAGGAAGAGAGAAAGAAGGAGTGAGAATCGGCGGTCGACGAGGGGTTGAGCGAGTGGCGAATCGACACGGGGTTTGTGACGATGCAGTCTGGCGATCCCTGTCCAATGAGGCGCTCACGGTGGTTTAATCGAACGAAGACTGACACACACACGTACAAACAGAGGGATGAACAAGGGAGAGGAATGAAGAGGAAACATGGTGAGAGGGGAGCGGTCGCAGAGCTGGTGGTCTTAAATGTCGTGCCCGACTTCGTACCTACCTTAGGTGGCTCCTGTCTCCAATGCACACCCCCCCAGCTCCCCGACTGCACGCCCCCTCCCCTGAAGGGGAGAGCTCGCCCTAGCGACGGCCACCAAGGCTAAAAGGGATCATCGCTCGTGCGGTTCTCAGGGCCTACTCGTACGGACTCGCACTCCGTAGAGCCGCTGCAGCGGCTGTTCCAGGCGTTGCTCCGCAGCGGTCGCGGCGCTGCACAGGCCGTGGAACCGACCCGCAGAAGCGCCCCGGAACGCTTCTCGACGGGGTCTGGGCCGGGGCCGCAGTTCCCCACCACTTCGTACAAGGCCTGAGCGCGGGAACCCGAACGGCGATGCGATGCGGTGCGGTGCGATGCGATGCGACGACAGGGCCACGGTTCACGAAGAAAAAGACACAGGGGGAAGAGCAGTGTGGGGTCATGGGGGACATTGGAGAGCATCCGTGCTTCGTTACGAAGTACATGAAAGGGGCAGCCAAAACGCAAGAAAGGAGCAAGGCGCGCCGCGCACGCCATCTCCGAGTAATCAGCTCTCCTCTCCCGCACTCTCTGCTGTTGGGCACTTGGTGGTCACGCGGCCACTTCATTTTTGCGTCCGAGTTCCCCGGCACGCTGCTCCCGGCCCCAGACGGCACCACCTGCAGCGGCAACGGAGACGAGCAGCCCGAGCCGTGCACAGGACACATTTGCAGTGGAATGGATACGAAGCTGCCGCCGCCCGCAGCCTGCCGGGCCTGCCGCACATGTCTTTCGGCTCGCCTGCCGCACAACGCCGAACTCCCGAATCTCACGATGCCGCCCTGACAGTCTCGAGCTGTGCCGGAATGATCGTTCCGTTGTCGGTCCCTGCCGTCACCGCACTGCCGTCTCAATTGACCTTTCCCCAGTCTGTTCGCATCCATTAACAACACCCATTCTGGCTCCAGCTTATGCTGATGCCTGGACCACCTCCACCGGCAGAGCCCAGCCAGCCAACCGGTGGGCAGGCCGCGCACACGCGCTCGCACACCATGGATCGTGACTTTGGGGCTTTTTGGTGTTGCTCTCTCATCCCACACTCCTGTTGATCTAGCAATCGCACCACCACCCATTTCCCGCGTCCCAGCCACGGTTCCACAAGCACGTCTCGTGAACACTTTCAATTTTCATCTCCTTGCAGGAACCCAATCCAGCCGATTGCGCATGAATCAATCGATCCATCATCGTCAACCCCACCATGATGATGCCGTGCTGCCCATTGCGTCTGCTGGCGACGGGCGCTTCAGCTGGTCCCCATCGTGCACTTCGTACCAGCATGTCCTCTGCCTGTACGAAGTAATAGAGTGCAGTATTGGAACGCAGCCCGTTGTCACACCGACAGGCGCCCCCACGATGCTATGTAGTTTCACCATGGCATTTCTCTGAATGCCCATTGCTGCGGCATTGCGCTTTTAGCATTCTCGCGTCCACTGGCTCTCTGTTACGCGTTGGCGTACTCCTTGTTAAAGGCACGGCCAATGACCATGCGCCTGATCTCCGACGTGCCGGCTCCGATCTCGTACAGTTTAGCGCTGCGGACCAGGTGTTAGTGACGCTGCATCATCCCTTGGCCTCCCGCAGTTGAGCGAGCACAAAGGAAGAGTGGACGGGAATGGGAACCGGTCGACTTACTCTCGCAGCAGCCGCGACGCCGGCATCTCCTCGACGTAGCCCATGCCGCCCAGCAGTTGGATGCAGTCCAGCGAGCACTCGGTGGCCCGCTCGGCGGCGAACAGAATGGCGCCGGCACAGTCCTGGGTGCGGATGATGCCCTGCTCGTCGACCTGCTTGGCCGTGGCGTAGGTGTAGGCCCGCGACGCCTGCAGCTTGGTGTACATGTCGGCCAGCTTGCCCTGCACGAGTTGGTTGTGCGCAATAGGCTGGACAAACTGCTTGCGCTGGTGGGCAAAGGGCGCGGCCACGTCGAGGCCCGCCTGCATGATACCCAGGGGGCCCGCGGACAGCACCAGGCGCTCGAGGTCGAGGCCCTCCATGAGGACGCGCACGCCGCCGTTGACCTTGCCCAGGATGTTCTCTGCGGGCTCGAAGACGTTGTCGAACATGAGCTCGCCCGTGTTGCTGCCGCGCATGCCCATCTTGTCGAGCTTGCGCGCGCAGCTGAAACCCTCGGTCTTGGCGTCGACGATGAAGGCCGTGATGCCCTTGGAGCCGGCGTCGGGCTGCGTCTTGGCGTAGACGACGATAAGGTCGGCGTCGGGCCCGTTGGTGATCCACATCTTGGAGCCTTTGATGAGGTATCCGCCGTCGACGCGCTTGGCCGACGTGCGCATGCCGACGACGTCGCTGCCGGCGCCCGACTCGGACATGGCCAGCGCACCGACGCTCGTGCCGGCGATGAGGCCCGGCAGGTACTTCTGCTTCTGCTCCGGCGAGCCGTTGAGCTGCAGCTGGTTGACGCACAGCTGCGAGTGCGCGGCGTAGCTGAGGCCGATGGACCCGGACGCGCGTGATACCTCCTCCATGACGACGCAGTGCGCCTGGTAGCCCATGCCCAGCCCGCCAACGTCCTCGTCGGCCGTGATGCCCAGGAAGCCCGCCTCGCCCAGCTTGGGCCACATGTCGTTGGGGAAGGCGTTGGACTTGTCCGTGTGCGCCGCCACCTCCTCGCTGATCTCGCGGCGCGTGAACTCCTGCACGCGCTCGCGCAGTTCCTGGAGCTCGTCGGTGGTCGGCGCCTCGAAGCCCTTGGGGTGCTTGTTGGACGACGAGTGAAGCCGCGTCTGCATGGTGGGCAGGGCGGTTCGGAGCTGCTGCGCGGCGCGGCGGGCTAACGCCCTGCTGAATGTCGCCCTCAGGCTGGCCATTGTGTATCTCGTGCCGTCTCTGCGTAAAGTTGAGGGAGAGGGGACAGCAGAGGCGAAGAAGGGAAAGGTGTGCAGTGAGGGAAAGAGTTCAATGGCTGGTGAAACAGGCCGAGGCAGCCGTCTCGGCCACCCAAGGCTCACTGCGCGGCTCAATGCGGCTTGTCGCGGCCCGCAACCCCAGGTTTTGCGACGTCAGATGCCAGGGCAGGGCAGCTCGGCTTAGACCACCACACTCTCGTCCCTCCAACTTCGTCCTTCGACGCAGTCAGCATCTCTGCCCATTCTCCCCAACCCGCCAGACGCAGAAGACCTGCTGCCGATTTGACCCGGATCCGCAGATTCACACGGAACCGCCATGTCTCTGTCGCGGCCCACGCAGCAGGCGGCCCTCCGCCTCGGCCGCCAATGGCGCAAAACACCACCGAGTCGCACATGCGGACGGGGCGTCGCGAGCCTCACCCCGCCACACCAGGCGGGCGCCATCTCACGGCTGCCGACGAGCGTCGACGCCTCGTCGGACGAGTTCCGCGACAACGAGCGGCAGATGGGCGAGGTCATGGCGCGCATGCAGGAACTCGCGCGACACGTCCAACGCGGCGGGCCCGACAAGGCACGAGAGAAACACCTCGCCCGCAAGAAGATGCTGCCGCGGGACCGCGTCACCGCGCTCGTTGACCCGGGCACCACGTTCCTCGAGCTGTCACCCATGGCCGGCCATGAGCTGTACCCGGAGGCCGAGGTCCCCGCGGGCGGTATCATCACCGGCGTCGGCGTCGTCGAGGGCGTGACGTGCGTTATCGTGGCCAACGACAGCACCGTCAAGGGCGGGACGTACTACCCCATTACTGTCAAGAAGCACCTGCGCGCGCAGGCCGTAGCGCAGGAAAACAAGCTGCCGTAGGTCGCCCTGGCATTCGTGAGGGAATGAGAGGAGTGTCTGCTAACCCGGGCCCTGCAGCTGCATCTACCTCGTCGACTCGGGCGGCGCCAACCTCCCACACCAGTCCGACGTCTTCCCCGACCAGAGCCACTTCGGCCGCATCTTCTACAACCAGGCGCGCATGTCCGCCCAGGGCATCCCCCAGATCTCCGTCGTCATGGGCCCCTGCACCGCCGGTGGCGCCTACGTGCCCGCCATGAGCGACGAGGCCATCATCGTCCAGGACCAGGGCCACATCTTCCTCGCGGGCCCGCCCCTCGTAAAGGCCGCCACGGGTGAGGTTGTCTCCCCCGAGGACCTCGGCGGCGGCCGCATGCACTCGTCCGTGTCGGGCGTCACCGACTACCTCGCCGTCGACGACGCCCACGCCGTCACCATCGCGCGCCGCTGCGTCAGCAACCTCAACTGGCCGCAGGCGCAGGCTGCCAACGTGCCGCCTGCCGAGACCTTCGCCGAGCCGCTCTACGACCCAGAGGAGCTGCTCGGCATCGCAAACACCAACCTGCGCAAGCCGCTGCCGATCCGCGAGGTCATCGCGCGCGTTGTCGACGGCTCCGAGTTCGCCGACTTCAAGAAGGACTACGGCACCACGCTCGTCACCGGCTTCGCCTCCATCTACGGCCACAAGGTCGGCATCGTCGCCAATGACGGCATCCTCTTCGCCTCGTCGGCCGTCAAGGGCGCCCACTTCGTCGAGCTGTGCACCCAGCGCGGCGTGCCCCTCGTCTTCCTGCAGAACATCGCCGGCTTCATGGTCGGCACCGCGTCCGAGCGCGACGGCATCGCCAAGCACGGCGCAAAGCTCGTCACCGCCGTCGCCTGCGCTGACGTCCCAAAGTTTACCGTCGTCGTCGGCGGCTCCTACGGCGCTGGCAACTACGGCATGTGCGGCCGCGCCTACGGCCCGCGCTTCCTGTGGATGTGGCCCAACGCCCGCATCGGCGTCATGGGCGGCGAGCAGCTCGCCGCCGTCATGGAGACGGTAGGCCAAAAGGTCGACCCGGAGCTCAAGACCCGCATCGACCGCGAGAGCGACGCCACCTACTCGTCGGCGCGCCTCTGGGTACCTTTCTCCCACCTCTCTACTCCCCTTGCAGTGAGCTAACACTTCCCCAGGACGACGGCATCATCCCCCCGCAACATACCCGCCGCTATCTCGGCCTCGGCCTCAAGGCCGCCATGGGAGGACGCAACGAGATCAAGGCTGGCGACACCAAGTACGGCGTCTTTAGGATGTAAGGCGACGACATAGAGAGCTCCACTTTCTACAAGAAAGGGGTCAGGGGTCAGAGGTCATACAGCACTTGTACATATCGTCATATAGACGTCTTGGGAAATTAAAAGAGTAAAACCAGTCTCACGTCATGTACGGAGTACTCAATATTCGTTTCTTAGTATGTCCGGCGATATGGATGGTATCTACACCCGTTTTGTCAACGCCAACGCTAATCGAGCGASCGAGCTGTAAATGCACATAAAAAAGGAGGCCGGTGAAATGTTGTATACAAGATTTCCGCAACCATCTGTCATATCCCACCCTGCCTCTCATCATCACACTATAGCCCGCATCGGGGCAAACATGCTCGCAGTCGCATCAAATTAATATGCATGCATAAATCGCGTCGACGCCCAAGTACCACATGTCGGCGTCAAGGCAGTACGGATCCCCCCGCACGCCTTCGGAGACCCGGTTGAGAGTCCTCGACGACTTCATCGTCTTCAACGGCGCGCTTGACATTCTTGCGTCCTACGGGACCTTTGCCAATATCGACGGCAAAGTCAACCAAGTCGATGCTGTTATCGCCCCCGATGGCGACTTTGGCTGCATCTTGTTGCGTCACTTGGCTGCCCAGCTGCGTTTTGCTCCTGCTGGCTCTGCTGAAGAAGCGCTGCAGCTCCGTTTGTGCATTTTCCGCAGCATCCACGCTCTCCTCTTGCAGTATATAGAGCATGGCGACGCGTGCAAAATCAATAACTTCTTCGGTGACGGTGAACATTCCAGTAGGAACGGGTATTGGGGCACCTGTTGTCGTTGGAAACCCGCTGATGGACGTCGAAGTCGTGCTCGGGCTTGCCGAGGTGCTCGGGGCAGCCATACCGGAAGTAGTTGACTTGCTGGGAGTAGAAGTAGGACCGCCGACTGTCGAGCGGGGGACGACTGGCGAGGACTCATATTGGCCGCCCTGTTGGAGAATCACGGTCGTCGTCATGGTCGGAGGCGTGAAGCTAATGATGGAAATGGGAGGAAACTCCTCCTCGACGTTCGCCACACCGTTTACTCTCTTATCGCCGACATCTTCCACCTCGTCGGTCGCTTGGCCGGCCCTCGTCGACCGGCCATCAAAGGTGACGAGCGAGTTTTGCGCAATGCAAGAAAGGCTTGCAGAGTTCAGCTTGGCTAGGATAATGGTCCCAGAAAGCGGAATAGAAAAGTTGGAGTTGGCCTCGGCGATGAGTCTCGGGATGGCTCTACCAAGAGTGACATTGTTGATGCCGGTTGATCCGTCCGTCGCCACGAGGTTCGTAGTCGTGCAGCCCAAGGAGCCGGCGACGGCACAGTTGGACCCTGTGAACCCGTTTGTGCAAATACACGAGCACATATCTTGCGACATCAAGTTAGTGCCACCATTTAGGCATGCCAGGGACTTTTGGCAATCCTCGAGGCTCTGATCCGGGGCATCCTTCTTGCCGAGGTTCTTGAACACGAAGAATTCCAGGGGAACAACAATAGCGGCAACGATTATGCACAGGAGCACAATTACAACGAGTACAAAGGCCCACAGCGGCAGGCCACAGCACCGCCGGCCTTGCTTCTTAGCACCGCCGTTAGACTGGGTGCTGGATGAGCGTGAGTGGCCATGCTGGGCTTGGTCGGCTACCGCGGGCCAGGAGCTTGGACGGAGCCATGATGCCCGGCTGTGGCGGTTGCCCCGAGGCGTTTGAACCGGAGGTGGGAAAGCGGCCAGCATGTCTGATAGGCCCGAGTGATGCCGGTCGTCAGCTTCGCTCCAAGTTAGATTGTCAAACATCACGAGGAATTAGAAAAGCCAACGTACCCGATAGGGACCCCTCCCCGTCCTTGGCTCCGTTCTTTTCGTTGAGGAACGGGCCCAAGTCATCCATCCGACTCCCTGGTCTCTTTCCCTTTTCAATCATCGAGGCCAGCCTCGTGGCGCGTCTTATCAAGTCCGGGAGACTTGTCAGACTGCCTCTTGCCTCTGCTGCTCGCACAGCATCAATGTCCAACTTCGGGGGCCGCCTAATAATTGAGAGTCGGTTCGGCGGACGGGGCGATGGCGACCCGGTAGCCGCACGCTGCTCTGCTAGATCCGACGAGCTGGCGGCTGCATATGCTTTTAGGATGACATCCGGCGTCAGCCCCGTTTGGTTAGTTGTTGCTGGAGTGGTGGCTGGCGTCGGCTTGGTCGTCGGGAGCGTATTCGAGGAGCTCGTCGAAGTGTCCATGTACCCTGTTTCTCTAGCAAAGGACTGCATGGGCGACGGGGGCCTGGAGTCAGTTTGGGTGCTGCTGGCCGATCTTGTGTTGACAAGCGCTGGTTTTCCCTTCTTCCCAATGCTTGCGCTGCGGACCAATCTGCTTTCGTCTCCAAAGTCGTCGTAGCTTGATTCTCTGTCCGTCGCAGAGTCGTCGTAAAATGCTTCGCCATACCCCGGGCTTCCATGTCCCGGGCTGGCCATCGGTGACACAGACCCCCAACCTTCTGGCATGGCAGCACTCGAGGCATACGATCCATGCGACCTCGACCGCGGGCTTTCTTCCGGAATCGGGGAAACAAGAGACGCATTCGAATAAAAGGACGATGCCCCTCGGCGGCTGGATGGCGGCGGTCCCAAAATAGCACTTCTCCTAGGCGGCGGACCTGGCGAGTTGGTGGCGACAGGTACGGGGAAGTCTGGTATCGAGCCAACAGATGATGTAGTTTGTCTCGAGGAGATGCCGGCAGGCGACAAGACATTGTATCCGTCGTCCGTTTCTTGCGGGCTCTCAGAAATGTTCGAACGAGCGATAGACGAGGGACTCGGCTGTGACTGATAGAGTATCGACGGGAGGTTGCTCGGACGAGGTGGTCTCTGGGGCGCCTGCGGAGACCGTCCAGGAGAAGGGCCCGAGCCGGCAGAGCTCACGGTGCTTACAGCCGGACCAGGAAGAGGCCATTGAGGCATGCGCATAGGCCGCGGTATTTTCTGGCCAGCTTTCGCGTCGCCCGCCGGCTGCGGTCTTGGTTTTTTTAGTCTGGACGATCCAGCTATAGCAGTTGGCGATGGACGGATCGTCGAAGCAGAGTCGTTACTTGCCAGAGAGTCTGAGCCCATCTGCAACTGCTGTAGAGGAAGCGTTTCGCGCGCTACTCCGGCCTGCACCCTTTCGCGCGCTCTCCTGACGGATCCAGACGCTGGCGATGGCCGATCCATGTCTCTTCCATAGTAGTGTTGACTCATCTGATCCGCTGTCCCAATCGTTAAAGACAAGTCGACTCGACGGGTACCTAGGCCGGGGAAGAGGGCCTTATCTGTGGCCCAACTTGGGCAGAGGCCCTGGCTGCCTCGGACAAAAGCGATGCAGGTGTCCAACGGACTATGCCTGCCGGAGACGCACGCGTAAAGAGTGGTGACAAATGTCGTCCTCGTGTTTGACGGGGTCGACGCCTAGTTGAGATGAGCACTGTTGCGCAGCATGAATGAATGGTCTTGGTTGCTTCCGAGGCGTCGGGATACACAAATGGCTGGCGGGTCTGTGTACCAGGACAAACTGAGAATAAAAACAGGGACTGAAACGAGAGTGCGTGTGGGAGCGGAAAATATACAAGACAAAACGAAAAGAGGTGGCCAGTCCCCTGAACGAGTGTGGGAGCGTGCCGTCTAAACGACGTCGGAGGCACAACAATGAGAGAGCCAGACAAAGTCTAAGTCGTGTTGTCAGCAAAAGGACTCGGGGAAGTTTTGCGAGAAGACGACTCGAGCTGCCAGCAAAGGAACTCCATTCGAGCAGAGGTCCAGAAGCAGACCTGCCATGCGGGAGGTGCTGGACAGCTGGGGTTACAGATGGGAGAATCAAGGAGTCGGAGGAATCATGGGTCACGTACGTGAAACGGCTAGAGTCTCGGATGGTGCCACCTGGCAGCAGAGACAGCAGATCACGACGGCGTCGTGACGGACAGATTGCAAGGCCGCAGTAGCCGGATCGTACCAGCGTGGAGAAGAGAACTGGACGCCGGGTCACAGCAGGTGCGACGGCAAGACCTCGACCGGCTTGGACTCGACGAAGACGAAGATAAGGGCTGAAGTAGGTTGCCTGCCTGCGGCGCGTGTGACAACGAGGTTTTGCAACGCGGGTGCTTCGTGTCACGAATCTCCTCCAGAGGCCTTGTTTCAGATGGGCCGCAACGGCAACAGGCAATGGAGGAGCTGGATTGAGCAGACGAGGTAGGCGCAGGCCGAGTGACGCGGAGGCAAAAGAGAGGACGGCGACGATGCAAGTGAGATGAGGCGGGTGATGAGGTAGAACGAGCTTCTGTTACCCATTAAACAACTTGGCTCATTCATGCATCGCCTCGACCCCGGATGATGGATGGCGTAGCAGTGAAGGCGACGAGGAGGCAGGGAGAGCGTGTTTTACCTTGTAAGTCTACGTGTCCCACGGGGGGTGGGGACACGGAGGTGTTGCTCGTTCGCTTGCTSGCTCGCTCGTCCTCAAAACCGGCGAGATCTTGCTGGCCCTGGAAAAGGATAATTGAAGAAGAGAAGAAGCCGAGAAATGGAATGGTGAGGCGAAGGATGGGAATGGGAAGCAGCAGCGACAGCTGACTGGCGGGCGAAGACGAATGGAAGAGAAGGAACGGACGGGGGAAGGAAGTCGGAAAGAAGGAACGTCTTGAACCCTGTCCGGCAGCAGTGGAAGCGATTGATGAGGCTACGATGTACGTACGAGTACGAAGTACTCCGTACTAATACGAGTAGTATTAGGACGATGGCCAGCCAAGGAGCAAGGCCTTGCTTGGACTGCCAATCGACGGACCCAAATTGAAGGAGGGGGCCATCTCCACGGCTGCAAGGTGGTGCTGTTCGATCCAACGGCTGGGACTACCAGGCCAGGCCAAAGTCAACCTCGGGTGCCCGGGTTCGGGTTCAGGAGCCATATCCACTCCCCCGCCCCAGGATGTACTCGTACGAGGAACATGCTGGGTTGTTCCGCTGCCTTCTCCTGGCAGCGACCGCTTGTCAGGTCATTCATCCATCAGAACCTCGTGGCCGCCGGGGAATCGCCGCCGTGCTTTGCAGGAACCGCACGAGGCTTCTGGCCATGGTTTGGACATCAAGCCGGTTGCACCGTGTGGGGGTCCATTGGATAACGAAAGAGTCGACCCATCAGTGCCCAGTGCTGCGTGCTTGCAGACCAATATTTCCACCGCCGTCGTCAGTGGTCAAAGATCTGTGCGGGGGGACAAACATAAGACCGCGCGACAGGGGCTCTGCTAGCTCTGCCGCAAATTCACAATGGCTTTGACTCTGCTTCTGCTGGCGCGTGCCCTCGGACCGGGACTGTGCGCGCTCGCCTTCTTGGCCTTCCGCTGTGGCTGTCTTCCGTCTGGCTCGGCGTCTGTCTGTTGTCGTCTCTTTTCTGTTCGCTCCCCCCTCCTGGCCCTCGCATGCCCAAAACAACAGCCCGGACGGACCCTGCAACCGTCGCTCGCGCAGCCATCGACGCCACGTCAACCCGCACCGTCACGTCGCCAGGCCCCCCTTGTCCAGCCACTGCCAGTGTATGGGGCAGCGGTTGTCAAGTGGAAACACTAGCGTCTTGTTCCTGCGTCGTGGCCATCCACTCGGAAACGCTCGTATCGTGGCGAGCGGGGCGCGTTCAACGCGCCTGCAATACGGAGTACTGTAAGAGCGATGGACGAAAGGGGAGCGCTGTAAAAGTCCAGCGTTGGCCTGCGACTGAAGTTGATTGTTCGTCCGAGGGGTGCTTCAGCATGCAGGCCCCACGTGCCCATGCGGCTCTCCAAAAAAGGAACCGCTCGTGTGCAATCACAACAAATGCCCTTTGCCAGGGGCCAGCGCAGCACCGCTCTGGTCGCCTTGTGCATGTGTAAGCAAGGCTTCCAGCGCGATCCGAGACAAACACGGGCGCGGGACAGTATAGTCCGCCCTGCCTTGGGATAAAAGGAAGCAGAGGAAGAAGAAAATCTTAATCCTTCGATGACAGAGCCGGAGACTTTTTGCTTCCATCTCTAGCCTTCATCTTTGTCCGGCGGCCATCTCATCCCGCAGCTTCCTGTAATTTCATGCTCGGAAACCTTGCCTTTGCCTTACTGACCTCGCGCAAGGTTCGTCCGATGGACCGTGGTAACGGACGCTTATACCCCGTATGAAGGCACGAGTGCTACGAGTACGTACCTTGCTCGTGTTCCCTGTCCTCTATTAAATCGGCGTTTCGTACCAAGCACGGAGTACCTTGATCGTAATCTCTTCTGTCACCAACCAGATGACCACAACGCCAATGGACGATGATGATTCAGCGTCCCTCGCAGGTGGCGCCGATCTCAGCGAGTGAGACAGGGGACACTCGATTCACGAGCAACGCGAACGGGCTCCCCACCGCTGTCGTGCATGTGGACGGCTCTGTCTCAGATATGTTCCGTCTTGTGGGGCATCCAGACGTGAGAAGCCAGCAACTGCTATTCTTCATTGCCATGGGCTATTGCTGCGTGGCATCGACTCAAAGGTTGATATGCGGGCAGCAGTACGAAGTAGATTACGGGCTGGACACACAGATATGTACGGATACGAAGTACGGAGTAGCTAACACGAGGCTCTTTGACCATCGTGCATGTCTTCCCCTGCCCCAGCATGCACCCTCCCAACCAACCCCTTTTTTCTGTCTTGTCCATCCGGTCTTTCGCGTATTAAACTCTAACAAAAAAAGGAATAGCAGAGCCATCGCTCCCGATTGCCCAGCCTCTCCCACGAATAGCTATAAAACCACACGGCTTACCCCTGTCGAGTTCGTCCTTCCACGAGCAGGCGCACCCTCGACCACGGAACCAATGTTAAAGAACAGCAATCGGATCATCCAGCTGGCCCAGACCTACACAGAGCCAGGTACCTGCGGTTAGAGCCTCCCAGTTGCCGATGATCGTTCGGGCTGCTGCATGTCTAAGGCTGAACGCATGGTGTTCTTGCGCAGCATTCAAAATGCAGCATTCAACATGCAGCCTCCAACTGCCGTGACTGGGGCAAACACACGGAAACCCGTCTTTAGAAGACTTTGCATCGAGTTCACATCCTGTCAAAGATTGGGTGCCCAGAGCGAGGGTAAAGCTTCGGTCGGCCTTGTACTCCGTACATCGTTGCACAGGGTACGTAGACTTGAGTACTCTTCGACGCGACACCATTGAACTCCATGGCCTCTTCTCCGAACCAATTGCCCATGTACCTCCCTGGGTAAACACTTTATCTCCCACCGCTGTTCAACACGTAGCACTGAGACTGACACTGCTTGGGAGCAAAGACTATAGCTGCACCCTGTGGTCTAGGGTAGGCCGAATAGTCTAGCCTACTCGACACAGAAAGGAGTACAGAACTCTCTCGGGAAAGTCATTCATCATTCATATCAAGGCCAATCTGAACCTAATCCGGGTTTCCGCGCCCAGAAACAAAGCTGCACAGATGAGAGTCTCCTTGCCCAAATGGGTCCATCCTGTCCTGGGCATCCCCATCACGCCAGGTAAAAAACCTCCTCCATCGACCGCCACCAGCTCGGCTCGCCCGCCTCGGAGCTCGTCGCGCCGTCCACCAGGCTCTCCTGGAAACTGTCCGTCATCTCCCACCACTCGCGCACCTTGGGGTTCTCCGCCATGCGGTGCATGTCCCCGGCGAAATCGTATCCGAGGTACTTGAAGGACCCGAAGAGTAGGCCTGTCTTGTCGTCGTACCAGATGCTGTCTGTCGGCGAGTCAGCATTTACCCTTTCCCCAGTTGGCATTGCAAATGACGAGAGAAAGTATCGAAGGGGAGGTCTGGGGATGGGCGCTGTGTGCGTGGATCTTGGGTGTGCGTTGGTCCCCACGTACAGTCTTCCATGTTGCAGTCCTTGATCTGCTTGGCCACTTGGGGCCAGATCTTCGCATGACACGCCTTGTACGCGTCCGCGCACTCCGGCTTCAGCTTCACGACCTGCCCAAACCGCCGCCCGGGATTCCTCTTCCTCGGCGGTGGCGCGCCCTCCACGCCCGGCGGCGACTTGGGCGGCTCGGTCGGGGATTGCGGCTGCCACATATTTGCGAATACAAGCCGTCGGGTAGCGTCGTATATCTCGCAGTCGTGTGCCCGATCCTCTGCGCTCGTCTCTGCGTCTGTTTCGCTCAAGGATCACGAACACGTCTTTCGCCGTGGGCAGCGAGGAAATAACAGCGCAAAGTGAAGCAAAGGAAAGGATGGAAATTCAAGACTGCTTCGGGAAACGAGGCTCTACCTTCGGAGATCCGTGCCTCATTCCCCACGCTCGTTTGGGGGCGAGGGAGGGGGGGAGCAAAGCAGAAAATGCAAGGATCCTCACAAACCCCGCAGCTTTGCTTTGTCGACGGAACTGCCTGCCTGCGGACCTGCCAGCCTGCGGGCCTGCCTGCCTGCCTGCCTGGAACGGACGGCTACATTGCTTACCAAGTCGTGAAGTCTTTGTGCTGCTACGTCACGTTTGGCGACTGGTTCGTGCAAGCGGCCGGGCCGGGCGGGTGGGGGAAAGTGGCTGTTTATCAACATGCCCTGCTCGTGTTGCGTTCTCCCGTTCTGCATTGTACGACTTCGTACGAACATCTCATAATCATAGTCTTAAGCACTCTAGACAGTCACTCCCGTCACCCACGGTGCAAACGGCACAGTCCGATGACCCCGGGGGCTTGGAGCTGCGTCGTGAGATCAAAAATGCCAGAAAACCATGTTTCTTGAAGGAGTGTCTGTCAAGCTAGTCCTTGTAGTAAGATGACAACGAAACGCTGTAAGCAATGCAGCACCCGCAAAGGAGGGGAATGGCGATGCCCCCAACGACTCGCCCATAACCAACCAGATCCGTCGCTATCGTATCCCACCCGAGCCATCCTGCCCTTCCTGCTGTCCTCGAACGCCCGAATTTCCAACCTGTTTTATCCGTATATCTGGGTATTATTTCGGTATTGCTCCGAGCCGCAGCCTTTCCACTCCGTTTCCCCATGCGCCAAAATGACAGTCGTACCGTCAACTTGCCCTGGCGTTTCGACTTCGGCTAGTTCTTGGAATCGTCGTCCCGATACTGGGGTGGCGGCTCCTCAGGATTCTCCCCCATCAGGCCGACCTTCTCTACATCGGTGGCTTGTTGGCATGACCGCTGCTTCTTGCGGCAGCAGCGGGCACTGCGCTTGCGTCTGGCGAACCGAGCCAGGCGGACTACGACGCTACAGAGGAGCATGGCAAACCTGCGATATAGTCAGCGTGGATTCGGACACTTGATCTGGGGGGATAGATGCATACACTGCAACACCCACACCGGCGGTAATGCCCATCAGGATTGGCAGAAAGATGTATGAGGCGATGTTCTTGAGGAGCTTCCGCCAGTCATGATGATGCTGCTCCATGGTCTTATGGTCAGGGCGGCCACCGTGGAGAGGGACGACGCCCGCCTCAGTGTGGCCTTTGTGGCCATGCGGGTAACCCTTGTGGTGTCTGTGACGGCCGCAGCCCTTGCCCTTGAATGATTTGAGCGCCTTGAAGACCTCTCCAGCCAAGCCCTTGGCCTTGCACCAAATGGAGCCGCAATCTATCCCGTCTGCGTCCTTGAGCACGACGTTGCCGATGACAATATCCTCAGTCGCAGCCTTTACCAACTGTACCTGGATTGCGGGGACGCCCTCGACAAAGCGGCTGCTAACCTCGATGACCCTCAGCTCGATGTCGATGAGCTGCATCTGCTGGTCTTGGTCCATGGCCGCAGGCTCAATGGCAAGGCTGTATCCCAGCCTTTGTTCTTTCTCCCTACCATCGCCCTTGACGAGAATGGCCGTGAGGTCACCGTTCCAGGGATCGGCGTGGGGGTACAGCTCGAAGCCGTTGAGCAGTAGCTTGGACCCGTCCGCCACGTCAAAATCCAGCCTCAGATGACTGTCCTTGCCTTTGCATTGCCGGCAGGGGACGCTCAAGGTCTGCGAAAGGGCGCTGGGAGGCAGCGCGAACGTCTCGGCGTGGATGGGAAGTGCCTTGAAGATTTCCTCGTCTGCCTCGGATATCTCGGGTACGATGACGAACGCAGCGGCCGCAGCCGCGAAGGCGAGCGGCTTAAACAACATGGTGGCGACCTTTGTGCACTCGATCGGGGTCGATGCAGTTGGTGATGGGGACAACGTAGATGGCGGGATACCTTTCGTGGATGAGGTTGATGATGCTGCTGATGATGGAACGGAAGAGGGATAAATGGAAGAGGGGAGAAGGGAGAGGCGAAGGGATGATGCACGCCCTGCCAACCTGCTTCCCCTTCCCCGGAAGCTGCGGTGGCGTCTCAGGCGAACTGGCCCACAAGGGCCCACAAGGGCCCACAAGACCCCCGACCCTGACACCTGATTTGGCTCAGTACGAAGTACTTCGTACTCGTACGAATACGCGCACTATTATTAGCCAACCATCTGCACGCGGCAGGTCCCGAGTGTTGCCTGAGGCAACACTAGCCGCCAACCTAATACCGCATCCCTTAAGCAGTGCGAACGCCACACCTCGGTCACGAGACCCACTCTGCCCCACGTACCGAGAGGTTACACTTTGCACTGTCCCGGCTTATTTTTAACGGACTCGTGGATCAGGGCCTCACTCACTGTAGACCATCTGATCACATGGCTCTGGACACACCGGGTGGTCTTTTGCCTTGTGACGAGCGTGGTTCTCACATCATACTC
>LFRF01000015.1:538637-599913 GCA_001189435.1 Tolypocladium ophioglossoides CBS 100239 | reverse complement strand
GAGACTCCCACGGGCTTAGCCCGTTACATCCCTAAAGAATAATAGAGTATCTCTATTATATAATAATATAAGACTAAGAAAATTATATTAATATTTCTTATTTACTATATAGACATGTTTACATCGTACAAATGTCTGCCGTATTAAACGTATATCTGAGTCTAAAGATAAAAAGCATGGGAAGACGACAAGAAAAGAAAGCTACGTAGATTGTCCTTGTTCTTCTCAGGTAAGTATATTTTGAAAATAGCGTTACTTTATACTAACTATTTGAAAATATAGTGCTCGGGGGATGGCCAGCCATGTGAACTTACTTCAGGTGCTAAGCATGCTACCTGCAAGTAGTTTAACGACGGAAAATACACGTACCGGGGATGGCCGACAGAGGACACTAGAGGCAGTTTGGCAAGGGAAGACGAACACCCGCGGAAGCGGACTACGTAAGCAGCCGCTATATAAAAGGGGGCTTCCCCTTTCGCTTAGTTAGAAAATGGCACGCTCTTTTCTTCCTCTCTTCCCTCCCTTTCGTCGGCAGCCACGAGAGCCCACAGCTGCCGCGCCCTCGCGGGCACGGTAGCTGCCTGCCTGCCTGCCTGCCTGCCTTACTGCCTCACTGCCTTACCACACGCATGCCTAGCTACGCGGCTGCGGGTGTCCCCGGGGGTGTGTGTTTGCCGTCGTCAAAGCAGCATAATATGGAGCGGGGACAAGGGAGCCTAGAGACGTGGGGGCGCTATAGCAGCGCTTCTCGGGAGAGTGCCGCAGCAGATACGCGACGAGTAAAGAGGCCGATATCCGTCATTTGGAACTGGTATCATTGGAAAGAAGGAACACGCTGCTAGCCCATCAATGCATCACACACATGTCGTCAAAGTGCTTCGAAACCTTGCCCGAGGCCCGAGCCGTCCTCTCCTCGTCGTACTGATCACTGTCGCGGTCATACGCCATGTGCACGTCGTCCATGTCGCCACCCACCTCCATCCAGCGTTCGCTCGTCGCAGGAACGGGGAACAGCCGACACAGCCCCCAGTACATGAGCGACGAGACGATGAAGCCGCAGAAGAAGTTGAGGTTGTAGAGGTAGGTGGCGCCCTTGGGCACGTCGCTGCCGACGGCGCCGGCGAAGCCTACGACGTTGACGAGGATGCCGGCCATGTAGGCGGCGTAGGCGCGCCAGTGGACGCCCCAGGTGTAGTAATAAGGCCCCGTCTTGCGCGCGTCGTACAGCGCCATGACGTCGAGGAAGCCCCGGCGGACGGCGTAGTAGTCGGCAACCATGACGCCGGCGATGGAGCTGAGGAAGACGCTGTAGGCGGAGAGGTAGGTGGTGAAGTTGTTGGCGCTGGTGAGCAAGTTGTAGGGGCACATGGCCAGGCCGACACCGGCGCAGATGTAGCCGCCGCGGCGGATGTTGATGTAGCGCGGCAGCAGGGCCGTCATGTCGGTGCCGGCGGAGACGGAGTTGGCGGCGATGTTGGTGCCGAGCTGGGCGAGGGCGAAGGCGAGGGCGATGACGAAGACGCCGAAGCGCTGGGCCGAGCCACCGTCGTCGATGAACTTGCCGAGGAGGTTGAGCGGGTCCCAGACGGGCTCGTTGTAGATGACGGTCGACGACGAGGAGACGATGATGCCGATGAAGGACGTGACGGCGAAGCCCAGGGGGATGGCCAGCAGCTGCGACCACAGGGCGTCCCGCGGCTTGCGGGCGAAGCGCGAGAAGTCGCAGTCGTTGATGATAAGCGTGGCAAAGTTGGCAATGGACGACATGACGCCCTTGACAAACTCCCAGGCGAGGTCGCTGCCGTGGATGCTGCTAGATTGCTTGACGACGGGGCCGACGCCGCCGGCGCGGACAACAGCCCAGATGAGGAACGCGACGCCGGCGGGCGGCACAAAGTAGGCTTTGACAGTGAAGAGGTGGCGGATCTGGTGGACGGGGAACCAGATGGCGGGCAGCGAGCAGAGCCAAAAGAGGAAGAAGGAGACGTAGTCAGGGGTGCTGGTGGCGTCAGTGTTGAAGGGGCCGGGCATGGTGGCGCGGTCCCAGGAGGTCCAGATGGAGCGGATCATGAGGTAGACGCAGTGGCCGCCGATGTAGGCCTGAACGCCGTACCAGACGCAAGCTGCATGAAGTCAGCAATCATATACACCATACATGGTGAGGAGCAGGGGCCGGGCCGGGACGAGACTGACCCATGGCGGCACGGTTAAAGACTGGCCACAGACTCCCCCAGATGCCAAACGAGGCACGGCCCACGACGGGGAAGCCGATGTGGTAGACGGCCCCGATGCGGCCCGTCAGGACGATGAAGCCCGCGGCGATGGTGTAGCCGATCCAGACGCATAGCCAGGCCTGCCACCACGCGAGGCCGCCGACGATCATGGACGACGAGATCATCCAGGTGTTGATGTTGAACGAGTCGGCGATCCAGAAGCCGACAAAGTTCCAGGGGCCCCACTGGCGGCGCTCGCGCTCGACGGGCTTGAGGTCATGGTTTGTGAGCTGAGAAGCGGGCTCGTCAGCAGTCTGATGGAAGACTCGAGGTGGTATGAGGAGGAGGGCGAGGAGGAGGGTTACCATGAGCTGGGTGGAGGTGAGGCCCGGCTCAGCCTCGACGGCCAGCTTGTCGGCCCAGTATCTGAAGCGTGATCTTGCGGCCATGGGGACGGCACTGGTGGTTGTGCGTACGGGTTGAAGATGTACGAAGCAGAACGACGTCTCGCTGACCTGAAGCCCTGGATGGCGCTTGTCGCGGTTTCAGATGTCAGACAGCGTAGACGGCGAGATGCGGTCTCAAGTTGCCAATGAAGAACCTAAACCCTCACGGAGCAGCAATTGAGACGAGAGCCCGGCCAGAGTACTCATATATGTAGGGAGGGAGGAGTTGATTCTTATCTGCCGCAATCGGGAGGTGGCACACGCGCGACGTGAAGCTTGCGGCGACCCGACGCACGCTCCATGCTGGCCCCATGGCCTTTAAATGAACGCTGTCGTATATTTGTTGATGACAGGGCTTAGGAGTGAGACAAGAGATATCGAGAGATTTCGCAGCACGAGGGCATGGGGGCTCCCTCATCGGGGGCGCCGTGATTGGCGCGAGTTTGAGAAGGAGTGACGACCCGAGCCGGCCGGTGCAGAAAGGCACGATTATGGACGGATAGATAGCGACGTGACAGGGATCAAAGCCGTTGATTGACCTCTTCTCGTGGTCGGACTCTGGAGGCATGGACGGCTTATCTGGACCCCACCGTCCCCGCGTCTGGGGTTGAAAACGTTACTCGATCTCATCGAGTCACTTGGATCTGTTAGCGTTTGCTGCGCATGGAACGAGATAATGCTGTTGGCTTGCTATCTACCGATACCGGGTGCTAAGGTGTTATTATGTCCGCATCAGAGAGTCGACGTGCCTGCAACGTGGCCGCCGGCGAGCATCATGCCACCCATGTGCTCCGTAATATTCGTACACACAAATCATGACCCGTCTGCAGGCAGGTCCAACATCTCGTTCAAGTCTTCCCTCTCCCTCGCGAATCCTCTGCATATCCCGTCACGTTCGCTAGGAAGCTGCTCAAATCGGACCTACATCAATATCTTTCGCTCATGCTTGCGATGACGGGCTTGACTCAGTGGTTAGGACGTGGCTGTCTGATTTCCGTCTCGGAATCCTCATCCAGGTCGTCTTCATCGAGAATCCCGGCTTCGCGAATCCGGTAATAGCGGGTCGCGACGTCCCATTCGGCCAGCCAGAAGTGGTTGATGCAGACGTACTCGCAGTTAAGATGGAGCGACCCATCATGGTCAGGGAGGAACCGCGACAGGAACAGCTCCCACGGTTCGCGTAGAAGCATGTCCCGAATCAACGGGTCGGCCTTGGCAACCCATCGCCTGGCCGCGCCCTCGACCAGGGCGCAGCGCTGGAGGCAGATACGCGTCTTCTCGAAAACCCTGGCGCCATTCCTCTCCCGGGGCCTGCGGACGCCAAAGTGACCTAAGCGGTCATAGAAGCCACCGGTGCAGACACGAAACCCTCCGTTGGCTTGCGAGGCCAGCGCGCACGTCTGCTCCGCTAGGTGGGCGGCACACACGAGGACGTCGAAGGCCGGTATGGTGGAGAGCTCCGGGACGGTGAAGCCGGGCGGGATGCTGCCCGTGGTACGGAACGTCGTGGCCGCATAGGCCGCCCTCAGGAGCACGTCCAAGTTCCCGGGCAGGGTGCTCTCGCGTATGCGCGGCGCCACGATGTAGCTGACGTCGTCGCGGACCTGGAGGTATAGGCTCTTACTAACGCGCGCGAGAGCGAGGACATCGCGGGCCGAGTCGAGGCCGCGGGCGATGAGGAAGAAGACGAGCGCGGGCAGCGCATCGAGGGATGCCATCATGTCCACCTCCCCCGCAAGCCTGGAGGAGGAAAGAGGAGAAGGGGGAGGAGAAGGAGCGGAGTGTTGTGCATGGCGGACGCGAGAGACTGAGAATACATAGGAATGTTTACGACTAGGCACGCGGTCAAGCCATGAAGTCAAGTTGTGTTGCGGTGGTGATGTGGCGATGCTGCGGCCAGCAGATGCCGCGGCCAGCAGACGCTCAGAACCTTAACCTTCATGCCCTTGCCCTTCTGGCGGGCACGTACTACATGGTTGCCCCGCGGCAACTGCATATCGGAAGTTTTCTCTTATCGCGGCACCAGCACCACCCACCTTCCATCACCGCCTCGCCCTCTGCCGCTTAACGCGTCCCGAATAAACAACATCACAGCGTCATCCTCTGCAGCGAGTACACCACCGCACAGCGCAGCACASCACAGCACCAGCACCATCCACGTCCTCCACCGGCATCGGGCCTCGCAATCATGGAGGACCAGCTCGTGCAGCTCCTCGCTAACACGCAGCTGCCCGACCAGGGACCCCGCCAGCAGGCCGAGATCGAGCTGAAGCGCGTGAGCTCCAACCCTGCGTTCCCCGTCTCCCTGGCCAACGTCGCCTCGCACACCTCGGTCGCCACCGCCGTCCGCCAGTCGGCGCTGAGCACCCTGCGGCTCTTCATCGAGAACAACTGGGCCAGCGACGACCCTGGCGATGAGCCCCTGGTGCCCATCTCCGACGAGGCCAGGAAGCTGCTACAGCAGTCGCTACTAGACCTAGCCCTGAGTCCCGAGGAGGACCGCAAGGTCAAGATTGCCGCCAGGTAGGCCTTCCGGATGCGTACCAGGGTCCATATCAAGAAAGCACATCGCGGGCTAACGTCCCCAAGCTATGCCGTCGGCAAAATCGCCATCCATGACTTCCCCGACCAGTGGCCGAACCTCCTCCCCACCGTCCTCGGCGTCATGCCCTCCGGCACCGACGCCCAGCTGCACGGCGCCCTGAGGGTCCTCGGAGACCTTGTTGACGAGAGCCTCAGCGAGGACCAATTCTTCTCCATGGCCAGGGACATTGCAAACGCCCTGACCGAGGTCGCCCTCAACGCCAACCGAAAGCCCATGCTGCGCGCCCTCGCCGTCTCCGTCTTCCGCGGGTGCCTGGATCTGATGAATATGGTCAAAGAGAGCCACACCCAGGAGGTGGAGGCCTTCGCCAAGCAGCTCCTCGAGGGCGACGCCGCCTCCTCGTCGCCCGGCTGGAACTCCTTCTTCATCCGCGTTCTCCAGGAGCGTTTGCCCGCCTCAGACCTGAGCGCCGGCCAGCCCGACTCGTGGAACAGCATCATCGCGCTCAAGCTGCAGGTCGTCAAGACCCTGATCCGACTCAGGCGCGGATTCGCCAACCTGCTATCGCCACACAGCACCACCTTTTTCAGCGCCGTGTGGGACGAGCTCACCAATATGCAAGAGCCGCACGACCAGCTTTACATCCAGGCTAACGCCCAGGGACGGCTGGAGGACTCGGATAACCTGCCGTACACCCTCGACTTTCTCGTCCTTGAGGAGCTCGACTTTTTGAACCAGTGCTTCCGCGCGCCGCGCGTCAAGGCCGAGCTAGATGCCCAGCTCCAGGCCCACGCGTCAGTCTTTGACGTCCCCTGGATGGCCCAGATCATGACGATGCTCGTTGGCTATTCTCGCGTTACTCAGGAGGAGGAGGAGCTGTGGGACATTGACTGCTCTCTGTACTTGGCCGAGGAGACGTCGGTGACGGCCAACTACACGGCGCGAACCGCGGCGGGCGATTTGCTGATAAAGATGGGCGAGTGGTTTGATCAAAAGACGATTGACGGCTTGTTTGGCTACACCAACACCCTCTTCACCGGCAACGACATCTCGTGGCGAAGCCAGGAGGCGGCGCTGTATCTCTTCGTCATGCTGTTGAGCGACTTCCAGGACCTCGGCAAAACTATTCCCGAGGTTGTTGCTGTCGAGTACTATAAGTTGGTCGACTTCACCATCGCGAGGACTGAGGAGCCTCTGCTGCGTGCCCGGGGCTACCTGGTTGCGGGCATGCTCGGCCGATCTTTCCAGCTGCCATCGGTACAGGCAAACGGAACCAACGCTGCGGTGCCTCTGCTCGAGCACATGATCAAGTCCATCACCAGCGCCGAGTCCGAAGTCGTCCAGGTCGCCTGCGTCAAGGCCGTTGAGGGCTTGATCAGCGCCGAGCGGGTGAGCCTCGACAAGCAAGTTCCCATCATCGTTGCCATCCACACCTACATGAATGGCAAGGATCCCGCCGAGATGGAGGAGGCGGACGAGCTGCTCGTTACCCTGGCAGAGGCCCTGAGAGCCGCCATCATCATGGACACTAAGATTGCCCTCTCCAACGACGTTCAGCCCGTCGATCTGCTGTTCTTGCTGGCAAAGCTGGGGGCCAGCAACTTCCAGGTCACCATGCTGGTTTCGGAATCTTTCGAAGAGGTTGTCAAGACCCTATGCGACAACGCCTCGTTCAGTGCTCTCTGCGCCAAGACTCTTCCAACCTTGACTGGTGCCTTTGACGTTGCTAACTTGACCGACGACAACCCGCTGGTTACGGTTGCGACTGAGTTGCTGGCAGTCCTGGCCGAGCACGGCTCTGAGCCTCTCCCCGAGGGCTTTGTCGCTGCGACGTTCCCCAAGCTGAACCGTCTGTTGATGGAGTCCAACGAGGGAGAAGTCCTCCGGCCAGGCTCTGAGACGGTCAAGTGGATCCTTATGCATGACCACCAGCAAGTTTTTAACTGGCAGGACGGCAATGGCGTGTCGGGCCTGGAGGTCTGCCTGCGCATCATCGATCGCCTGCTGAAGCCCGAGATTGAGGACAACTCTGCCTCCGAGGTTGGTGGATTGGCTGCCGAGCTGGTGGAGAAGGCGGGCCAGGAGCGTTTGGGCCCATATCTGCCTCAGCTCCTCCAGGCCGTTGCCACCCGTGTTGATTCAGCCCACGCCGCGCCCTTTATTCAGTCGCTTATCTTGGTGTTTGCGCGGCTCTCTCTTGCCGGCGCCCATGACGTGGTTGAGTTCCTTAGCCAGCTTCAGTTCAACGGCCAGAGCGGTCTCCAAATTGTCCTCGCCAAGTGGCTTGAGAACTCTATCAGCTTCGCGGGTTACGACGAGATTCGGCAAAAGCAAGTTGCAGGACATTTGTAACTCTAATGGCCATTTGCTGACAGATTTGTAGCGTTATTGCGCTGTCGAAGCTCTACTCCCTCAACGACCCTCGCCTCGCCCAGATCACCGTCAAGGGTGATTTGATTGTCAGCGCCGATGACGGACGGATCAAGACGCGCTCGCGCGCAAAGCAGAGTATGTCGCTTAACCCTTATGGCGCCTTGCTAGGCACTCAAGATGCGAATTCCGAACTGAGCGAGCTCCTGCGGGAGGCCATGGGAGATGACAAAGAGGCTAACAGGGCAAACAATCCTCCAGACCCCGACCAGTACACAATCGTCCCCGCAACGCTCAAGATTGTCAAGGTCCTAATCGAAGAGCTGCTGTCTGCGTCTGGCGCGGGCGCCGCGGCCAGTGCCGCCTCGGCTGCCATTGCTGCCAACGCCGATTTCGACTCGGATGACGAGGACGGCTGGGAGGACGAGGACGATACTCTTGATCTCAGCCTTGGAGCGACTAAGGCCGACCTCATGTCCTTTATGGAGGCGGGCGGGCAGCGGCAGCGCGACGACGAGACGCAGGCGTACCTGACCGACTTCTTCATCCGCTGCGCGCGGGAGAACGTGGCCAACTTCCAGGAGTGGTACAACATGCTCTCCGACGACGAGAAGGCGAAGCTGAACGAGGTGGCCAATGCGGCTGGCTAGCAGTAGGCCCGAAGCGCTCACCAAGGCGGCAACGCCCAGAAAAATGCGGGCAGCGTCTCTTGTACCCCCAAACGGAGACGCTACCCACCGAGGAAATTATCGAGGCCAAAAACACAACAAAAAAGAACAAGCATGAACAAAAGCGGACTGCGAGCATCTGCACGAGCCGGCGAAGAATTTGAGAGAGTATACCATGGCCCGGGAGCTTAATTCCCCTTACCCTGACGGAGTGTCAGAACGTGATATGGTGGATCAAAGTACATTAGATGGTATAGTTGCTACGCACCTTGTCGGTGATGGCGGTGGAATTCGAAGCAATAGAGACACCACCCAGGTTAGCTAAACGAAACGGAAAGAACTTGCCCGAAAGCCCTCTGGACTACCGTGACGTGGCACGCTGGTTGGTGGGCATTATTCATGCTATCGTATCGTACATTTCGCACAAGCATGGCGGCATTCCAATCGTACAGGCATCAGCACCTCTGGCACACATCAGCTTGACGGACTGCCCTAGATGTAACCATCTCCAAGACCGCCGCCGTAGCCTCCTCCTCCATACGGGCCATTGCCCCTACTGCTTCCCGGGCCGGGGAACCTGGGAACGCCTCCAGGTCCGATGGGATCCCAGCGCGCGCCGGGGGGGGCCTGCGGATCGTAAGCGCCAGGGGCGCCACCGACGCCTCCCTGTCCATGGAAGAGCGGGTCGTCGAACGTGGGGTGCATCCCTGAGGAGCCGCCGGGGCGGGGGAGTCCGCCGCCGATAAA
Organism: Tolypocladium ophioglossoides CBS 100239; assembly: GCA_001189435.1. Classification (NCBI taxonomy): domain Eukaryota; kingdom Fungi; phylum Ascomycota; class Sordariomycetes; order Hypocreales; family Ophiocordycipitaceae; genus Tolypocladium; species Tolypocladium ophioglossoides. Next base: position 590,924 of record LFRF01000015.1, on the reverse strand, counting down.
GGAACCTCGAAGGGGGTCGTGCGGACCCAGGCCAGGGGGGTTGAGGTCATCGTGGCCGATGTTGAGCGGCGAGCGTCCGTCGGGCATGAAGATACCCGCGGGCGGCGGGCGGTTGATCTCGTATTCGTCCTCAAAGCCCGGGGGCGGAAAGTCGCCTGCTGGAGCGGCGGGTCGAGGGCGCGCCATTTCGGGGAACGGGCTGGGATACGGGTAGGGCATGTTGGGTCGGGGCTGGCCGCGGAAGGGACGGTTCGGGTTCTGAGCCTCCTGGGCGCGGCGCTCGGCGCGGGCGGTTGATTCGGCCTCTGCGACCTCGACGTAGCCATCTCTCTGGAGCTTGGGGATGAGTTTCTGGACAATGTGGATCTTGAGGTCGCGCAGGATATCTAAAGGCCCCCCGTCAGCATCCGGGGCCCATGAAGCAAGGCGAGAGGGGSCAGGGCATATACCTGCGATGGCCTGTTCTGAGACAAACGCCCCGCGCAGCTTCTCGACCAAGTCGCTGCGATCCTCGTCGCCGTCGGGCGTCAGCGTGATGCGCACCGGGAGGCGGCTCGCCAGGACGACGTCACGCACGGTGCGCTCGAAGCGGTGGATATTCTCGTCGCCGACGGCGAGCCCGCGGACCTCAACCTTGCCGCCCATGCGGTCGACGCGGACGACGAAGCGCATCGACGACTGCTTGTGCTTGTAGACGAAGCTGAGGGAGCCGAAGCCCGAGTTCCACTGGGGGGGGAGGCGCGGGGCGAGGGACTGGCATTCTGCTGCGGGGGGCGTCAGTCCAGCAGACGACAAGGGGGGAGGGCCAACGCACGCAGGGGCTTGTCCTCGTCGAAGCCGCACAGCGTGAAGTCGAGGGCGGCGAGGTACGCGTGTATGAGCAGCGCGACCGCCTCGTAGGAGCTCGCGAGGTCGGACGAGTCGTCGCCTTTGGGGTGCGTGGGGAGGGCATCGGCCATGCCCTGGAGGATGTCCGGCGTGCTGAGCGGGGAGGCCATAGCTGCGGTGTGTCATGCGCGGGGGATGGTGAAGCGGGTGATGGTGATGCGATGGTCTGTGATGGTGCGTGAGGTCGGGAGGATGATGGGGATGAGCGTGGAGGCTGCAGCTTGGGTTGGAGCTCGATGAAGTGGAGGAGTCACGTCATGGCGTGGCTGCCTCGGTCTCAGCCCTACAGGCGGGGTCGCCTGCCAACGATGCCGTACCACAGGTACCACATATGAGCAGCCAGGGAAGGAAATCTGGTTAAATAAAACTGTTGGCGTTATAGCTAGCTCACGGAATTTCTTAGCAGAAAGCTACAGAGATGCAACCGTGTTTGAAGACAAGCTCAGTAACTCATTGCTTCATACTCCGTAGCATCTCATCCCAGTCTTGAGCCGTCACGTCCGCATGCGAAGCGTAGCTCACACAACTACTGTAGGTACGAAGTACCATGTAATCAAAAGACACTTGAGAATTGAGAAACCCTCGTAGATCAAGCCTATCCCCTATCCCTCACTACCTCAAATCGCCGCCTCCCATCACGTGACACCGCGTGCCCCCTCAACACGTCCGCTCCTCCACCACCGCGCCTCCATCCCTCCAACCATCGCCATCACCATCACCAACCTCACTCGCCCGCCCACAAGCATGTCCACAGCCGCCGCCGAAGAAACCACCCCCGTCCCCACTCCCGAGGCCTCCGCCCTCCTCGCCTCCCTAACCTCCTTCCTCACCATCACCATCCACACCCTCCTCCACCACCGCCGCCTCTACCCCCCGGAGACGTTCCTCCTCGCGCGCGCCTACAACCTCCCCGTGCGCCAGTCCCGCCACCCCGGCGTCTGCGCCTGGGTCCGCGACGCCGTCGCCGCCGCGGGGACCCAGATCCGCGCCGGCAGCGCCCGGGGCGTCGCGCTGGTGCTGCACGAGCCGCGGGGCTTCGCCGTCGTCGAGCGCTGGGTGTTTGAGCTGCGCGGCTTTCCGAAGCTGCCGGAGGAGGGCAGCCGGCGACAGCGGCAGGGGGACCAGGAGGAGGATGCACGCGAGGATGGCGTGAATTGGGCGGATGTGAACGAGGCGCTGAGGGGGGCGCTGCGGAGGGTTGCGTACCTCGGGGAGAGCATACCGCCTCCGCCAGGGGGCTGCACATTCTCGCTCGCCGTCGAACTACGCGACGAAGCCCAGCCTCCCATCCAAGTAAGTCCAGCTTCACACTCGCAGCCGGGGCTGTGCTAACGACTGCCTCCCCAGCACCCACAGCTCTGGATCCCCTCCGAGCCCAGCCTGCAGCCGCCCACGGCATCCAACCCGGACACCGGCTCAGCTCTCGGCGGCGCATCCACAACGCCCATCCGCTCCGTGCAGGCCGGCCCCCTGTTCTTCGAGTGCTGGTTCGTGCAGGGGAAGCGCACGCCTGAGGACCATATAAGGGGCACGCAGCACAGCGACATATACAATAAAACACCCTCGTCGTGACAAGTCATGTTCTTCTCCAGACTACCAACCCAGGTGCTCAATGTATCGCCCGTCCAACCAGACTCCTGCCCGCCATCCGTACCATCCATCGTAGACCGCATATACAACACGACTCTGTACATGTACAAAAACATGACATCCCGGCTGGCTGGCTGGCTGGCTGGCTGGCTCGCCAAGTCACCGTCTCCAACCCGCCCCAAAGACTGCCCAGACGACCCGCCCGAGGGACAGTCGCACTTATTCCATCCCCTTCAGCGCCGCCCGCAGGCTCACCATCTCCCGCTTGAGCCGCGCATTCTCCTTCTTCACGCGCGCCGTCTCCTCGCTCTGCTCCCTGAGCTTCGCCATCAGCTCCTCCTTGTCGTCCTTGCCCTTGCCCTTGTGCGCCTTGACTATCTTGCCCAGCTCGCTGTTGAACTTCTCATATAGCAGCTCGTTCTCCGCCACCGACTCCTTGTGCAGCTGGTCGATGGCGCGGAGCTTGCCCTCGGTCGTCTTGACCGTTGCTTCCATGACCCGCCGCACGGCCGCGTGCTTGTCCATCAGGTCGCGCGTTACGACCGGGATTTTGTCCTCGAGGGCCTTGACTGATGCTGCGAGTCGTCGCAGGTCGACAGCCTGGGTGCCGGATGCGTCGGCGCTGTTAACGCGGGCCATCTCTTCTCCAATCCTCGACAGCTCAAACTGCAGACCCGCGTCCACCTCGCCCGCCGCCTTCTTCTCCGTCTGGAGCCGCTCCCTGAGCTTCTGCGGCGACTGCAGACGAAGCTTCTGCGCCCCCATCCGCATTGGGCTAGAAGGTCGCGTAGGGGCGTCATTTCCCGAGGTTGAGGGTCGCATCGGCTTCAGCATGGGGATGCTCGATGATGAGAGCGTCTTGGAATGTCCTCGGCGCTTAATCGGGGACTCCTGTAGCTTATTCAGGGAAACGAGTTTCGTATGGACGTCTTCCTTCGGCGGCGAGTCTGGTCGGACCAACAGCGGCCCTACCATGAGAGGCGTGCTGCTGAACGGATCCGCCATGTTCTCCTTTTGTCGTGGGCTTCGCAGGACCTGAGCCACATTAGGGCTAACTGGTATCTTCGAAGGCAACACAGTCTTGGGGCTAGTGACGGGCGTGGTCGCATTATTGACTTTGCCAGAGGTTTGCTTGGTAGTCTGGAGAGGCTGAATTACCTCGTCCTCAATCGTTGCCTCCGCCATCAGGCTCTTTAGATCCGACAAGGAGCTCCGTCGTTTCCTCCGCCCAGATTTGGGCCCTATGCGCTCATCAGGCTCCCCGATGGTGTCGAGCGGAAAGTCCAGGCGATGGGAACTGACTGGCCTCTGAGGCTCGTCAAAGGCCCCTGCAATCGGTGGCCGGTCGCGCGACCCTGGACGACCTAGCAATCTCTTCGGTATCGTGCTGTCATCGATGGACCGCGCGCGACCCATGGCCCCCCGGGACAAGCTGGGAGACTCGCCCGTAGCGGGATTCCGATGCTTGCTCAGGCCGCGCCACACAGATGGCCTCTCGTCCTTGGGATTCTGTCTCAGGAGCATATCGAGTCCAAACTTGCGACGCAGCGACGAGGTATTCGAGGTCATCGACCCCGTGTGTGCCCTAGGGCGGGTACCGGAGCTGATTGACTCCCCCCCATATCCAGCAAAGTTGAAGCCGTAGTTCATGCTCGGGTCCTAAAAGATCCTGTCGCAGTCCTCGACCAGTCGGTCAAGGAGGTTGATGTAATTCGGTGCCGTTCCATTGGTAACCAGCAGCTCTGCAAAAGCAAGCGTCAGCGCGCCTCGGTCGCTGTCGTTTCCGCACCCATCCAGCAAGTCGGCCAGCAATTTGATAATGGCCGTGAAAGCCCGCCGGTTCTGCGGCGCCATCTCCTTGAACAGGTAGTTGACGAAATCCGCAAAATTGCCGGGCACCCTCTTGTTGGCTCTCTCCTGGAGCGAATCCAGTGCCTGCATGGTCATGACCGGCCCCATCTGCTCGGTCCAGGCTATCCGCAAGAAGTTCTCGAAAGCGACAAAGATGACCTCGGTCCCAAGTTCACCAGCGGCCTCGTAATCAAAGGGACTCTCAATAAGTCTGTTGTATAGGTCGTTGACCGAAAGCTCATCTACCTACGACCGATTCAGAAGAGTCCGACCAATAATCGCACCTTTTCGGCCCTGGAGAGCAGCAATATATCCCGTGAATGTCTGCTCCAGCCGGACCAGGGGGTTCTCCGGTCGACCATCGGCTGTTGATGGGCGCTCATTACCCCTGATGGATCCAAACATGGAATGGTGGCTGTTGGATCTGCGCAGCGATGGTTGCCTCTGGTGTTTATTGCACGGCACGACCACCTCGGGGGTATTGCTGTTGGAGCCGCCGCCACTCCAGAGGCTCGAAAACAGCTTGACGGGCGATGTGGCGAGGAACGAGCGCGTCTTCTCTGCGCGACTGGACAGGCTCAATCCTCGTAAAGTCTTGGTGTAGTAAGACACCATGGCAGATGTCAGCTGCATGTTGGAAACATTAAACTGCGTGCTGAGCAGCTGGATAACTGCAGCACGCGTCAGTAAAAGTTGACAAAGGGGTACGTCGGATCCACTTACTGCGACGAGCCATTGTTGGTAGAAAGTCTTCCAAAGCAACGTCGTCCTGGAATTGCTTCCCATTCAGCCCAACGGTGAGTATCGACACCCGGCTCAGATTCTTGCTCGACACGTTAACCACAATCTCGACGCCGTAGTGTCCCACGGGCGCCCCTTTGGTTCCCTTCTCGTGATCGACGACCACCCTTATAGGGGCAGGCTCTCCTCGACCCTCGATGAGCTGGTGGGCTCCCTCTTGGAAGACGGCAACGTGCAGTCCCAGGTTACTATCCTGCATACGCACTGATCGAAACGTCCAGCAGGGGTCTTCACGCTCAGTCTCGGAGAATCGCGCTTCCACTCTGGCCTTGACCACGTCTTCGGCCCACTTCGCGGCCTTGCCATCGAAACCCTCCTGTAGGAGGAAGCAACGCGACGTGGGCGACTTGCTAACCTTGTGCTCCTCACTGTGCGCAACTTTCATGTCTTGCGTCGACGTCATCCACACCAGGGAGCCATCTGAAGACTCTGTAAATCGCACATCGGCAAGGTGATGCCAACCCGTAAATGCAAATTCGTATGATGAAGGGCCACCCGCCGCGTTGGTCATTGATATGAGCAGCTCCGCAGCAGATGGCTTGTCAAGTTCCCGGAGCAGGTCCCGCCCAGTCATGGAAGAGCCAGTCTTCTTCAGCACGACAATGGAGTCGGAGAAGAGCAAAAAGACGCCTGAATTGTCCAGCTCACTGGCCGGCGCTTGAAAGGGGGGAACTAGCTCGATAAAGTCGGCTGCAAGAATCAGACGCCCTTGCGGCTCAAGGTCCATGGGCCACGATTCAACCATATTTCGAAGTCGGTTGGCGACATGGGGCTTGTCCGGCAGAGGGTCGTCCATTGAGCAGATGTTCGTGATGATATCCCTAGCCTTGAGCATGGGCTGCAGCGCAGGGTGGGTCATGGGCAGTGAGCCAACAATCTGGTCGATGAGGAGGCTGTATCGCGGCAGCCTCTGCACCGGCTCGATGAGTATGGACCGGATGGTCTGCTCGCCAGACTGGTGGACCCGTTGTTTAAAGCTGGATTGATGGTCGAGGAACGAGTTGAGCAGCGCGGGAAAGTGCTGGCTCGCCTTGATGTAGTCCTGGTAGCACTTTGTAAACTTGGGAAACCACTCCAGGAACAGTCGCGCAATGGCCACAGTGCCGCTTGGATCCTTCGTCCGAGGCGAGCCTCCAGCTTTGAGGCCCATGAGATTGGCAGTCGTAGACTCCATGTCCTTGGCGGACTCCTCCTCCGTCTCATCCATGATTCGACGAAGTTGCTCCACAAAGGACGAGTTGACTTGGAGGATCGGGTCCGCAGATGGGGGGAAGAGCCTCTCCAGCTCTTCTTCGGACGGGCTTAAGCTGCCGGGCTGTCGCTTCTTTGCGGAATCGCGAAAGTCATTGGCGACGTGATGGACCAGCTCGCCAAGTTTCACCACGTATCGTTCCTCCGTGTCGACCAGCTCCGACAGTTTCATCCTCAGCTCAAACTTTTGGTCCTTTGAGAACGATTTGCTCCTGTTCAGCGAAGTCGGCTTCGAGGGCGCGCGTCGCAGCCTGCTCGTGGGCAGAAACACGGGTTCGCCGAACAGCTTGACCAGTGGCGTGTATCTCCCATACTGCCGCAGCGTGGGGTCGAGTATATCGTCTTCATCGTCGGGTACGTCCTCGAGGTCGACCGGCTGCAGTGGCACAACGGAGCCGGGCGGGAGAATAAAATCGAGGCCCACGTTGCTCACATGCTGCGTCTGCAATGCCTCTTGCAGTCTCGCAATCACGCTCGACGCATTCTCGCTCTTGACCATGGCCTTGACCAAGTCCGCGGCATGTTGCTCCCCAAACAGCGCCGGCGCACTTCCCGGCCGCTTTCCTCCGGTCGGATACGCATTCTTCAGATGGTTCTTCACTCCATCGGGCAGCTCGCTAAAGTACTTGAACAGGCCGTAGGCCAAGCCGCGGTAGACCTCATCTCCCTGAAACTCGCGCGGGAGGTGGTTGACGACGCTGTAGCAGGCAGAGCTCGGCGAGATGGTGATACGCGGGAAGGACTGGAAGCCGGCGGGCGAGAGGACGTGGATCTGGACGCGCGAGCTGTTGAGCGTGTAGTTGGCAGTCGTCGAGGGCCCGTGGAAGATGAGGACGGGGAGGTGGCCGAGCAGCGGATCCGAGGCGTGGTAGAGGGCGACGTTCTCGGGCGAGAGCGCCAGGTCGTCGGTGACACGAACCATGGTCTCGTCAATGGGCCGCGCTCATAGTAGCCCCCTCTAGATCCTCGGGGACGCGATGGGTGGTGGGTGGGTGGTGTTTGGTCTCTTGCCGGCGCGACTGAGGGCCCGTTTGGGGAGGGGGGAAGTCGATCGGGTCTTCAGACGTCTAGAAGACAACAGTGCATGGGGCGGGACCAGTGGGCCGCTCTCAGATGGAGGCGGTGGTGGTGGTGGTGCTGGCGTTGGTGGCGGCGGCGGCGGCGGTTGTAAACATGGGAGATTCGCGCGAGCCTGTTTGGCGTCGTATATGCAGCCAGATAACGGAGTCGCGCGCGCAAAGCCAACAATAAACAGCGCCAAAAGAAGTATCTACAGATAGAAGCGATGCGCAATGTCGATGATGCCAGTGGGAATGCAGATTTCACCTTGCTGCCAGACGGGCTCGAGTTCAGGTAGCGGTCAAGACAACAGTCCCTCGGATGGAACATCTTGGGCCCCGGCGGCTTACACAAACGCGTCCAAACGCGTCTCGGGATCGGGAACAGGGGAACAGGGGGTTCGGCTCAGATTTCAGCTAAAAAAAGCAGAGGCCCCGCTGTAAACAATGAGGGGCAGCGCCCGCTTTGGAGAATTGCCCCGCTATTTGTTATCGCCGCTTATCGGCAGGACGCCTACTTCAACTTCCTGTGTTCTTCGGATATGTGACAGASAGACACACTGCCTAGAGCTGGTCCATGCAGCATCAAGCAACATGTCGAGCCAGAACCAGGGCATCCCGCTCCACCACCAACCCCACGATGCAGGCTACCGACTCATCGAGCTGCCCATGGAGGTGCAGTCCACGCTCGAGTCGAACCCTGCGCCAGTGTCAGTCCATCCGCGATCCCTGCATCACCACGTCTTCATCCCCGCTAACATCAACATGTCCTTGCAGTCTCACCCTCGAAGAGTCAGACACAACTGCCATCCTCCGCACACCCAACAACTCGTACCACCTGCGCCAGAAAAACACCTCCAACGCCCTCCTCCTGTTGGCCCCGCAAACCTCATTCTCGACGCCCGAGCAAGGCCTCTCCACCATATCCACCATCCACGAAACAGTCGAGCTAGAAGTCATCCCCGACCATCCCATAAATAGAGTTCCGCTAAAGGACACGGGGAGCAAAGGCAAGTGGCACGAAAGGTTTGGCAAGGGCCGGTGACGCTAGCACACAGAGGCCCTGGTAAGGATTCTACGGCAGACATCACGATGAGTTTACGACGCACATTTAGCCGTTCATGATCTATATATTCGTTATAACGTTTCCATTGATCCGATCTGTTGTTCATCTACCGAGGTACTTTCCTGTACTGCCTTTTGTGGCCGTACTGTACTCATCACCTCGAGCCTATCTGAATTGAGGCGTGCAAGAGCCATACACCGCCACCCACGTCTGACAAGAATCATAACCAACGCCGGCGCTAATATCCCACATGTTAAGTCCTGACATCATGATCCAACGCGAGCACACGAGTCGCTTCTCCCCAAACCTGTCACTCTCCAAATCCCACCCCAATCGACTCTGCCTCTCCGCACAGAAGCTACTCTCCCCAAATCCCCCATCTGCCAGGTCTCACACCGGCCACTCCTCCCGAATCTGTCTCTCTGCACAGAAAACTTCTCCACCCATAGGTAGCAGTTCACAATGCAGAAAGACCATCTGCCTGSACACACACACACAACACCTCGCCACCGCAAGCAGGTAGCCATCTCCGAGGCACAAATGTCCCCCTCCTTCACACATTCCGCTCCGCATCCTTGCCAATCTGTCGCATATTAGACGGCTCTCCATACCACACTCCGCCGTTGCCGTAAAGGATCGCTCCCGGCGGGTAGCGCGGGACGAGGTTCCCGGTCGTCGGGTCCGTCACTAAGCCGCTGGCCATTCTCCACGGCGGCAGATGCGACATTCCGTAGCCCGCGAGCCAGGGCTGACGCCCCGTGTAGCCCGGCGCCGGGGGGTTCTGCTGCCTAGGCAGTAACCCGCGCCGGTACATGCTGTCCCACTCCTGCTGCGAGGCTGGGAAGCGACGGATCTCGGGCGCAATCGGAGCCCCTGGCCCGACAACTCCAGGAGCCGCGTGTGCCACTGGGACTGCGACTTGCTGGACCTGCCCCTGTCATCCCTGTGCATGTTGGAGTCCCCCATCCAGACGGTACAGCCCAACTGCCGGCACTGGACGCTGCGCCTGCGCAAGCAAACCTCCCGCGGCCTGCACGGCCGGGGTAGCCTGATTAGCTGGGCGGTCTTGAGCGGCTCTAGGAATGTGGTCCTCCCGGAGGACACCGTTGAACAGGTCATGCACGGCCTGTCTGGCAACAACAGCAGCGCGACGAGGCTGGCGACGAGGCGGGCGCCGAGGCACATTGTCGGCGCGCGCGACATAGCCAGCTCCCCCTAGGAATGGGAGATTTCGGGTCCACTGCCGGGCAGCGGCTTCTCGGTGGATTCGAGGTATATACTGTAGCCAATGTGGAAGCGGAGGCGGCTGCTGTACCGCATAGGCCAATCTGAGAGCCTGGGGAGCCGCTTGATTCTCTCGCTCAATCCTCTGGTTCACTGCTATCGCTCTCTGTTGCGCTTGCTGTAGTGGCACCACCTGTCGTACAGGCTGGCGAGGCACGGGCGGTGCGGGTTGCGGAGCGGGCTGAGGTGCCAGTGCGGGCGCGGGTGCAGGTGCTCCTGGCGGCTGCAGGTTATCTATATCCCCGCCTCGTCGCTTTGCTTCGTCGTTTCTGTTCACCTCGTCCGACATGCGAAACTTCAGTAGCTCGGGGTCGATGTCCGGGTTGGTCGCCGTCATCTTCTTCAGAGTCTCCTGCTCGGCATTGTCGGCATCTCTGGCGTGTCGCATTTCGGAGTCGTCAAACAGGGGGCAATTGCCTCTCCGGCCTCCTCTAGCGGCATCGTTGAAGTGCTGGTAGTCGTCGCAGTTCTGAGAGCAGACGTAGCATTGCAAGTTGTGGCATCCCGCGCGGGGGCACCTCATCTTGTTGCAGCCATGCTCTTTTATGAACGGAGTGCCGCCTGCAAAGTCATCAGAGTTAGCTGGAGAGACGCGCAGCATGATAAGTCCGGGGCTCATCAACGTACACTTGTTGCACTTGCGTATCAAGGCCTCCGACCTGGCCTCTTCGACCGTGTGCCTTGCCGAAAAGGCCCGACGGTCCCTTTTCGCCTCTTCACACGACAGCGGGATGTGTGTCTCCTCATTGCAAAGCCGGCAGCTGACCTTTCGACACTCGGGTCTCTGGCAACGGAATTCCTTATCCTCTGTCGCCGGACCGCATACTGCCGCGAAGGGGCAAAACGGGCAGTGCACCAAGCCCTCGATGTCAGTAAGCCGCAAGACGGCTTCTTGTTCGATTTTGTCGAGTGCCGTGGCCAATTTCTCGTCAAGAAACTTGTGCCGTTCAGAGTGAGAAAATCCTGCCTCGCAACCGTCCGTGGACATGCATGTCAGTTCATATCTCGTGAGACCGGACAGCTCCTTGGCTTGGTTGTAGGCGCACTTAAAACAGAACCACTGGACATTGTTAGCAATCTGACGTTTGCTGCAGCGCTTCGGGCAACTCACATGTGCGGTTTCTCCGTTGCAATGAACGAGTCGATTGGTGGCATAGTCCATGAAGCAGCACTCGCACTCCTTGACAAGGCCCTTGGCCTGGCATTCGTCGAAATTTGCCTTTTCTGCCCTCTCGAGTTCCAGTTTAGCTCGGTGCTTACGCTCCATAAACGCGACCTTGCGTCTGGCAGCTCGAAGCTCCATCAGCGTTTCGCGTTCAGCCGAGTCGGCGCTTGCCAGGATCCTCTGTTCAATGTTCTCGGGGGCATACCGTCCAGCAGGCAATTGTTGCTGCGACTTCCATGGATGCCCGTCATCCCTCTCGAGGAGCATTTCGTAGACCGCCACGTATGCCGGGAAGAGATGATCACGATTGTTGGTCATTGCAGCCAGGATGGCGATGGCGGGGACCTGAGGATAGTCCGCGCTGATCAAGTTGCGGCTCGAGGAATGTTAGCATTCTGGGATATTATTGTGGACGAGAAATTGGTGAGGGTCTGGAATCAGGAGGAAGAGTTGAGTAGAGTATCTGCGTGGACAGGTGGTCGTCTGGCGAGATGACCCGTTCAGGCAAAAGCCTCGCATCGTAGACGGTGTCGAATGGAGTGTGAAAGAGAGAAACTTACATTTGCTCGACGTGATGACTTCCCAGAGCGCGCGGTGCGCGGCCTGGGTGGAGGTACGTGCGCTTAGCACGATCTTCTTCTTCAGCATCGTCGTCATCGGCAGTCCGCTTCCGCTTGAGGTCCTTGGCTGCGCCCACTCTTTGATAAGGCTTGCCCGCTTCCTCTTGATCGACGAGGTGGTTGATGATGGTGTCGGCGTCGGCGCCGCAGCCGAGTTTTTCCATGATGGTCATGACATACTGAACGCACACGTCTGGAAATACGGCCACGATCTTGCGGATACAAGCGTTTCTGACCTCTCGGTCGACACAAAAGACTTCGTCGTCCATGGTGGCCAGCAGCAGCCGGTGACTGATCAAAATCAGAGCGCTTCAGAGTCCATATACTGCCTTAAGTGTGATTCGAGGCGATGACCTCTGCAGGTTTCTGGTGTCACTGGGAGAGACGCGTGTCAGCTTCGTGTGTTTGCGAGTGCTGATATCATAACAAGAGGCAAATATGGGATTGAGACGCAGAAAGTTGTGCTTTGGCTCTGCGATGCGTACCTCAGGGATTCAGGAAGAGTGATGATGTGCAAGTCAAGTTGAGGGTCGACGCGGAAAGGGGGCGATGCAAGGTTTGGAGGGTTGTGTGAAGGACGTTGTGAAGGACGTTGTGAAGTGAAGAGAGAATGTCAAAGGCGAAATGCGTGCAGAGACGAAAACAGCACCAGCTGGAAGTCCATGTTCCAGGGCCTGGGTGCAGCTCAGCTGCCAGCCACGTGGAGACCGGCCGACAGCCGACTTTCGGGGCAGAGCCGCCTGAGGCAGCAGGTTTGCGGCGATGAGAAGCAAATGCCAGATCCGAAGTCGGCAAATAAAAGAAGCAGCAGCTTTGGACGAATCAAGGGGTTGCTACCGTGATGGACTTACCAGGCAATATCTGGTATCGGAGTGGGGTGTTTGCTCAACGCAGGGCGACAGCACGGTGACTGCTGAATCGGCCGGGATTCTTGACGAAGGACGCGCGTACAAAGAACACGGAGTGATTGTAAAGTGTACCAAAATACACCCTCAACAGGTCGTGCTCAAGAGTCGAGGCAAATGCGCCAAGGGTGTGGATCCGCGGCCTCGACGACAACGCTCAAGGCAGATCGAGGGCAGACTCGGCATTCACAGACCGAAGGACGTGTGCTCGCGAACGCGAAGAAGAAAGGGCCCCAGGATTTTTCCGCGGTCTCGCGAGGCACTGTTGTAGGCCAGCTGTTGGCCAGCCAGCCCGCCCGGTGCCCGACCAGCACCTCAACCACGCCCCGACTTTGCCAGGCGGCGACGGCGGGCTGTTCACTCCCGCAGCCGGCAGTGGCCCGTCGCCCGGTGGACGCACTGGACAGAGTACGAACAGCTGCGCGCGCTGCACCCAGGCCTGAAGCTGGACGCGGGCGATGGGCAATGAATGCGGTGAGGTGGTGAAGGTGAGGCTATGGGAGTGACGGACGTCACGGTCGGAGGTGCCACCAACAGAGAGGGGCAGCGCCTCAACGTCTCCCCTGGCCTGGTCACGGCGTAAAACAAAAATGCCGTGCACCTCTGATATTTATACACTCAACTTCCTTTTCAGACAAGCACATGGTATTGAACAAGGGACGTTGAAGCTATCAAAGAATTGAGGCACGTCCAAGCTTTATATTATTTCTATTCTAAGAGTAATACGCTTCCTTCTCGCAAAGAATGTGCCCAAAGCGGTAATAAAAACGACTCGAATTCTTTGCACACATAAAATAACTCTATTCGCACGCAAAGAGTCGTGTACTTCGTGCCACCACCAAAATTCCGGTATGCAATTGACGGCACCCATGCACTACTTCGCGAAATCCGTAGTAAAACTTCAATATTGGTCGCACGATGCAAGCAGGCGGCTTGTGCCTCATAGCGTGGCCACAACACGAAAAATATCTGGTGTAGGTGGAAATATGCCCGGTGCAAATTTTAGATAAGTTAGGTACTTATTAGTATTGCTCCGTATGAATACATCGCATACGACGACATGCAGAGCGGGGGGGGGCCATTCCGCCTGGACCAAGTACACCATCGAGACCTCTAGTCTCGTGCCCCGTGGCACCGTCCGGACGTGACCTCAAAGTCTCGATGGGCTCAACAAGTACACCTCCGACCGGAGACACTCTGCACACGGTATTCATACGGTACAAAGCTTTGCCTATACGCACCACCTCCGCGGCCTGGACAACCAAAGTCTCATGATTCATCATGACCGAGACCTCTGTCGACTACGCATTGTGTGATATATTACCTTAATGCCCAAGCCCCTCTCCATGCACAGCCTCGAGCGACAAATGGCATTCACCTGCCGCATTTGATTGAATGCTGAGCAACATACCCGCTCGGGCAGCTGGGTTGTCAGCGTAGCTGCATGTACAATACTATACATCATTCATTCGTCGTCGTCGTMCTCGCCCGAAACGACCCTCTTCTGCTGAACTCTTGAGCGACCCTTTGCAGGTGGTTGCCGCCTGGGCCTCGTTTTGCGTTTCACCTTAACTCCATTCTCCTCGCCCTCATCCCCCGCGATTTCGGCCCCTTGCCCCCATGAAGCGTGCCGGTGGTCTTCCATGATGAGCCCATCGTCCACAGGCTCATGGCTGTCATCATCGCCGACAGGAAAGAAGTTGGACGTGTGGTGCGCCTGCTCATCTCCGTCTTCCTCCTCTTCGTAGCCTTCAGGCAAGAAGCCACCAGCTACGTCCTCGTCATGTCCCTTTGGACTCGCATGCTGTTGCACAGCGATTTTGCTATGCCCAAACACCGAAACGCTGTCGTCAATCTCCCCATAGTCCTGGCGAATCCTCTCCACAATCCGCAGGCCCATGATAAACTTGCGCCATCGGCCCAACGTTGCCTTGCGTCGCTTCTCGTCTTCCTTTCTCGTCCTCTCTGCTTCGTCCTTTTCGAGCTCCACCATCACCTGGTCGTGGTACTCTTCCGCAATGACGACACCTTGAATTACGGGCACGGCCATCCGATGCCCAAACTCAAAGTCCACGACGGCTTCCGCGTGATCGATCTGCAAGCGCTTGCAGACTCGCATGGCACCTCTGAACGGCACATGCACAGCGCCCCTGGGACACATGTGCTCGACAAACAAGTCGATATTTCTGATCGCCCCTGTTAGCAAAGCTCCATTCCACCGATAGTCCGTTTGTACATACCCGTATCCGTTCTTGGGGATGATGCCATTCTCGATGGGCGGTGGGATGATCCAATCCGTCTGCTCAAAGCTAAAAAGCCCTTGAAGTACCTTTTCTCCCGTAGCCGCCTCCGCCTCGAGAATTTCTCTGCGCCGGTTTAAGGTGGCAGCTCGATAAGGGACTCGCTTCAGAGGCTTCTCGCCTGGAAGCGGTGCTCTGCCTTGCTTGTGCTAGGTCTCGGCACTCTTGACGTTGAGACCGTCTGCGCGAAGATAAACGTCTTCTTCCTCTACCTTGCCGCCCTTACCCTTGTTCTTGAAGATCTTAACAGGAG
Organism: Tolypocladium ophioglossoides CBS 100239; assembly: GCA_001189435.1. NCBI lineage: Eukaryota > Fungi > Ascomycota > Sordariomycetes > Hypocreales > Ophiocordycipitaceae > Tolypocladium > Tolypocladium ophioglossoides. The sequence goes on along the minus strand of LFRF01000015.1, from coordinate 575,892 downwards.
CAGCGCTAGGCTTGAGAGCTTCCTCGCGTTTCAAATGCCGTGCCAGAGCAAACTTTTTGGATTGTTTGTAGTGTTGCAGCGTTTCTTCGCCTTCCTTCACTTCCTTCTTTTCGGCCTTTGCCGGCTTGAGGTCCGTGGACTCTTCGTCATCGTCGATTTCGGTAATAGGGTGGTTTTTATCGCCTCGTCTATACCCGGACATGGCCGACTTGAACCAGTCAAACTGTTCATATCGCTTCACCTTCCCATGGCGGTTGTAAATTGGTATCTTCTCCAGTGGCATACGCACGCTTTTTGTTCGGCCTGGCAGCACTTGTCTCTTCAGATACCTCACCGTGACATCTTTACCAGTCCCATCCTGGGAGTAGCCAACGATATAGGCCGTTATCTGTCTCGCTTTGTCTGCCTTTGAGCCTCGGGGCTCAAATGATTCGACGAGGTCTCGGTTCGTGGCGATGGTGCCCTTCACTGTTGGGTCGACCGGTAGGTATCTGTTGGTGACGGGCGACAAAACTTCAGTCCAGTAATGGGGGTACTCGAGATCGTTGTCGAATTTCTCGACAGGTTGCTGCGTCCTCCTGGGTGTGATTACCACCTCCACGACGGACTCATCGTCCGTATCCATGTACTCCAGATGCGGGTCGTGCTTGTCATCCTCGGTAGATTTGGTCCGGTCTGAGGACCGAGTCTGGCGCGAGGACTTTGGACCACCTGGCTGAGCTTCTGTGGATTTCGGTTTGCCCGACTTCTTTTTTCTTGGCAAGTCTTTCGCCGACGCATTGTCTTTCGCCGGGCTGGCCCCTTGAGAGTCTTCCTTCTCGAGCTCGGCGTCCTCCAGCTTATTCCATCCAAACCCCAGACTCTGGAGGTTGGCGACCATCCGAGCCTCAAGGCCAAGCCCGCGGAGCAAGGCCGTGAACAGCTGCGCTCCAACGTCGCGGCTCCCTTGGCAACTCTGGGCGCATTGGCGAAACGCTTCCAGAGTCGGGATCCTCTCTCCAAATTTTGACGAGTCCTCGAACTCTTCTTTGTAGACCGTTGTTAGTCTATCCAGCCGCTCCAAGGCCATGTAACCCCATTTTCTCAACCCAGGGGCTGTGATTCGGAAGCGTTGCTTCCACCAGGACACCAGTGACTGCATCAATCGAAAGAGCGGGTCACCATGGCTCATGTCGACAGCTCCCTCCTCCAGGCGTGTCGCCGCAGACCCCCAGTCGCGAGATTCGCGTTCCGATGACGCTTTTCCCTTTCTCTTCTCTTGACCTTTACCTTTCCCCCTTATAGGTACGTTGGTTTGGCCCTTAGAGACTGACTTGGGCGGGGAAGACGCCACCACGAGACCAGAGTTTCGCCTCCAGCGTTCAACCTCATCCCACAGCCGCGGCGGAACATGCGATGCCATGATCGCCTGGACCTCTGGATCGCAGAGCCATGAGTTTCTCACAGCATTGTGCCACATGAGCGACATGACGTGAACGCAGTGCGTCGCATTGCGAATCTTTTTCTCTCTCTTCGACGGACCCTTTTTGTCACCAAATGGGTTCGTCAGCGATATCCAAGTGTCCTTGTACAGCGTCAATTCGAGGTCGCCCGATACGACAGGCGCTGCCGTGGAGGGGAGACTCGGCGCCGCTACGTCCTCGAATTCGATATCGTCGTCATCGCCCGACTCCTCAACCTTTTGTCGCTTCGCACACGGGACATCCTCGAAGTCGTCGTCCGACAGTGATGTCAGGGAGCTCTCAGTGTCGTCTTCGTCAAATCCAGGGGCAATTGAACCCGATTGCTTCAAGGGCAGGGGGGTCACGGTGGCATCGAGGTCGTCATAGAGGGTCGCTTTTCGTTGATTCGAACTCGAGGCTAGAGTAGGCGCATTTGTTCCTTTCTTGCTCTTCTGATCAGGCGTTGGTGACTCGCGAAGTCGTTTGCGCGGCACATGAGGAGGCATCTCGCTGCAAAGATGCCACGGCGCACATCCTGGGATGGTGCGTGAAGGTTAGGCTTAAAGATGGCGAAGGCGATCCTGTCATAGATGCGCGGATCTACACGAAAGCACGTGATTCAATTTGGCTCCAAATGGGGACTGGAGCCTAATACCCTCGAGCACTTACACTTGTTCACGAGAGGAATAGAATGCGCAATTGTGTTCTCTTGAGCAGCCGCCTAACGTTATTGTATGTACAGATGCGGCTAGTCTGCATTTTCTGTTTGCCTTGTCTGTGTGTTCTATCTGGGTATCACTACCTCAACGCCCAGCATGCTCTCACCGAGGCATCATCACAACTACTGCTCTACCCTCACGGCTCTATCAAATTGGGCGGCGGCCCAACGCCTCTCAGCAGTATGACCGTATTGCCGCTCTGCAACGCCGTCCCAATCTTCTCCCCATACTCCAACAGCCGGCCTCCTTCCACATGGAACACGCGCAGCTTGTACCTCTCGTCAGAGCTCTGGTTGTTCATGTTCTGAACCTGGAGGCCCTGCGCGGCGTCATCCAGCAGTCGCCCCACAACCCAGTCCTTGGAGTAGAAGAACTCTACCTTGGGCAACTTGGCCTTGGCCGTCTCTGCCTCCGCTTCGACGTAAAGATAGATCCGCTTCTCTTCCGCGATATCCTTGCGGCCCTTGGCCGTCTTCTTCAGCTTTGCAACAGCAACCATTCGCGCGGCGGTGGAGCTTGGCTTTGGTTTTGGCAAGGCTCTCTCAGCCTGCTCCTTTTTGGCTGAGCCCCACGCCCTTAGCCTGTCGAGGGCGGATTTCGTCTTCTGAGCAACGTCGATCTGCGCCGGCCGCGCCCCAATCGGTACCAGGCTCTTGCAATCGTGGTCTTCTTTCAAACGGTGCTTCAGACAGTAATCTCGGTTGCACGTCTCGCAGTGGACGCCTGGCGTCAGTGATGTCCCCACCACGGTCTTGCAGTCCGAGCATGCGCACGGCTTCTGCGAGACCCGGTCCCGCAGGACCTTGCCTTGCCCGATGGATGGCCTCGAGAGCTGGGCCTGCCGCTTACGCTCGGCCCATGCGCCGGGATTCGAGCATTTGTGTGATGATTCTGTTCTATGGTCCAAACAAAACGTCTTGGTGCAGGACTGACACAGAAACGGCAGGAAATCGAGTTGGTTGCAGTACTCGTATTGGCAGTGTCTGCCGACCAATGTCGCGTCGCCTTTATCCCTCATGACGTAGCTCGTTTCCTGAGCCTTAGAATTCGATGAGGGCGGCATGGTGGATGCCAGGGATACGTGAGCCGAATTTATTCTGAGCCGCAAGTCGTGAAGTCGTAGGCAGCATGAACTTCGTCAGTCCCCGGGGCTGTGGCGGATGGCTGACCGAGGCGGCGAAGAAGCGTCTGGAACTGTCCACCACCACAGCCGCAACGCTTACGCAGCGCAGTGTTCTCAAGCAAAAGACGCTCCAACGTGGCCCAAGTAAAATGCTCAGCGAAAAAGAAAATAAAGGCCAAAGCCCCGCTGCGAACGGAAGGAAAGGGAGTCGGTACATGAGAGAAACCAACAGGGGAGTGAGTCTACTAGGTAGAGATCTTGGTCGAACGTGAGGTGCACATCGCGGGGCTGCCAAGGCTGCTTCCCCCGCCTAGACGACAACTCCACTAGTGACAGCCAAGCCACCACACCCGTTTCAATACGCAGCTTGTCAACAGTGTCAAAACACTCGCATGTTGAGATATTGAGATTTTATTCAATAGGTTGTGAGATGTTCTTCATACTCATAGCCATCCCTTGGAAAAGTTGAAAGGGTTGAGCGCCTGATGCCGCCTCAGCCAAAACGCCGACCACTTCGTCAAAATACATACCAACACAGATAAACAAGTCTTACTCCCCCTTTGTCTTTGGCCGCTTGTTCAGCAAGTTCTCTCGCCCTGTCGTTGGCGCATCTCCCACATACTGCTTTCCACCAAAAGTCTCGAAACCCTTGTGGAACACCCACTCAACCACCTCCTCCACCGGCTTGTCAAATACTACTGGCAAGAACGGCACCACGGCTAGACCAAGCCCGATGGGCGTCCAAGTTCGAATCGCCACGTTCTTGACATTCTTCATGGCCCTTCCAGAGTAGCGCACCACGCTGTGGATAGTGAATGCGGGCAGTCCCATACTCGCCATGCTCTGGAAGATACCTCGCTGCACCATCACTGTCCGCCAGTCTTCCAGGGGCGAGACCACGCCGGGCTGCACGACCCGAGTCTCGCTGGCGGGAAGACCAGTTACCTTCTCTTGGTGCGGCGTGAGCTGCAACTGAGGGTTGAGGATTCGTTGGTTGTGCCAGTATGCCTTGTAGCCCTCGTACGAGACGTCGCCCAGGATGTATGCCCAGGAAATGCCGTAGGCAGTGCGGACGAGGTTCGGATGCGCAACCGGGCGGAACGACTCACCTATGTCGGAGGTATAGGCGACGTACCGATGCGCGGAGAGGAGGATTGTCCGGAATCTCGTGGCGTAGGCAGCGTAACGGAGGTTGCTTTCTGTCGACGGAGGAACACTGGGCAATCGTGTCAGCACCGTCGGCATCGATCCGTCGAGCTGTGCGCTGACTTACTATCCCTCACGCAAGTCGTCAAAGAAACCACTATCATCGTCCGCCTTGTCCACGATCTTCTGCGTTCCCTTGGGAAGCCTCCCTCGGCTTGGGAGCTTATGGGGATCAAAGGACGAGCTCTGGGACGAAGCGTTCGGCTCCTGATCCTGCTCGGGCTTGGATTCTTTGGACTTTCCCCACCAAGGCATTGCGAACTAGTAATGACCGAAACCGTGGGGTCAGGAGGAGAGAAAGGGAATTGAAGACCCAGTTCCGGGTGGTGTGGTAATGAGCTGTTATTACTTGAAATGGCACGCGGAGCAGTCGGGAACAGCTGCGTCCGGCATGCTCGACGGATCATATCGCGGTGACGCCCAGCTACCCTAGACTGCCGCTCTGCCGAACTATATCCGCCGCGCCCGGGTGCTTTCGGCCTGCAATTCCAGGCACGCCCTCGGAACGGAATTTGAGAAGAGAGCTGTCCCGCGCCATCCTCCACGGAGAATCATTTTGCGTCGTTCCAATTGACCTCCGCCAACCTATGCCCTCGACTCCTCCCATTCGCAATCGAACAGTCCAACATGGCCGGCGTCTCTTACTACAACATTGCTGGCCAGCGAGTCGGCGCCCACACTGTTCGCCTCCCTTAATGTGCCGGATCGATCATGCAATGGGACAGCTAACTCGGGACGCAGATCGCCATGGGCTGGCTSGCTACCCTCTTCGGTGGCACCTACTACGCCCTGTCGGGGCCCTCGAAGACTGCTGCCAAGGCGACCCCTCCGATCAATGCCTCGAGCAACGACGAGGCCGACTTCATCAAGTGCGTGATTTCAATATCTGCCTGAAAGGACTCTAGCTGACAGCCCAACAGGAAGTTCATGGAGGAGCAGGAGAAGAAGCAGTAGGCGGATGGCCTAGAACGCAGCGAACGGCGAGTTGTACGACGCGACCGGTGTACATATAGAAGCATGTGGCGATGTCATCGCTCAATACAATTGACCTGCGCGGTTCGATACCATTTACGACGCTCGGAACCCCGGTTTATCCTGATAGGGAAGATTTGGGACGGATAAATCGCAAGGCAGTCTACTTTCTTGTTCCACCCCGGTCCGTGTTTTCGACCATGAGTCCGTACTGCCGACGTCTGGTTGAAACTCTGCCTTGGAATGAATGGGCGTTGCGATCCTGCTCATCTACCGAACCGGCGTTTCTTGATCATTGCAGCACGACGGAGTCTTGTTGACGATCGTATCAATAACCCGCCAGAATTGCGTTTGGCCAAGACCGCTATGTGCTCTGTGGTATTGTGTCTGACCTGGTTTGCTTGCTACTTTCGATGCATCTCCCTTTAGTTCTTGCTGGGGCTGATTAACACTAATGGCTCGTTCGGCACCTTTGCCAAACGTTCTGAACGGGGATTCACCCGTAGAATTGGTTGCCATGCCCAGCGAGAATACATCGTGCTGTTTGGAGAGAGCCTCTGCTCCGCGTAAGTCGGCAATTGGCAAGTGCAAATACAAGTTTCACCCAATGGCTGAAAATTGGCCTCGAAATCTTTGATCATGGGAGCGCATGATGTCCTCTTCTTTATTCAATTAAAGCTAACCACTGCGTCTCTCATTCATTGGCGCGTGCGATGTATGATGAGATCGCCGCTCACCAAAACGCGTTACTTGCCTGCTTCGTGACATGTGAATGTCTTATTTAATGCAAATGCGGGAGTTGCAATTCAAACAGCTTGGGAATATGCTGCCCATGTAACAGCCGGGTTTATGCTGTTTGGCAGCACATTGACGGTCACGTGTACACCCTGCTCTCGCCGGAACGGAAAACCTTCTCCCCCGCCACCCTCTTTTTAGCAAAGCATCATCCTCCTTAATCGAAACAATCCCACATCGCCCTTCGGATACAACGATTGCATCCGCTGGGGACCCAAACCATCTCATCTAAAGAGATACGGCGCATACTTGCTGGGCATGACGGATGTCACAACCGACCCTGCGCTGGTGGCGGTTGCAGCCACCGACCTCGCGCAGCAACACGCGCAACAGCATGTCCAGCACCAGCACCACGTTGGGGCAGCGTCCCCCAAGGAGCGCCATTCCCTGACGCTTGACCAACGGCGTGCGCTTCGCCGCTGGGCCAACGGCCAACCCATCAGACCATCCCACAAGGCCTGCATCGAGTGGTTCTTCTCCCAGTACGGCCAGCAGATCAGCCAGTCGACCGTCTCGCACTCTCTCTCCCCTAAGTACTCGCGACTCGACCATGACAACCCCCAGCTCTCKGGCTCGCGGCTTCGCTTTGGCAACTGGCCTGATGTAGAGAAGCTTGTCCTCCTCTGGTACCAACAGGTTCAAGCTTCTGGCCGCCAACCCACGAATGAGGAGCTCGGTGAGAAGGCCAAGTCCATCTTCAACCAATTGCCGCGTTACAAGGATGAGAACGCCCCCGAGTTCTCGCCCGGCTGGATCCATCGATTCAAGAAGCGGTATGGCCTGCTCGTTCGACGGCAACGGCGCCACGGCGATGGCGGCATGAACGCCGCAGAGGACATTCACTACCTGGCCGACTGTGTGCCGCGTGTCATGGCCATTGCTGCTGACACGAGCCCCGCCGCAATCAAAGAGCAGGTGCTTCGCGTGGTCGGCGTCGAAGCTAGCCTCAACACCTGCGCGCTCGTTCGAGATGAGGTCCTTCGCCGGTTGAGTTCTCCCCATTGCCAACCCATCACTCATATACCGCCTCCCGATCCGCCAACCCCCCCGCCTCCACCTCCCGAGCACATGTACGCCGACGACGACCCCGAAGTTGTTCTTCAAAATGCGCTACGGCAGCTCCAGCAGGAAGAGCAGGCTGCTGAGGAGCAGGCTGCCGCTGTACGGGAGGAGCGCGAACGGCAAGAGAGGGCAGGGATGCATAATACAAACCTGATGTCAACACCCGGCGGACGAGCGTCATCCGACACCAGGTATGCGACACCGGCACAGGAGATGGCTGCGGACCTGACGCTCACCCCGATACATTCGGATGGACTTGTTTCATCGCACGAGAGGCCACTACGATGCCCCTTTTGCGTGAATCAACGGATGCTTCGCACAATTAAGGAGGCTGTCGAGCACATGTCTACCCACGTGGTCGTTTGAGGGGCCCTCACCTCTGGTGTTTGGGTGGCCTGGCGTAGTGGTCCTGTGTATGACCATGGCGTATTACTTTGATTATTGTTTATGGGACTATCACGATAGGTATGGTGTGATCTTTGGAGTTTGGGGGGCAAGGAGGTATAATAGCGGTGGAGTTGGAGGACCTTGACGAGTTCAACATGGTCTCGCCCTGTATTAACAGCTCCTAGAAGATGGGTAATGACGGCTAGTACCATCTCAGGCACTGTTTAGACATTGATGAAAAGACAAAATACCACATCCCAAGGCAAACATTAGTTAATTTCTGCGTGATGCATTGTCAAGTTGTGGTTGGCATGATTGGTGAATCTCGAGTCACGATTGCGGGATCGGGTATTCTATCATTTCTGCCCTGTCTATATGAAGCCACTCGCCCTGAGCGACCGACCGAGGGCCTCCTCCCGCAACTGCGACTCGCTCTTGGGCAGCGGAATGTCCCCAGTGTCGATGTAGTTCTGCCAGAATTTTAAGCCCTCGAGGCCCTCCTCCCGACAGAGCGCGCCATGCTCCTCTGCCATGAGCAGCTCCTCCTCTGCGACGCCGATGCTCCAGCCGAACCGCTCAGCTGCCTCCTGCGCCGTGACGCCGCGGCCGAACTCGCGCCAGTCCCACGCCACGTCCCGGTCGGGCGGGAACTCGTGCAGGTCCTGCAGCCAGGAGAGGAGGGCTTTGATGGTTGTTTCGTCGGTGCGGTCGCGGCCCTGGACGACCATGACGCCGCTGCGGAAGGTCCGTAGCCGGATGGGGAGTTTGAGGCTTTCCCACAGGCGGGCGGCCTTTTCAAAGTCCATGGGGCTCACGAGCTCGACGCCGCCTCTTGCTCTGTTGAACATGGCCCAGAGGTCCACCAGTGTAATAATCCCGCCCGCCTGCTTCAACACCCCTCTTGAATCATCGGCGAGGAACTCGGCCATGTTTCGAGAGAGCTCCGAGAGATACAGCGACTCCGAGCTCCCACCTCCCACAATGTCTTTCGTCGTCACTAGACCCAGTTGGCTTGCTGATTCTGCCAGGATAGCATTCTCTTCCGCTGAAACGCCGCCGTTTGCGCCGTTGTTCTGACGGGCAAATCGTTCTGCCAGAGCAATGACCTCTTTGGCTGACGACATTAACGCCTCCAGGTCCTCAAACGCACTACCTATCAAGAGCTCATTGTTCTTGCGCATATTCAGTCCCAACTGCTCCAGGCCGGCTATGCCAGCAGTCTTCGTCCTGCTCCCTGATGAGCCATCGGGTGACTCATTAGCGCCGCCATCATCCATCATTCGACTGCTATTCGGCGGGGGCGGCGCATTCTGGAGGAGCCATTTGCGCTGCGTCATGGCACCCTTCAATCTCTCATGGAAGATCTTCTCGCCGCCTCCGCGAAACGAGACTTTGACGCTGTCGGAGATGTCGATACCGCCTGGCCCTGCTTTGCCTTTGTAATCCATGACTGGCCCGGGAGATTGCGTCCTGATCGCATCGGAGGTGTCCGGCGTGATGGACTGAATGCTCTGCGATAGAAGAGAAGCACAGCACATCTCGCACGAAAGGAGTGAAGGGTGGTTGGAGAAAGTGCATCGCGGGCATTGAAAGGAGGCGGTAGGGTCAGTCTTGGGATCTGGCACATCCCTTGCTTGGGTGGAATCTCCAAATCTCGATGCTTGAAACGCAAAGTCGAGAGCTTTAGGACGCACCGCGAGACACGGGACATTGGGAGCACCAGGCGCCGCCGACGGCCTATTGCTGGCGTTGCTAATTGCCGCCTTCAAAACGTGCGACAATGTCGGTTTTATCCCACATGCCAAGCATGGAGGCAGTGGCGTGTGCGCGTTTGCGGCCGCCGGATCGAAGTTGACGGGAATAGGATTCGAGAAGCTGCATATCGTGCAAACCCAGTGCGCAGTCGTAAGTGGTGGCGGCTCGGACGGCGGTCTGTACGCGCTGTCTCTGCGGGCTGGAGAAGCTGAATCGGTCCTCGAAGGCGACGCTGCGTGCGATATAGCGCGGCTGTGGAGCGACGACCGCTTCAACGGCTTTGGAATGATGGTGATCTTCGGCGAGGACTTCAAGAAGCCTGCGTAGAAGTCGTATCGATCCACTTCCTTCAGGTCAAGCGCTACGGAGCTCGCGCGCGGCTCATTTTTGTCGACGTAGCATATTCGATGCGATGTCAGGTAGACCTGACCGTTTTGCTGGTTTGGGAGCTTGAATTTGCTGCATGCGATGTTAATCGACGTCCGAGTGCCACTCCGAGTGCGGGGCCGACATACCCTTCGTAGAGGCCAACATTGTCCTGGACAAACAACAGCACCTCATCCGGCAAGTAGGAGGGCCGTAGTGCAGTGGTCAAGTCGATGTGTTTTAGAAACATCCGTCATATCGGAGGGGCAGCGGCCAGGTAGTAAAGGTCGAATCAGCCTGCGACCTCAATTGCGTTGAGACCAGCATCGATCGGGGCGACAAGTAGCGGGGAGATGAGCGGATCAGCGGCCAAGTGAGACAACTGGTCACCGCGACTCGGCTCGTATGAGCAAAGGGCGGCCTTCAATTTGTGTGAGAGTATGTAAAGTCGACAATACATGGAGCCCAAGTGGCTTGCGTCGTCATGTACGAAGTATGGAAACTCTCTGAGATAACGCGCGCCCCACTTACGTCGAGGTGCATAGCTACCCAAAGTAATAGCCGTGAATCAGCCGACGACGGGTCACGGGACTTACGGCACTGTGGCCCAACACTCCTACACAGAACTTGACTCCGCTCGCCACTTTGTCACACAACTTTTCGTCATCGTGTCGACATCATCAACATCGCGTCCGACTTCTCTCCTGCCCGCATACAGACGATTTGGCAAACGACATCTCGGTCTCAAGACCTCGTCTTGAAAACACTAACCTCGACCTCGCTAGCATCGCCACCATGATGCCCGGGTGGTCAACGGCGACCCAGCAGGCACCTGGCGTCTCGCAACCGGCAACACCTGCCTCATACGCGTATCCTGCCAGTAAGTCTCTTGGCTGCGACTCTCTCTACTCTCCTTCGTTCCCTTGAAACCGAGTCTAACTGGATTCACAGATCCTGCTTTTGTCCCAGTTCAAGTGCGGCAGGGCTTCGGTCAATATGTAACCCCTGCACCGCCCACCTTTGGATACGCACACCCACCTCCTCCCATCGTTGCCGAACCGCAACCACCAGTTGCAGCACCTGCTGTCGCAGAACAATCCAAAGGGAAGACCGACTGGCCAGAATCCGTCCGACAATATGTCCAGCGGTCCTTTTTGCCACAGAACCAGGACCCGTCGGTCGCTCGTCCCGAAGTTGAGGCCAAATTGAAGGAAACTATCGGCATAGCCAAGGAGAATGGCTCCCTGTATACGATCAACTGGGATACCGTGTCTTTGCCCCAAGCTCTCGTGAAAGCCGATCGGGATGCACTTTTAAAGCGCAGTGCTTCCTCTATGTCGCCCGCGTCCGACTCCTTCCTCAACTCCAAGAAAAGAAAGTCTTCCGAATTTGCCAATGGTGACTCGCCTCAGTCGCCGTGGCGCTCTGCTAACCCTCGCGCGTCCCTCGAGGACCGTATATCGTATCCATCCCCTGACAAGCGCCTCGCCACGGATGACTCCACGACGAAGCCAAGTAAGTTCCAGAAGGAGGCCAACAAGCGGAAGCGCCGATTCGACAACGAATACAAGTCGGTCTATAGATCGCCAAGCCCAACGCCCCCGTCTTCTGGGCCCATCATTGGAACATCCGAGGTGCTGGAGAAGAAGTACCTGCGCCTTACGGCCCCCCCCGTCCCGTCGAACGTGCGACCTGAACGAGTTCTTCGCCAAACCTTGGACCTCCTGAAGAAGAAGTGGCGTAAAGAGGGCAACTACTCCTACATTTGCGACCAGTTCAAATCCATGCGCCAGGACCTCACCGTGCAACGGATCAAGAATGATTTCACTGTTTCCGTATACGAAATCCACGCCCGGATCGCCCTGGAGAAGGGGGATATTGGTGAGTATAACCAGTGCCAAACACAGCTGCGATCCCTCTACGCCGTCGGATTCAAGGGCAACACCGTCGAGTTCAAGGCCTATCGTATCTTGTATTTCATCCACACTGCCAACCGTACCGGGTTGAACGACACCATGGCAGACTTAACAGCAACAGAGAAGGAGGAACGGCCGATCAAGCACGCCCTGGAGGTGCGCTCTGCATTGGCCTTGGGAAACTACCACAAGTTCTTCCAGCTTTACCTGGACACACCCAACATGGGGGCATATCTCATGGATATGTTCGTTGTGAGGGAGCGTCTCGCAGCGCTGTGCAACATGTGCAGAGGGTAGGTTGAACAACTCTTCCGCGGGAATGATGAATGCTAATCGTATCACAGGTACAAACCTGACGTGAAGCTTCGCTTCATTACCGAGGAGCTTGCTTTTGAGTCTGATGCGGATGCTGCCCAGTTCATCATCGATCATCATGGCCAGCATCTTCTCGAGGACCGACAAGAGTACATTGCCGTTTTGACTGGCAAGGCTGGTGCCCTCTTTGAKGCTGCCAGATCTACCGCGTTTCGCAGAGTCGACATCAAAGGGCAGATTTGATGTTGAACCGCTTTCCTTTTCTTTTCCCGTGCTGCTCCACGTTTATCGCTACCGCAGCGACGCATCGCTTGCCTTTGGGAGCATTTTCAAGGCGTCTAATCAACTTCGACGACATGCATATTGATATCCGTGAACGACAGCAGTAAACCACATCCTACCGAAGGTCGCCCCTTTGTGACAGGCGGCTAAAGCATCGACACTACCACGCGGACAACTACAAATGAATGACCTGGCTTTGCTCCCATTTCGAGGTTCGACATCTATCTAACCACCTTGCTTGCGCGTCTTGCATTATAACTGGATGGCTTCAGCATTAATAACAGCAACAGAATTATCCACATGGGTAATTGACGGATTAACGGCGTTTGATGGAGTAAACTTTGTTCGTTGGGTGCGAATTTTGTCTTTTGATGCGGGTTTGCGTTGCACCCCCTGGACCTCGACTTCGTCATGCTGATGGCAGCTGACGAGGCACCGGCAGGGCTTGTAACGCCAGACGATACCCTTGGACGCACGGCATAGACGGTATGGATGAAGTTTCCTCTGGATAGAGAAGTTTCGTTTGGAGATGGCGCTTGCTTCAGCGACTTGTGGATAGCTCAGTGTAATGCAGACAGTCTCAGAAATTTGATTCGCACCAAACGCAAGCATGCATTAGGTAGTCTGGCCTCGTCTAATAAGTATCTCTGTCCGTTTCGGTCCTAGAGTAGTTGGAATTGAGTCGCGGTTAGGCAGATGACTACAACACTTGTCCGCGTGTCGCTTCCGATGGCCGAGGTCAAGTAAGGGGGATGAAGGTTCCTCATGAAGGCCCCGCAGATTTATGGAACAAGGGTCTAGGGACACGAGAAGATGTTTTGGGGTGCGCTCACCTCACCTTCCTAGATGTAACTGACTTCCACCGTGTGAATTCTCCCTGGTGAGTGGTCACTCGGGCGCCTTTGCAACTCTAGTTGCCCATCCTCTTCGAAACATGTGACAGCTCAGCTCGCGGAAATGGAGTGGCGCGATTGGCGAAACTGTTAGCACTGCCCTGTCGAAGGCGTGCTATTCTACTCCAAACAGCCGATGGAGTCGGGCCAAGCCACGAGAGCGGGCTCTCCTCTTGTATAAGACGCGTTTTACGAATTCCCTTCGAGTCGCGGTTCAGATATTTGGCCTGGTCGTTGCGGTTGGCGTGAAGTACACCAAAAACATCCAGATCTGGGTTCCTGTATCTGGACGGGATTGACCTGCCCACCAGCGCGAGAAAGGGCGAAATTGTCGCATTGCTGTGTTGTTGCGGCTGTGTTTGGTTCGAGGGGCGGAGTGGTTGCGTTGTCAGACTGTAGTGAGTAGCCATTGTGGCGGAGGGCGGTGACGAAGCGGTGAGGCGAGGCGCGGTGGTGGTCTCAGATGTATTGGATGGACGAGTGAGGTACGCTGTTGGGCACTCGGCATCAGGTACCGATTCAAGCTGAGAACAACTACTGCTCCCCTGTCATCGCGCCCGCTGTCCTACATGGCCTCCGGGGCGCGTGCAAGGCGGCTGGACGACTGCCCGCGCATTTCAAGGTACCAGCGCGATCCTTGAATTGAAATCGGCGCTGACGAGAAGGGGTTCTAGTGCGGGAGACCAACACTCATTCATGAGTCTGAGATGCAATGATCTAGGCAACAAAGCGCTGACCTGTCTAAACCATTGGCCCCATGGATGACCGATTGCGGAAATGGGTATCCAAACGGTGAATCTTGAGAATAAGCTCTCACTCTATTCCCACAAGGACATTCTTGGGGAAGCCTATGGATTTAAAGATGCTGGCTAGACGCATGGGCTCCATTGCGAGGCGTCTGCCAGGACGGGATCGAGGGACCCAAGGGACCAGGCTTCCAATCAAGCGCTCTCGCAGCGAGCTAGAATCCGAGGGAGAAGACGCGAAGATTCGACCAGCGGACATGGGTGGGGATGAGGCGCCCGCCCATCTTTCGTCCCCGGAAGTGTCGGCCAGGCTCCAAGAGCCGTCAGGTCTTGTCCCACCGCAGAAAGGGACAAAGGACAGCGCAGAGTCGAGGTCCTCGGGCTCACAAGAGGATGCAAGATGGAGAAGCAGCGCCTTCCTCTTGTCAGGGGGGCGGAACCAAGCAAGCAACGCATTGCACTGCGCACTACCGCATGTCACCGTCCCCGCGGACAGCATCCCCACACGCTGTCAGTGGTGTCTGTCGTTGGGCGCTGATGGATTAGGCGTCAATTGCTGGGTATCTTCCAGCGGGGCGTGCCAAGCGATGGGGGACCGTCCCGCAGCCCCACGGCGGCTGCCGCGAATACGAGGGAGGGGACGTCGACAAAGCATCGCGGCTTTATCGGAGCTTCGGCTTACAGCACATCAGCCAGAGGGCCAAAGGCCCGCCTTCCGAGCTCCCCAGGAGACCTTCCCCCCCTGCTACGCAGCCTGAATAATCGAGATTTCACAGGATGGTATACAGTACGTTCGAAGCGACGGTCTCAGTGGATGTAGATGAGAGAGGACGATGGGACGTTGAGGACGAGTGGAATGGATATATCATGAAAACAGACGCTTTTCAGATCTGGGACAGCGGCACAGAATTCGTCTGTTGTCTTGGAGTAGAGCCATTCATCATCAAGCCAACAGCTCTCCATTGTTTATGCTAACAACCTCACTTGTTACCATTAGAACCCCTCTGTCGTCGCTCATCCGTCCCCTTCTCAGGCTTCGCAATCGCGCGGCCCACGCCATGCTCATCCTTCAAGTCCTCTTCCTCCAACTTGACGTTCTTCATGAACCACATGATGATCAGGTTGGGCACGCATATGCAAGTCGTCGCGATACCCGGGATCCGTTGCGACTCGCCGTGGCTGCGGTCGATGGCTGCTCGGGCAGGATGCCGGCCTCGTCTTTTGCGCGACGGCAGCCGACCGAGAAATGCGTAGGGCGCTGCTTTTGTCCCTTTCCCGGAGGTAGGCGAGGAGTTTGCCGGGAAGCGTGTTGCGCAATATCGCTCCGGCGATGCTACAAGTCGAATGTCAGATAACATTCCCGTGATGGACAGCGCTCGTGTCAGTGGCCCTAGCTGATACGTTCCCAGCAACCGTACTCGCTACGAAGGCAGAGCCCAAAAGAAGGCGCACCTCTGAATGGACCAGGACCAAGGTTGTACAGTATGCACTTCGCACTCTATTTCGGGCTTGCGAGCGCTCGCCTCGATTGCTGGAGTACCTGGCTTGCAGCTGGAGATTACTCTCCTGCCGGGGCTGAGCACTCCCGGGGCTGATTTCTCCCCTGCTGCGTGTGTAGGCACACTGGCACACCGTTTTTTTTTCTTTTTCCTTTCTGGAGGTCTCCGGCGAGCCGCTGCCTGACAGCTGTCGCTTTGGGGTTCGAGAACCGAGCAGGGCCGACGTCGACTCGAGAGGCAGATTCTCAGATTCTCCTCTCGTCTTCGCGCGCAATACCAATATTCACTCAAAAGACCTTAATGAGCAATTGAAATGCCTCTGAAATGTCTTTCAAGACTGAAACTGCGTTTCCGTCGAAAGTCTCGCAAGCCTCGAAAGTCTCGAAAGCCTCGAAAGCCGCTCGAAGGACCGGAATCCTCAACGAATCCACCAGAAGAGAGCCATACGCTGCCAGAACTTGTTCCTTCAGAAGTTCCTTCCACTACAGCGAGCGCTGCGGCCGACTTGACCGACTCTGCACAGAGCAAATGGTACAAAGCATACGACAGCATTGAAGAAAGCGAGTCCAAGCTATTCAATGCATACGAGGATATCCTGTCGTATCACCTTGGACATGCAATCGAACGAAGAGACACGGTCAAGAGGTGGTTACAAATGGCGCAAGTTGCTCAAATCGAGCTTGACAAGGCTACCCGACGAGACGGTGCCAAGAATACTGCGTCACAGGTCATAAAAGCCGTCCTTTTGGCCAACAGCTTCGTCAAGGATGCACTTCAGGCCGCTGTTCCGGCTGCCATAGCTTGGACAGGAGTTTGCTTTTCGTTGCAGCTCGTCTTGAATCCACTGCAGGAAAACCAGAGGTTTCATGATGGCCTTGCTCACGTTATCCAACGAATGACATGGTACTGTGAACTCGAAGGTCATCTCCTGAAGAAGAACCGGATCGACCCGCAGCAGTTCGCCGGACTATACGCTCGATTGGAGGAACTGGTCCTTTCTCTCTACAAAGCGCTACTCTTGTTTTTGATGAAAAGCGTCTGTTTCTGCCACAAGAACAAGCTGGTCAAATGCCTACGAGATAGTATCATACTCGACGACTGGGCGGCGAGCCTAGAAGCTGTCGAGACAGCAGAGGATGCCCTGCGCAACGATTACGGAGCGTATAGCAATACGCAGACCTTGAGCACCCTTGACCGGCTTATCGTCTCTTCCGAAAAGCAAGAGACCATCCTCGAAGACGTTCACTCTCTCCTTCACGGACAGGCCGAGGTAAAGCAAGACAGGGACAGCGAATGTCTACAGAATCTCTGGGTCACGGACCCGCGACACGACAAGATGCGACTCGAGGAAGACAAGGGAGGGCTGCTGCTGGACGCACACAGCTGGGTGTTCCAGAACGATGACTTCCAACGATGGCGAGGCGGAGAGGAGGACAAACTTCTCTGGATAAGGGGCGATCCAGGCAAGGGCAAGACAATGCTGCTTTGCGGTATCATCGATGAGCTGGAAAGTTCTATTCCGGGAATGAAACTCTCTCCTACTTCTTCTGCCAAGGTACCGACTCCAGGGTCAATCACAGCACGGCCGTCTTGCGAGGACTGATTCACATGCTGGCCCATCAGCGGAAGTCGTTAATTCGGCATATCCGAAAAGACTATGATTATGTCGGCAAATTGCTTTTTACGGATAAAAACGCTTGGAATGCTTTATGCAACATCCTGTCATGCATGCTGCAAGACCCCAGCCTGAAGAAGGCCTACCTGATCGTCGATGCCCTGGACGAGTGCAAGACCGGGCTAGAGCAACTCATCAAACTCATCATCAAGCAGTCGGCCGAGTCTCCGTCCGTCAAGTGGATCGTCGCGAGCCGCAATTGGCAACAGATTGAAGAAATGTTTGAGTCTGACGGACAAAACATCGCGCTGTCCCTCGAACTGAACGCAGAGGCTGTAGGGGCTGCGGTTACGGCATACATTCAGCACAAGGTGGATTGCTTAACCCGACAGAAACGCTACAGTCCCAAGACACGAGACGAAGTGCAGAAACATCTCTTCTCCAATGCACAAGGTACATTTCTCTGGGTTGCATTAGTATGCAAAAGCCTGGCAGAAACGGGCAGCTTCGTCAGTGCGCCAAAATTGGAGATGTTCCCCCCCGGTCTCGATTCTTTGTATCAAGAAATGATGCGTCAAGTGCTCACAAACCCCTACGCAGGGGACTGCAAGAGGATACTTGCTTGTGCGGCAGCGGGGTTTCGGCCCTTGAGCTTGAAAGAGTTGGCGGCGTGCGTCGAGACTCCAGAATGGGCAGATCCGTCGGAGAACTTATCCGCCAGCCTGGAAACATTCATCAAAGTCTGTGGCTCATTCCTGACGACTAACGGAGGCGTCATTTATTTCGTCCACCAGACTGCAAAGGACTTTCTCCTCAACCACGCAACGAATGCTGTATTAGCTTTTGATATTGAAGAGGTACATCAGGGCATATTCTCTCGGTCACTTCAGGGGATGCAGGAGACACTGAGCAGAGATATGTACGACCTGCGCCAACCCGGGTTTCCCATAGAGAGGGTCAGAAAGCCTGATCCCGATCCATTGGAGGCAATTGGATACGCGTGTGTACACTGGGTCGACCACCTTGAGGCGTCACAACTGAACAAAAAGCATGTTCAAGATGTTCTCCAGGATGGCGGCGCCGTTGACGCATTTCTACGGACGAAACTTCTCTACTGGCTCGAATCTTCGGGCCTCCTTCGGCGCGTTTCAGACGCGATCATTGCTTTGCGAAAGTTGGCAACGCTTCTACAGGTAATTGGTCCGTTCTGGCTTAACGGCGCATGTCCTAATGATTAAGTCCTTAGCCACTAGCAGAAGGATCACAACTCGCTGCTCTGGTTCAAGATGCCCTTCGCTTTGCTTTGGTCAACAAGTGGGCCATCAAGAATGCTCCTCTTCAAATCTACGCGTCGGCACTTATCTTCTGTCCGACGGGTAGCATCACCAGGAAGGTCTATGCGAAAGAAGAGCCGGAGTGGGTTAGCACCAAGCCCATGGAAAAGGAGTGGGACTCGTGTCGCCAGATTATCCAAGACTTGCCAGTGTTATGCTACTATGCGGTCTTTTCACACGACGGCACCAAAGTCTTGTCCAACGCTAATAACAACACTATTCGGATCTGGAATCAAGCGAGCGGCAAGTGCCTACGCACTTTCGAAGGCCACACGGGGTTTGTCAATTCGGTAGCCTTCTCACATGATAGTCGGATGGTTGTGTCAGGCTCGGAAGATGAAACAGTAAAGACTTGGGATGTCGTCGACAACAGGTGCCTCCGCACTCTAGGAGGCCACACTGCTCCTGTATCGTCGGTTGCCTTTTCTCACGACAGCGTTCTTGTCGCATCCGGCTCAAAAGATCAAACAGTCCGAGTGTGGGATCGAGACACTGGTGCCTGTCTACGGGTACTCAATGGCCACACGCGCGGCATTTACGAGGTGTACATACGCTTTTCAGGCACTGTACAGGAGGTCGTTTCAACGTCCATGGACCGGACCAGTCGGACATGGGACGCAGATACTGGTGAGCTCCTATGGCTACTTGATTACCAAGAAGACGCAGCCGAAGAAGACGCAGCCGAAGAAGAAGCAGTCAAATACTTGGGGCCGGCAATCATCTCGCCGGATCACAGGTTTGCTGCATCGGTGTCACTTACGGGTATTACAATCTGGGATCGAGCGGCACGCCTGATTGTCGGCAGGCTCGACGGTGACGGATTTCACGTGGAGTCAATGGCCTTTTCGCATGACAGCAAGATGATTGCATGGGGTGGCAGCTATGGGGCTATCCAGGTCTGGGAGATCTGTAGCGGGAGGCGTCTGTGGACTGTCAAAGATCTCAGCAGTAACGCAGTATCCCTGGCATTTTCACCCGACAACAAGGCGATCGCCACAGCGTTGTATAGTGGGACGATCAAAGTCTGGGACATCACTTTGGAACACCATCGCTTGCTAGCCAGGCATAGTTCCGGTGTCGAATGGGTCAGCTTCTCGACAACGTACCCAGCCGTGGTGTCAACGTCAAGAGATGATGTCGTGATCTGGAATACGTCAGATGGCGAGATCCTAGACACGTTCAAGACCGACGCCGAACCGTTCTTCCCTAGAGACGGGATTAGAGACAGGGACCCAGCCGTCTCTGGAGACAGGAACCAGGCCTTCTCTAGAGAGGGGGACGCGGTCTTCTCTGGAGACGGGAACCCGGTCTTCTCTAGGGACGGGACACTCATGGTACTCCTCACTGGCGACAGCTTTTGCAGAGTCTTCGAAATCGCCACAAAAGACGACTGGGTCTTTGAAGTGCATACCGGCATCATATCAGCAGTGGCTTTCTCTCACGATAACTGCTTTATTGTCCTTGGATCCGGCCATACCATTCAAGTTTGGAATTTAGCCAGCAGAACGTGTCAACACGTACTTGAAGGTCATCGGAACGCCGTTTACTCGATCGCCTTCTCGAATGACGGCAAGCGTATTGCCTCGACGGCAAGCGACGAGACCGTCAGGGTCTGGGACGCGGCAACTGGCGAGTGTTTCAAGATCTTAGAGACTGAGCACCGTGCCCCGTTTCCAATGACTTTCTCCCAGGACAACCACCTCTTGGTCACAGGAAGGGCCGGCCAGTGCAAACTCTTCGGCTACGTGGTAAGCGTTTGGGACGTCCCCGCCGCCGCCGCCGCAAGCGTCAAGACGCGTTTGGGCCCTACCCCAATCTCGATCGCTTTCTCCCAAGACAGCAAGCTCCTCGCCTTGACGTGGCTTAAAGACGTTGTCATCTGCGATACGAAGACATTGACAACCCTCCAGAGGTTTCATGTCGGCGCAGCACTTCGCAGCATGTCATTTGATAGCACCAACTCGTTGCTGTTGAGCCACCTTGGAACCATTGTCGTGCCGCCTGATAGCAACAGCTCGACTGGCGCTTCCACCCGTGTCCTACGACGGGGTTTTAGTCTGAGCGAGGACAAAGTGTGGATCACCAGGGACGGCGAGAACTTGTTGTGGCTGCCGTCCCACTGTAGGCCCGCTGTGTGGGACGTGACTTCTCCCGCTGCTATGGACGTGAAGGGGTCGCAAGTCGCAGTTGGATGTGACTCCGGGCAAGTATTCATGTTAAGCTTCGACAACCAGCAATTCGACAACTAGCAATCGAGGTTAGGCTCTAGATACAGTACACTCCACGACAGCGGTTTAGATAAGAAACGCTTTTCCCCAGTCTTTACCTAGGCTTGGGGAGGTACGCTTTGCAGAATTAAGATGACGGGCGCGTTTTCTTCCCAAATGTGACTTAATGAGTAAGAGTGAGTAGTAGCCGGCTTTGGGCTCGCACGGTAMCAGGGACCCTGGMACATCYAGAGGTKCACTTTCTTTTGGGCTCAACCTTCCTATCAAATGTATTACCTGCCAGTAATACTCCGTGCTCGCAATCCAGATGTGCTTTCGATCTAGGTTACTAGTTACATAAGTGAAGCCCGTACCAGTCTCTACAGGCCTATACCTCGTAAGCACGGAAGAACACCAACCAATTCAATCAACCACGCATAATTAAAGGCATCGCGATTTTCTAATCATTCTAACGATCGTTTTTGTAACTATCCGATAGCGCTAAGAGGCACCGCCCTTTTGAAATGACCGCTGAAGAATTATGAGCGAGGCCTAAAGTTCTCGGCATGGCGGCAGACGAACTGTCACGTAGCGGCCGGCATCGTTGCGCCTTCAACCAAGATCGTCCTGTGGCTCTACGTACTGATCTCCATGAGTAGCAATAGGAATTTCTCAGTCAATGTCACTACAAGTATAGGAAATAATAAACAACAATGCCATGAAAGAAACAAGCAAGAGTAAAGACGACATACGGAGAGCTCCAAGTCGCTTCGGTTCATCTCCAGCTGAGTGGCCTGGGTCGAAAGAATGGAGTGATTTCGAGCTCGTGAGTGTTCTTCAAAACGACGTTTGAATCTTAAGGTACAAGTCAATCTTTTACGCTACATAGAACCGCATGTAGCTATGATCTCTCACCCGACAAGTGCTAGAGCGTGAGCCTGGCGTGGGCGGTCGGTGGCTCGGCAAGCAGGGTCACCGCGGCGGCTCGTGCACCAATATAGTCATGCACAGGCAGAGCCGGTCGCCTGTGCTCTCCGCTGTTTTAAAGGAGTCGAGCTCTAATACGCACGTCTCCACGGTTTGGAGAAGTGGGTGGTGATGGTGGTGGCGCCGGTGGAGGCGCTGGTGGAGCGCTGGTGGAGGCGCTGGTGGATGGAGGGGCATTGCAATCGCCTGAGAGGACTCAGAGGAGTTTTCTACTCTGAACAAGGAAGGATAACTATTACATGTGTGATCTAAGCACGAGTTTGCGCATAGTCGCGCGATTGCGCAGAGTCCGAGGGCCGCCGTTGGGCCGTACGTATCATACACAGGGCCGTGTAAGGGTGAGGTTGCCCTGCCGCTCGCAAGCATACAGTATATCTTGTAGGTATAAAACGCGCGTCGAGGTGGTCATTCCCTTGCTAGACTGGAAGCAGAATGGCGATGACTGATGAGTCCAGTGCGGGATATTCCAAAGGATGCCAACCAACAGGCAAGAATTTTTGATTCCCGGGCCCCGGTGCCATCCTTACAACCCCAATTTAGTCGGAACGTCGCACCTATCCCGTACCTCGAGGACGTATCGCCTGGCTGGCGCCGGGGCACCGCTCGCACCGAACAACGAAGCAAGTACGGAGTAAAGGCATGGACCACGGCATTGGAAAGTCAACGAGTGCGTGCGCCGCGCAAGTGCTTTGTACAGGTGCACGGGTGACGACGCGGCACTGGCGCAGGCTGGCTGGTGCTGAAGCCGACCGAGATTGGACAACGGCCCGGAGCCGGGAGGCCTTCGCGGCCTTGCCGTGCTTGAATGCAGACCCGAATGCGACAGACGCGACGTGAAGAACACTCGTACAGGTGCATGAATGGCCACAGCCGAGCCCCGGGCCCGCGATTGGCGGCTTGGGCATCCATGCCAGGGATCCGAGCCTGGGCCACCAGTCGTCAGCCAGCCCCAGGGCCCCCATCGACAACGGCGTCGCCCCTTTAACGCTCCACGCCCGATTCTTGCCTGGCGCTTTAGCGCACCGCGGCCCTGCCCGGCTACCTCCAGTCCATCCCCTCGGACGTGTGCCTCAGAACTTCCCCTCCTCGCCATCCGCATCCTCGTCGTCCCATCTCGCCGACCTCGCCAACCTCGCCAACCTCGCCAACCTCCCTGAGAAGAAGCGGCGCCGGCCCGCGCTCGCCTGTGAGCAGTGCCGGAGGCGCAAGATCCGCTGTGANCGCTCGACCGACGCACCGCAGGCAGACCCCGACCCCGGTGCCGGACCCGGCAGCCCTCCCCGGCTGGCGCTGGCGACGACGACGCACGGATCGAATTGTCGCAAAGGGAGGCGGCCACAACTCTTCACGCGGCTCCTGGACCTGGACAGATCGGCGGCAGAGGCTCGGGGCATGCTCTGTCTGGCGACACGCGAGCAGAGACGAAAGCCCCTGTCTCCTAGCTTCAATCCGGCATCTCATCTCATCTCAGCTTGCGCCGGCCCCGAACGCATGCCACCTCCATCACCTCCTCGCCGCCGAATTCACTGCCACCGTGCTACATCCGCGACATCGTCGGTATAGGAACAAGTGGTTCTAGATCCACCATACCAGGAACCGCGAGCCGATAATCCCTCCCCGCCGGCCTGGGAGGCGATTTTGGATCACTCCTCTCCGTCTGATCTCCGCCCCCCCGGCGCCAACTCCGCCTCCGTCGGCGCCAGCCTCGCGGCCAACGCGAGAAACAGTAACACAAGATGAAGAAGGTTCGCCATTGCCCCGAGTTCGAATAGACCTTTGCACCTTTGCCCTTTGAGACTCCCTCCCTTCCCGCGCCGCTCCATCTGCCGTCCTTGCCCACGTAGCGCGCGCATGCGCCTGCGCCTAGTCCCGTGTCTGTGCTCTTCCACAGCTATCCGCCTTCTCTGCGCCTTGCCCTCAGCTTCGCGCCCCCCGCATTTCCATCTCGCCTCGCCGTCGTGGCACGCACAACCCCCCCACGTCTCGCCAGTCGTCGTTTCGTCTCAGGCCAAGCTAACCGCCATGGACCTCATCAAGGCCCTACGTCGGTCCATCAAAGGCGACAAGCACAAGCAGAGCCCCTCCATCGGGTCAAAGTCCGCCGTCGCCATCGTACCCCCCAAAAAGGTTGGTTTGCCTCCCGCTCTCCCTCTTGATCCTCACCCTCCCCCGCTGCCTCCTGCGCCGCMGCCGCTACCATGCCGTCTTGCGCGATACGACGACGGTGCGAAGAAGGGGGGGGGGCGCTTTCGGGGATGATAGAGGCTGCTGCTGACGCCCGCGTCTCCTGCAGGTCATCCGGGCAAAGGACGACTACCATCCAGATGAAGCCCTTGTGCAGAGCTTCGCCAAAGCCGGCGTCCAGGTGCTGAGCTTCTCCAAAGGCGACTTCTTCCACGTCATCGGCCGTGAAGATGATCCCCATTGGTACGAAGCGTGCAATCCCGCTCTGCCAGACGCCCGTGGGCTTGTCCCCGTCTCGTATTTCCAGGTCTTGGGGCGCACCGAGAGAGACAGCGCCCAGTCGGACAGCGGTCAACAGCCCTTTGCGAAGATCCCAGACCACGACTCCGGCTACGGCGAAACTGCTGTCGAGACTCGCGGCATCGTTAGCGCGCGCGTCCGCTTCGACTTCAAGGCCGAAGAAAACCGACCTGACGAGTTGACGGCCGAAGAGGGCGAGAACTTGATCATCATTGCGCAGTCGAACGAAGAATGGGTGGTCGCGAAGCCGATTATGAGACTCGGCGGGCCTGGCCTGATCCCATTATAATTCATCAACGTCTTCGACAAAGGGTCCTACAAAAAGGGTAGAGACGATCCAATCCCGGTCGCAGACCACTTGAAATTGAAAGCCCTCAAGAACGCAGGAATCCCCACCGTCGAAGAATGGAAGAGGATGGCTGCGCAGTATAAGAACAGCAGCATCACTCTTGGCAAGTTTGACGGCTCCAAGGGCCCCACGGGGCAGCAGCCCGGCATTGACCAGGGCATGGAGCGCATGAGCCTGCAGCAACAAGTTGCACGGCAGAGCCAGCAGAACGGGCCTCATGTAAGTCCAAGCCGCATTCGACCGACTCCCCAAGCCATCATCCCTTGCTGTCTCTGTGCTCACCTCTGACACAACCACTACAACAGCAACAGGGCGGATATAGCCAGGCTGCAGCGGGCCAACAGCCGGCTCAGCAGGACTCGTACGCTCCAGAATCGGCATCCCAACTGTACGCACCCGTCTGGGCGCGCATACCGCGGTACTACTTTGCAGAAGACAAGTATTGGTTTGTCATCGAGACCGAGCTCGAGGATGGCCGTTGCTGGGAGCTGTCGCGATATTACCAGGACTTTTACGACTTTCAGATCGCCCTCCTCGCTGAGTTTCCCGCCGAAGCTGGCAACACGGGCGCCCAGAAGCGAAGTCTCCCGTACATGCCTGGCCCCGTCAGCTACGTCACTGACGCTATCACGGAGGTTCGGCTCTACAACCTGGATGCCTACGTCAAGAACTTGTTGAATCAGCCGGTGCAGATCTCCCGATGCGACCTCGTCAAGCTGTTCTTTGCACCTCGAGAAGGAGACTACGAGATCGATAGCAACACAAACAATGAGGAGGAGTACCGGCTGTCTCAAGGCTCGCACCAATCGTCTGTCGACTCGCCCGCAAATGCCACCTCGAGGCAATCATCTCGTAACAACTTGAACGGCTATGGCTACTCGGGGCTGTCTGCTACGCCACGGCAGGGCAGCAGCTCGAACCAAGGCAAGGCGTTACAGAAACCCCTTTTTAGTCCCACCTCTAACTTGTGCACAGGCGGCGCTCAGTCCCAGCAGCAGAATCAGACAGCGGCATCGGTAATGAAAATCAAGGTCAAATTCAAGGAAGATGTGTTCGCCATGATAGTACCGACCGACATCCAGTTCCAGGAACTGCACGACAAGATCCGCGACCGGGTCAAGGCAGTCCCCGGCGAACAGATGCAGCTGTTCTACCTAGACGACCCGTCGGGGAGCCAGCAGAACCTAGCGAGCAACAACGACCTCGACTATGCCCTGCAACGGAACGAGAAGCTCACGGTCTATGTTGAAGTCATCTAAAGAGCACCGCCTCGACCTTGATGGTGGAACCCTCCTCGATATCCTCGGCAGCATCGAAAACACTGTTATATTTTTTACTCGCCTTCCCTCAAGGGTGATATTTTGTCTATTCGACTTCTTCTGCGGGCTTGGAAGGACACCTCGGACTTCTTTCAGGCTTGCCCCGACTTTTTGGTTCCCTTTTGTCGACAACGGCTCAAAAACCGCACCACGCGCCATTTCGTTTACCGAACAAGATTCACGCACCTCCAACGAACGCAGGTGTTGTTACTTGAAAGCACTGACTCGGTGACAACACAGCTTCACTTTGGCTATGTTTCGCAGCTGGAAGACCGGCGGGGGTTCAGCCCCTTGGATCAACCACATGGAACATGCCTAGAGGTTCTGGACATGAGACCTGCTCACTTGTTTGTCGGCACACCGTTTCCCTACCCACCTGGATTGCGGTTCTCGGGCGACGATTGAGTACTTTTTTATTCTTTCATTTGTACATTTGTTTCGGCAAGGAACCGGCCGGTCACCTTGTCGTCGATTTTACACAGGATGGCCCCGGCCCAGGAAAGGCGTTTGGCAAGCTGGTTTGTCAAAGTATTTTGCTATCATGAGGCATGGGTGGCGGCTTGATACCTTGTATGGGGGTGAAATGTGTGACGGAAAGCATGATGGATGGAGCTGACTTGAAATGATGAATAGGGGCAAGCGGTGCATGGTCTCGGCTTGCTAACGAAGCATGATGAAGTTGGGGAAGTGGCTGTGGCGCGATATTTGCGGATGGAGGGATTGACTGCTCGGTGCGATGTGGGCTTGTGAGCGTCCTTGGCTCTACGAGCTCGTGAAGGATGGCGAGGGGAGGGGCTGCACAATGTTGGAACAAATTCATCGCTGATGTTCTTGAGTTCTTCTCGCTGCATTCGTCTTGAGCGCATGTGTTGTCTAATATTTGAAGCTGCTGCCACGTTTTGCAGCGTCTTCCTCCATGCTAACCATCTTAATGCCCTGCCGAATATGCAAGGGTGGAATCTACATCTACCCAACTGGCCTCGAGTACGAGACAGAACCAACGCCACAAACGCCTAGAGATGCGAGCCACGACGGGCCATGGTACACGGCGTAGCTGTCGGCTAGCTCATTCCAGCCGCTGCATGAGGTTGCGACGAGCCTTGAAGTTGACGACGCCGCCGACGCCAAAGGCCGGCACGATGCGACATATCCTGGCCGCGGTGCTGACGAGCCAGTTGGAGCGGACAATCTGCCAGCGGTCGCGCCAGGACACGAGCGGCGGGCSGGCGGGGCGGTTGTACAAGTCCAGGCCGAGGAAGTGCAGCGGCGTGGAGACGAACTGCACGGCGGCCGGGGCGAAGAACTGGGCGGCCGTCTGGCCGGAGAGGCGCTTCTTGACGTCGTCGGCGAGGCGGGCGTCGATGTAGGGCGCCAGCAAGGGCGGGACGTTGAAGGAGGCGAAGATGGTGATGCAGTCGCGCAGCGTGAAGAGCGCGTAGCAGGGCAGGGGCACGGGACGGGGCACGGCGCCGGAGGGACCGCCGAACATGCGCACGAAGGCGCGGTCCTTGTACATGCAGAGGGCGACGTTGGCGGCCGACGAGGCGGCGAACTTGCCGGCGCCGGAGGACACGGTGGAGGCGGGTCGGCCGGGGTGCAGGACGGTCGAGGAGAAGGTGTCGAGGGCGTTGGCGGTGAAGTAGGTGCCCGCGTAGAGCAGCAGGATGAGGGCCGAGGGGCGGGAGAGGAGCGCCGAGGAGCGCGGCGTGGTGAGGACGGCGCGGAGGGAGCCGCGGATGGAGGAGGCGACCGAGGAGCGGCCCGAGGCGTTTTCCATGATGGAGCTGCAGGCGGCTGTTAGCTGGCTCTCGCGCCCAGATAGATGGCGAATCCGCGGAAAGGACAGCGCAGCGTCTGTACCGGTCAATGATGGAGATGACGGGCGCGATGAGGGCGCCCGCGGCGGTTGCGCTGGCGAGGTCGGCGGCGAGGCGCCATTGGAGGTTCTTGGTGTTCCATTGGGGTGTTTGCATCGGCGGCTTGCGCGTCGCCGTCGCGGGGCTTGCTGGCGATGCCGTGGCTCGGGAGGTTGGGGAGGCGTGGGAGGGCTCGTCGGGGCATTTCATGGTGCGAGGAGGAGGGTTGGCGTCGTCCACCGCGCGGGGAGAGGTTGCTGGGAGCTGGGCCTTCTTGCGGCGGCGCGACGCATTATATGTCGCAGGCCGGGGGCGATATGCTGTGAACCAGCAATGGATGGCGATGCAGCTCGGCGTCGAATATTGGCATGCGGCGTACGAGGTCAGCAAGCAGHGCAGAGCAGAGCTCTGGCCCGAGATCGGAGAAAGGAACGGCGAGGTCTCCCGATGGGGATCCACGTGGTTCGGTTCRGTACGGAGGACGGTCCAGGGGTTGGATACAGGGGATGCGGGTAGCGGGTACGGCTTCCGCTGTAGGCTAGGTACCCTGGAGGGTGGAATCATCTCCCATCAATGTACCGCGTATGGGATACCGTGTACTCTGAATCGTGGTAGGCATCCTGCTTGCAGTCGGAGTAAAGTTGCACTTCGCACCGGTCAGCCTTGTGAGCCGCGTAATAACACACCCGAGCCTGTTCTGATGCGGGCGGCGTAATGCGCGGGCGGTTCACTTACCCGCCTGAACCGCGAGCCGAGCCTGGCCTGAGGCCTCTTACCACGACTCATCAGCGATGGGCTTGCGTCAGCTCTTGCGTCTGCGCGTCGACACGTCGACGACGTATAACGGCTTCCCTGCCCGGGTCCGGCTGCGAGAGGCGTTCCATCTCTCTTGCTAGTCGTCCCTGTCTTGCCAGCGCTGCCGGTCTAGAGGAGTTCCTTTACAGGCCCATTCAGGAGACGACCGTCGGAACCTCTTAGCATCTCGACTCCCCCATACCGCCACCACCACCACCACCACCATGGTCTACGTCCAGAAACTCACGGCAGAGGCCATGCTCGCCGCCCCCCGTCGAGGCGCCGCCATGCCCAACCACAATGGCAAGCTCGCCCTCTACACCCTCTCGACGCACACCTTTGGCGACAAGCCGCTTAAGGAGGTGCGCGTCATGGACCTCGATAGGGGCATCTCTACCCAACTCTCCGACGACGAAAAGGTCCACGACGCGCTCTGGATCCCGGGCACCAGCGATGTCGTCTACCTCAGGTCGGGCGACAAGGGCCGCACGCAGGTGCTCGTGGCCGCCGGCGAGGACGTCGCCAGGGAGCCGTACCCGGCGGCCGAGTTTGATGCCCCTGTTGCGAACCTGAAGCTTAAGAAGCTGGACGATGGGGGCGTGGTGTTTATGGTGACGGGGCTAGTTGGCCATGATGGAGTGCTGTTCAACGAGGAGGCTGTGGCGAGGAGGTCGACGGCGCGGGTGTTTGACAGCGCCAATGTCCGCGTGGTGAGTCTCTCAACCAAACTCCGTTGGACACCGGCTCACCAGACCATCGACTAGTGGAGCGAGCTGTACAAGGCGCAGCGATACAGCCTCTGGTACAACAAGCTCGAGCTCCACGACGGCAAGTGGAGGCTCGCCGGCCAGCTCCTCAACCTCGTCAACGACACCACGCTCGACGTCCCGCTCGGCATGTACGACGTCTCCTCGCCGGGCAGCAACTTCGACGTCTCCCACAAGGGCGTCGTCTTCCTGGCCAGGGACCGGACAAAGCGCAAGCCCGACGAGAGCATGATCTCGCTGCCCTACTTTGTTCCCCTCGACTCCTTCACCCTGCCGCCGGCGTCCGGGCCGAAGCAAATCTCCCTGCCCTCGGGGATCAAGAGTTCCGTTGGGTCCAACATTCGGTTCTCGCCGGACGCGTCCAATGTGGCGTTCCTGTACGCGCAGCCGGGGGACCTGTACGCGACGCGTCTGTATATGACGTCCACGAGCTCGCTCGACGCATTCGACGTCTTCAGCCTGGTGACCAGATCCTCGGAGGACCAGGAACACGACCCGCCCGGCGCGTTCGAGTTCGCGGGTAGCTCCGACGCCATCATCATCCAGAGTCAGAAGTGCGGCCGCACGGCCCTCTCCTCGCTCCAGCTCCAGGACGGCGCGAAGCCCAAAGTCTTCTTCAAGGAGGGCTCCACGACAGGCTTCTACCCGCTCGAGGAGGGCGGGTGGGACAGGCTGCTCGTGTCGAGCTCCAGCTTCATCGACAGCAGCCTGTGGCAGGTCGTCGGCGTCGCGGAGGCGGCCGTGCTGCGGACCGTCTCCTCGGCGACCAAACATGGCGCCAGGTTTGGGCTGTCGGCCAAGATGGTGACGGAGTTCTGGTATGAGGGTGCGGAGGATGTGTGCATCCACTCGTTTATGCTGCGGCCGAGCGACTTTGACGAGAGCAAGAAGTATCCGTGGGTGTTGATGCCGCATGGGGGACCGGTGTCGGCGTGGTCGGATGCCTGGAGCACGAGGGTTTGTGCCCCTGGATGAGAGACTGCATCGCGGGAGCAATTTCTGACCTGATGTTTGTTTGGCAGTGGAACATGGCTTCGTGGGCGGAACAGGGATATGCCATCATCTGCCCGAATATCACCGGCAGCACTGGCTACGGCCTGGAGCTGGCTCGGGGTAAGCAGTATCGATACCGAAACGTTGTTGGCTTGTCTGACCTCTGCTAGGGGTCCACGGGCAATGGGGTGGCCGACCATACCATGATCTCCTGAACCTCATCGCTTACCTCGAGAAGCTGCCGTACCTCGACCAGGACAAGGCAATCCTCGCGGGTGCCAGTTACGGCGGATACATGGTCAGCTGGATGCTCGGCCATGATATCATCAAAAAGGTACATCTGCAGAACTTAAGCAATGCATCCCTGCTCCTGAATACATGCTAACTCCTCCATCCAGTTCTGCTGCGCCGTCTGGCACGACGGCATCTACAACCTCCCCTCCTTCTTTCTGCAAACCGACATCATCTCCGACGACGGCTCCTTCGACGGGCCCATCTACCCGTGGCAGGACCCGGCGGCGTTGGAAAAATACAACACGGGCCGGCCGGAGCTGCTGCGCAAGTGGCGGCACGCGCCACCGACCATCATCGTGCACAGCGAGAAGGACTACCGGTGCCCCATTACGGAGGGCATCGCGGCGATGAACATTCTGCAGGCGCAGGGCGTGCCGACACGGTTCCTGACGTTTTCGGACGAGTGCCACTGGGTGCTGGGGCCGGAGAATTCCAAGGTTTGGCATGATGTGGTTTGGGGGTGGATGAAGAGGTGTGTTGAGGGGGAGGTTAAGAGGGGGGATACGGAGTGGTAGGCTGAGGAGCGAGTGCGAAGGGTCATGGAGGTGCGTGAGGGATTGGATACGGACCTCGTGGCTTCATTGAATAACGGATGGCAAAGATGAGCTGGTTAGCCTGAAGGACGGGTGAATATACCGATAGCTTGAATTCGAGGATTGCCTCCGTCAGGAGCCGGAACCATCGCACCATCAAGTCGCAACAACGTTTTGTAATCGAACCGATCGCAATTTCCCCAGAGCTGTGACCAGATCTCAGCTTGAGATGGAGGAACCTCCTGAGACGTGTACGAATGCTGAGACGTGTACGGATGCTTCATGGTACTGATCATGAACGACTGCTCGTGAGACGAGTGACATGTCCACCCGTAAAAGTATTGAACCAACACTCCAGGAGCAATCGTACCTGGGCGGGTTGGAGCAGCCGTCAAAGGGCGGCTACAGGAATTGGGGTCTGTACTAGACCGTTCATGCTGAAGGCCTCACCGATCTCGCGGCCATGGTCAGTACCACAGTGGCCATGGCCAAGCTGTTGGCCGGATACTAGACAATTCGGTGTCGTGGTCTTCCGGCCCGCGGC
The DNA here is from genome assembly GCA_001189435.1 of Tolypocladium ophioglossoides CBS 100239. Lineage (NCBI taxonomy): Eukaryota > Fungi > Ascomycota > Sordariomycetes > Hypocreales > Ophiocordycipitaceae > Tolypocladium > Tolypocladium ophioglossoides. The sequence goes on along the minus strand of LFRF01000015.1, from coordinate 544,337 downwards.
ACTCTGCATCCAAACAAAGACAGCGCTCAGCCACGGCGGCCAACGGCTTGACGAGGCTCATTCTCACGCAAACATGGGTCGCGGTCCCGTCCGGAGCGAGCCTCGCGCCCAGCGAGCAGCCGACTCGGCGTGGAATTCGACCCAAGCCCAGTCGCGCGGCTGGCGGTTGGTCTCTGGGCTCCCTGGCACGGGCGGTTGCTTCGAGGCTCGGCGGCCGCCCGGAGCTACAGGCACAAAGCCGTGTGTAACAGAAGACGGCTGAGGACTGCCTACTACTGTGTGGCTGTGTGGAACTGACGTGGCTTCGCGACGAGACAGGCCAGCATCGGACCGTTGCGGGAGGTTGCAGCTGTGTGGATGATCGGAAAACGCCCCTTGTTGGGTCATCGCAGTCCCTCTATGACAAGACGTCTTCTTCTCATCCGTCCCTCGACAGTCTCATCATTACCTATACGTGTCGTGACTCCTGTATCGCCTCCGCCAGGATCTGTTTCAGCACAAGTACTCTGTTGCCGCCGACCGGTTCGTCTAAATGAAGCGTCTCTACAGCAAGCTCAGACATCGTCTTCGACGCGTTGGCTCCGCATCATCGCCATCGTCTTCATCGACAAAGAACCTTCTATACCTGCGGCCACGCAGGGCCCGCGACCGCCATCGCCACGCGCTCCGGTGGAACCAGCCGATGCGCCTCTGGAATCTGCCGCCAGAAGTGCGGCATTATCTGCCTGCGTCGTTGGACTTTCAGCAGTGCAACAGTCTTGTCCGCGCCTCTCCCGTCTACCACTAGCAATACCTTTCGGGGCGTAAGCTGCTGCGCTACGCGCTTCTGGAGAACTCGCTGGGTTGGACGCATGGGCCTGGCTCTGCCAGAGTTTCACGCATGAAGAAGTCGTGGCACTCAAGCGATACCAAGACCGCCGCTTATCTATGCGAAGTTCTGGATCCTTGGAGGGGATCCCACCGATGATAGCCTCAACTCCATGATCACATTTCATGCCCTGATTGTTAGACCCCTTGTTCCGCGCTGTGCCCACCGGGCGCTCTCAACCCGGCGCCGAAATGCCTCGGCTGCGCGAGGGTCTGTTGGTGCTGGATCTGGATCTGGGTCTGGACCTGGATCGGGGTCGGGCTTCGGACGGGCCGTGTTGGGCCGCCTGTGGCTGCGGCAAGTGCAGCAAGTGCTGATTCTGATGCGATGATGCGGAAGCTGGTGGTCCACCTGAGTTGGTGATGGCGCGTCCCGGGCGATACGAAGCGACCGAGATGCTTAGGCGAGCGATCGTGCAGTACCGGCAAGATCCTACCATGGTTGAGGGAGAGAACGCCTTCATTTCCACCGAGGTTGGTGCCTTATCGTGCCTTGTCCACATGGCATTTCTCTTACTGATAGGTCTACTAGTTACGCACGTGTGCGCAGCTTTTTGCAGCAGCTCGGCTGGCTTTGCAAAGTCACGAACTCTAGAGCCAGTCCGGAACTTCATGGAGCAGCACGGTAGCCACCTGAGATCGACAGACTACAGCATGCACAGTGAGGATAAGTACGTCGTCTCGCGGGAGAAGCTTAAGGACTTCGCCGTCAACACGCACATCCGCCTGGAGTCGGGCCGCGTTGTCAGGCCGCCTCGCTGAACTCGATGTTCAATAAAACCTCCTATCCGACTGGTTACGCTGCGTCGGTTGGCGGGTTGCGAGCGGTTGTCGCCTGGGCATTTGTTGAATGCACGTTGTGGGTGCTATACTGATGCCCCATGTCGCGCCTCACTGTCGAGCCACCAGAAGCGGCAGCCCGATTCCCTGGGCACAGCAATGTTGTATTACCAAGTCATATGCCCGTTGGAAATTCTGCAGCGTGACAAAAATGGAAAATTGCCATTATTACCGCTTTAGTAGGAAACGTACATCGTTTGCTCAATCGTGGACCCATTCAATATGATCAAGGCAGCATTGCCATCTGCCTCATCCATATCCAACCACACAAGACCGACACGAGAGCTAGCAGGAGCCACCACAGCTCAATCGTAAACTTGGCTTGCAAACCTGACCGCCAGCGGCTTGGTCTCCTTGCGCGATGCGAGCACGTCTTCGTCCCGTGTACGAGGCATCCGAGGCCCGGACGGGACTCGCACTCGATGTGCTCCCGGCGCCGTTGCATCAGCAGCCTGCCAGATGTCAGCACGATGACGATCAACGGGGCGAGCAAGACATACGGCACACTACCACGGCAGAATCGAAGATCGCTTCCCAGGTCACAGCGCCTATCGTTGGGGCATTCCAAGTGCAGGCGGCGCCGCTCCATCAACCAGTCAATCTTGAGCTCGATGCCCGTGTCGACGATGCTGTAAAAGTGCCTGCTGGTGTGCTTGAGAGACAGGGCGTCGGGATAAATCAGGTGGCCTGCGATGGCGAGGTGAATCTCTGGAGGCAGCGATGAGAGGCTCTGCTTCGACACGTCTCCCTCCTCAACGGCCGGGTCGGCATTCTCGAGCGCCGCAGCGGGCTTTGGGGCTGGGCGCCGTGAACGACACTGCTGGACAGTGGAAGCCATCCTCGGAAGTCTGGCGATGCTTGGGCGGGTAACCGGAACGATCAAGATGGGAAGTTGCATAGCACTGCGGGCTGTCAAGATACCTTAAGTAGTCTGCTGCTGCCTTCGCAAAGGACCAAGGTCTCAAAGATGGCCAGGGTGTCCAGCTGCAGAGCGGCAGCTCGTGTCGACCAACTCAGGCACCAGGTCTCAGAGCCAGACCCATGGCGGCGCGCAGCCCGTCAACTGTAAAAGGGCACGATATGGGGTGTGATTGGCCACCCGGGGGCAGACTGAGATGCGGCGTCGGACCAGCAACATGGACAGACGCGCCGTTTTGGGAAGAGGCTGAACTCTGGAGAGAGTTGCAGGCTTGCAGCTCGTATACGATTACGTGCCAGGCCCACCAGGGCAAGGCTCAGCGCGCCAATGGAAGCCCAAGCCAGGCGGAAGGCGTTGACATGTTTCAGGGTGACTCTGCTGGGCGGCCTCCAAGGCAACAAGGACGGGATTGACGAGGCTGCATCGGCGACGTGGAGAAAGCGGGAGCGGCGATGCGTCGATGACGACGACGATGTTGGATGACAAGGGGCGGCTGTTCAGCGCCATGCCCCTTGAAGACATCACTGAGGAGGTGCCTGCCAGCAGATAGTGCTGCCTAACGCCCGCTACGCCACGTGACCCCGCGCGACTGTCGTGTAACTCGTCCTCTCCCGACAATGTCGCCACTTGCTCATCCTTCGGCGCCATGAAGCACCGTCGCGGCAGCAATGGCCGCCTCAGAGACGCTGGACAGTGACAGCGACTATGGCTACGACTTTACGCCCGAGGAAGAGCTCCAGCTGATTCAACTTGCTGCCGAGGCCAGCGCGGGCTTGGCTCAGGCTTCACAATCACGCTCGTTCAGACGGGAGACGAGCGTGGCAGTTGCTATATCCTCGATACCGGAGCAGACCGACGACCTCGTTGGCGATAACAGTGCTTTGGGTGCCCGCCATGCAGTCGCGCATGGCCTGGAGGGTTATGAGACAGCCGTTGCTCATGAGCGGCGGCCGGGTCAAAACACCACGGCCGTGCCACCGTTTGGGATGCCATCGCCAGTGTCGCTCCACGCGGACGTCACCTACCCCGATCGTACGTCATCAGTGCACATGGTCGACAGCCGGAGACTGGCTGACTGACTTGAAGCGTTTAGTGAGTCGCGCATTGTCCAGCCTTGGCGATGACACACTTGCGCCGACGCAAACGACCAGCGACGCCGACTCTGACGCCGCGCAAGACGATCGCTCGCCGTTGCAACGGTTCCGATCATTTCCTCGCAAACCACTGACAGTAAGCGATCTAACGTCCGGGGCTTGGTGTGAGTTGCAGTACTGGTACACCCTCACGAGGCTGCCTGGTGGGCGACGAACAAGGACAGCTGCCATGAAGGGGGGCTCCAATGTCCACCAGAAGCTGGAAGACGAGGTTCACACGACAGTGGAAATCGACGTCATGAGCAAAGAAGATGGCTTTGCGCTGAGGCTGTGGAACCTGATCCAGGGCCTAAGAACGTTGCGGGAGATGGGGCTGACGCGCGAGCTCGAGGTATGGGGCATGGTGGATGGCAACCTCGTCAACGGAGTCATTGATGGCGTCAGCTACGAGAACCCAAACCCGGAATTCGAGGAAGAGCTCTCCAGTCAAGAGTCGCAACAAGACTCGAAACAGTCAGCGCTTACGGATTACTTTCCGCCCAAGAAGAGGAGCCATGGCTGGCCGCCGCGACCAAAGATCTACCTGACAGATGTCAAGACTCGAGGCAGCCTGGCACCCGTATCGAAGGCATTGCTTCGCCCGGCCAAGATTCAGCTGCTTCTGTACCACAAATTTCTCTCAGACATGGCGGCTGGAAAGTTGGACTTCGTCAGAGTGTTCAGGCGCTACGGGCTGGACGCGGATGATCAGTTCTCCGACGGCTTCCTTGCTCAAATCGGAGACCTGCACGAGGAGGTGTTTTACGACGCGCCATCTAGTCCAGCAGAGATGCCCAACGGCCCTTCCAATGCAAAAGTGGGCGAAAGCACGAGAGACAGTAACTTGTCCGACCTTGGTGTGCCCCAGTTCCTTGTGGGAGACGAGTTGGTGAAATACCAGACCCTTCGGGAGCTCTTACCCTTGGTTCGCAGGGAGATCAAGCTCACGTTTCCTGAAGGCAAGGACTCTTTGGGCCATATGCTCCGTGTACAATATGTACACCGCGAGGATGGCCGGGAGCTGGACGTGCACGACTTTCCCGTCTCTAGGCAAGCACTGGAAGCCTACTTGAAGAGATATATGGGCTGGTGGCGTGGCGAACGACAGGCCAAGGGGGTGGATATCGAGGAGGCCTTCAAGTGCCGGACATGTGAGTTTGCATCCGACTGTTCTTGGCGACAGTCTATGGATGAGGATCGATTACAAAAGGTGCAGAGAAGGATGTCGGCAGCGAGGCAGGCGAGTGGACCCTGACAAGGGCTGTAGCGTATATGAGTGATGAGACATGTGTATTGGTTCACATTTACGTAGGCAAGGCAATGATGAATTTGCAGAACTGGCGTTGTACGACAACTCTCGCGGACTGATGTTGGGGGAGCATTCACATGGGCCTGGATGAGAAGAAGGAGAGCTAGTAGATATGGTTCAGTATCGGACATACGAGTAATATCGAGACCTGATCTTGGACCACCACTGGAGTCACTGGAGGGCAGCGGTGCAAGATGGACAGAACTTCTGTCAAGGCGTGCCTCCCTTATCTAGAAAATGGGAGAGAGGCGTCCCCTAAGTACATGAGCGAGTGTCTGGGCCCCCGGCACTACCCTGTCATGGGGGTGCCCGTCTTCCCCGTCAACCATGCGCTGGGCCTCAGTCATCGGCGTCTGTTCCGGTCCCTTGATAAACTGGCTACTCCATACCCCGAGAGAGTGTCTCCGGCGCTCTGTGCCCAGCGTCCCGGTACGCATTGCAGTTACATACAGACAACCGTAAGAGACCGAGACTTGTGGACAACGTGACATTTATTACCGTTTTTCTTGCACTATATTTCCTAATAGTTAGTATGCTTATTGCTTTATTATTTAGGAAGGGGAGTGTTTTCCTTTAAAGGCACTTACTAGGTGATGATGGCAAGGCTTAGCGTATTGAACCATGCGATCTCT
>LFRF01000015.1:510809-537697 GCA_001189435.1 Tolypocladium ophioglossoides CBS 100239 | reverse complement strand
AGTCTTTTATCTTAGTCTTTCATTATTTTTTACTTACGGGATTAGGAACAAATAGATTGGCAGTTGTAATAGAAGCAAAGAGGAAAATAATAAGTGAGTGCAAACCCCTCAACGTGTGAGTGTTGACGCCCAAGAGACTTGAGTGCAGTCGCCCGATTGCCCACGCAGCGTTCTTTCGGTGTGCGCGTTCTCCTCCGTCGAACTTGGTTATTGTAAACCGCTCATGTGAGGGCCGTAACAGTTAGAGTGCGGCTATGAGACCGCACTCCCTTTTGGGCAAAGCCTGGGCTGTCATGGGATACATGGTGCCGGCTCGCTCGCGAGTCGACCCCAATAGCTTGTCGGAGACAAGCTTCAGTCTTGGAGTCRATACAGAGTCCCGGTTCTGCTCCCAATTGACTGTGCAACCAACCTTGCTGTGTCTGAGCCACGGCATTACTTCGTGCGATTTGGTAAGCAGTTTAGCCGAAGAAATGCCGATTAAAAAAGTGTCCATTCTATTACACCAGCACTAACAGTAACCCACTATTATCTCACATTAATTTGATTGTCCTCGGGTTTTGTGGCTGTCCTCGATTTTTATGCCCAACTTACGAAGTAGTGTGTAACGCTGAGTCGGCCTCCGGAGGGACATACTAATGGGTAGTTATTTTCAGGACTAGAAGCAAATCTTGGGCGGTTGAAGCTAAATATTATACTCCTAGATAGTAGTATCCTCTTAACTTATATAGAGGGATTAATTCAGATAGAGAAATTAATTTAAATAGAGAGATCAACTTAGACAGAGGGATTAATTCAGATAGAGAGATTAATTTAAATAGAGACATTGACCATCTATATGATACTTCCGTATTTTGTCCACGGCGAATGCATGCACCGAGGATACCCTACCCACGGCTGCAAGCAGAGGGGGCTGGTCGGACAGGGCACGGCGAGCAGTAGGCAGGCGAGCAAGAGAGAGAAAAGAAGWGGAAGAAGAAGCATGCTTTGCCGGGGAAGACGGACACACCCCACGACAGGGGCAGTGCAAGGGGGCTAATACGGGCATATACATAAGGACCATTTGATCCCCAGTCACGCCGCACAAGAATTGACATGCCTACGGCGCCCTTTCTTCCCCGAGTTATCACAAGTGAGTAAGCCTGAGTAAGGCCACTTGGCTAAGTGAGTGAAGATGAAGTGAATTACCCCCAGGGCGGTAAGAGACCAAAGATCGCTTGCACAGGCTGCCTAGAGTCCTGACTAGATGGTTTGAGTAAGTACGAGCCCGATTGAGTGATTGCWGACCCCGAGAGACTTGAGTGTTGAGTGTCGGTCCCTACGGGACGTGCATGCAGATTCCTTTCGGTGTGTGGATTCCCCTCCGTCAAAGTACTTCCGTATCAACGGGAAAAGAGAAATGTGCTCAGCTTGCTCAGACGAAATAGACAGCAAATTGAATCAAAGAACACAACAAAGGCGTCTCGTGAAAGACAAGAGTCCTCGCTATGTCGAATAAGCAACTTCACGCAGTCATCGATTGAGGCAGCAAAGGTGGAACCAATTGTGGACAGGCCTCTGGCTGTTCTTCTAGAGGCTTCCCCACTGCTGCCTCAGTTGGCCCCGCTTCCGTCACCGTGACACCTGCTTGGCCACCTCCCACCCGCATTACCTCATCAACTTGCCGCTCCCGAGACGGTAACCTCGCAGCGCCAGGCTCTCCCACTTCCCTCGGCTTCCGCGACATCTTCCACTCTGCCACGACCGACCTGCATTTCGTGCATCGAAACTGCAGGGCCTTAACGCGTTCTGCCAGAGCATCCCCAGAGTCGTCGCCAGCGCGACACATTCCGCCTTCCGCAACGAAACACGTACCTTGGGTTTAGCATCTCGGTGGGGGCTGAGCTCGACCTTGGTGCTGGATCTTCGTCTTCAAGATTTCGTCCCCGGCAAAGATAGGAACGCAGGGGAAGCGAAAGCTCTCCGAAAGAGAGTCCCAACCTGCTAACAAGCGGATCATGGCGGTAAGCCAGTCTTCCCCCAGCTGTTGTTGCCATCGCCGCGCTCGTGGACCGACCAGCTCCCTGCCCGCTACGCCTTTCCCTCGGGGCTCAAGCTGACAAATGTCTCTTTCTGCGCCTACAGGCCCAAAAGCTCCCCGAGGTCGACCTTGCGACCCGAATGCAGGTTGACGATTCTGTCGTGGGGACCACCGAGATCGATGAGTCCCTCTACAGCCGACAGCTCTATGTCCTAGGCCACGAGGCCATGAAGCGCATGGGTGCCTCCAACGTCCTCGTTGTTGGTCTCAAGGGCCTTGGTGTGGAGGTTGCAAAGAACATCGCCCTGGCCGGTGTCAAGAGTTTGACTCTTTATGACCCCGCGCCTGTGCAGCTCGCCGATCTCTCGTCCCAGTTCTTCCTCACCGCGGCCGACGTTGGCAAGCCTCGAGACGAAGTGACGGCTCCTCGAGTAGCTGAACTCAACGCATACACCCCCGTCAAAATCCACCAGTCATCTAGGTATGCCGCGCTATCCAAAAACAGCTTCTCTGATCCATTCTGTGCTAATCGTTCCGTTTAAGCCTCGACGAGAACCCTTCCCAGTTCGACAAATACCAGATCGTTGTCCTGACCAACGCGCCTATTTCGTCCCAGAAATCCATCGCAGACTACTGCCACTCCAAGGGCATCTACGTCGTCACCGCCAACACCTTTGGTCTGTTCGGTTCCATCTTCTGCGACTTTGGTGACAAATTCACCGTCATCGACCCCACCGGCGAGACCCCGCTAAGCGGTATCCTTGCTGGAGTTGACGAGGAGGGCCTGGTGTCTGCGCTGGACGAAACCCGACATGGTTTGGAAGATGACGACTACGTCACATTCTCCGAGATTGAGGGCATGGAGGCCTTGAACGGCTGCGAGCCTCGAAAGATTACCGTCAAAGGCCCTTACACGTTCTCCATCGGCGACGTCTCGGGCCTCGGCCAGTACTCGCGCGGTGGAATGTACCAGCAGGTCAAGATGCCCAAGATCATCAACTTCAAGAACTTTACAGCAGCCCTGAAGGAGCCGGAGTTTGTCATGTCAGACTTTGCCAAGTTTGACCGGCCGCAGCAGCTCCACCTCGGCTTCCAGGCCCTCGAGGCTTTCCAGCTGTCCAACGGCCGTCTGCCGAAGCCGATGGATGAACAAGATGCTGCCGTGGTGCTGGGCGCTGCGAAGAAGTTTGCTGAGGAGGAGAAGCTCGATATTGAGCTGGACGAGAAGCTGCTCAAAGAGCTCAGCTACCAGGCCACTGGTGACCTGAGCCCCATGGCCGCCTTCTTCGGTGGCATCACCGCACAGGAGATCCTCAAGGCTGTGTCTGGAAAGTTTCAGCCTATCCAGCAGTGGATGTACTTTGACTCGCTGGAGTCGATTCCCACATCCACCAAGCGAAGCCCCGAGCTGTGCAGCCCCATCGGAAGTCGGTACGATGGCCAGATCGCCGTCTTTGGTACCGAGTACCAGGAGAAGATTGCAAACCTGAAGCAGTTCCTGGTTGGTGCTGGCGCCATCGGATGCGAAATGCTCAAGAACTGGGCCATGATGGGTCTCGGCACCGGCCCCAAGGGCAAGATATTCGTGACGGACATGGACTCCATCGAGAAGAGCAACTTGAACCGGCAGTTCCTATTCCGTGCCGCAGATGTCGGTAGTATGAAGAGCGACTGTGCCGCTCGGGCTGTGCAGCGGATGAACCCACAGCTCGAGGGCCATATGGAGGCCTTGAAGGACAGGGTCAGCTCTGATACGGAGCACATCTTCAACGAGGAGTTCTGGGAGGGCCTGGATGGTGTGACCAACGCCCTGGACAATGTCGAGGCGAGAACATATGTTGACAGGCGGTGTGTCTTCTTCCGGAAGCCTCTCCTTGAGAGCGGGACCCTGGGAACCAAGGGCAACACCCAAGTTGTTCTGCCACACTTGACCGAGTCGTACTCGTCTTCTCAGGATCCGCCGGAGAAGGAATTCCCCATGTGCACCATCCGAAGCTTCCCCAACAGGATCGAGCACACAATTGCGTGGTCGAAGGAGTACATGTTCGAGAAGTCCTTTGTCAAGGGCCCGCAGACCGTGAACCTGTACCTGACCCAGCCCAGCTTCTTGGAAACCACGATGAAGCAGGGCGGAAACCAAAAGGAAACGTTGGAGACTATCCGCAATTTCCTGACGACCGAGCGACCGCGCACCTTTGAAGACTGCATCGCCTGGGCCCGGATGCTGTTTGAGACCGAGTTCTCCAACAAGATCCAGCAGCTGTTGTACAATTTCCCCAAGGACTCCGAGACCTCCAGCGGCACGCCGTTCTGGTCCGGCCCGAAGCGCGCCCCCGACGCTCTGAAGTTCGACCCCAACAACCCCACTCACTTTGGCTTCGTCGTCGCGGCAGCGAACTTGCACGCTTTCAACTTCAACATCAAGTCGCCCGGCACTGACAAGGCCATCTACCTGCGAGAACTGGAGAATGTCATTGTGCCCGACTTTTCGCCGGATGCCAACGTCAAGATCCAGGCCGATGACAAGGAGCCTGTATGCTGCAAACCCCACCACGGACTATATGCGTGAAACTGAAGCTAACTCGCCGCCAGGACCCCAATGCGAACACCAATTTTGATGACAGTGACGAACTAGATAAGATCATTGCCAGCATTCCGTCGCCCAACACCCTCTCTGGCTTTCAGCTGCAGCCGGTAGAGTTTGAGAAGGACGATGACACGAACCACCACATCGATTTCATCGCTGCGTGCAGCAACCTGCGCGCCGAGAACTACAAGATTGAGCCGGCGGATCGCCACAAGACCAAATTCATTGCCGGCAAGATCATCCCGGCCATTGCCACCACCACGGCCCTAGTCACCGGACTGGTGGTTCTTGAGCTATACAAGGTCATTGATGGCAAGACCGACCTTGAGCAGTACAAAAACGGCTTCATCAACCTAGCGCTACCATTCTTCGGGTTCAGCGAGCCCATCGCCAGCCCCAAGGTCGAGTACCGGGGTCCCGGAGGCAAGGTCACGCTGGACAAGATTTGGGACAGATTCGAGGTGGAAAACATCACGCTGCAGGAGCTCCTGGACTTCTTCAAGGCCAAGGGTCTGAGCGTTAGTATGCTCAGCTCTGGTGTCAGCCTCCTGTACGCCAGCTTCTTCCCGTCCGCCAAGCTCAAGGAGCGCTACGCCATGAAGCTCAGCAAGCTGGTTGAGACGATCTCGAAGAAGCCCATTCCTTCGCACCAGAAGGAGGTCATCTTTGAGATTGTTGCCGAGGACATGGACGACGAAGATGTGGAGGTGCCGTACATCAAGGTTAGAGTGCAGTAAGCGTGTGAGATTAGACAGGATGGATTACGAGTCTATGACTGCAGTCGGTGTCGAAAGACGATGCACAAAAACAGGGAGACGACTTGTACTTGGCCAAAGATACGGTACAGATAGATGAATAACTCTTTTGAGTCACTGGGCGTCGTTGAGGTTTCTAGTCCATCTTACAGGCAACGACAATCTCTCCACGCAGGAAGTCTGCTTCGCCAGAAAAGGAAGTCAAAGGAATCGAGACTAAAGTCACATGCGTTAGACAGTTAAGACGTGGACGAAAAGGATGGATAAACGTGCTGTCGTTATACGCAAAGGCAGTGTGACGCTTTTCGCCAACTGTGCCAACATGTTGGTCCGCAGCAACCCTGGGTGGACATGAGGTGCATATGAGGGGTCAGGCTGCTATGCCTGTGGGAGCTTGATCGCGGCAAGCTTGCAGTTCGTGTACGTGTGTGCCCATGCCTTTGAAGGGAGGGAAGAAAACCCCAGCAGTGGTCAGGTTGAGGAAGGTCACTGGCTTCAACATGCCGTTTTCCGCATGCGTTTAAGACGGGACTTGAGCTGGAGTATCAGTGTTCATGTCGGACTCGGTCTAGGCTCCGTCGGCGAGGAGAAATGCTTGCGACTGCAAGAGCATCGGCAACTGTCGTCTCGAATCCCTCGAGGAAGCTGGCCGGGTCGACTGTTAGAAGCAGAGCCATGGGCGGGAGATGGCCGCGCAGTAAACGAGCATATCGATGCCTCCGAACTCGTCGGCCACGGACGCCATAATGCCCTTTAACTTGGGGCCATGAAGCACGTCGACGACATGAGTCTGCACAACCGGGCGACAGCCACCCCCTCGTACCCGGGCTGCCGCGACCTGCAAGGGCGTCGGATCTGCGGCCGAGCAGGACAAGCCCCTTGGGGTCGGAGACGGCAAAAGACGATGCAGTGGCTCGGTTGATGCCGCCTGATGCGCCGGATCAAGACAGCCTTGCCGGCCGTTGAGGGAGCCGGGGGCGGGGATCAATGGTATCGTAGGTTGCGTTGTGAGTGGTTCTGGTGTAGGACGGCTGGGGTCTGGGCATGTTGCCGATACGATGAAATGGTCGCACTGGAGCGACAGCTTATGGACTTGGTGCCTTGTTATGTGAAGGCTGGMGAAAGCTGGCAAACAGATGGATGTTTAGTGATGGTGTTGGGGGTTTGATGCTGACGGGCACGCCATCACATCGCAGTCCTAACACGAGACAGCAGCCGCCGTCGCCTGTTGGTTCTAGTCTGTGCTTCTGTCTACCAAGCGCCGGCAGTTGCAACTGTCACGCAACACAGGTAGTATGGTCAATACATCATACATCATATAATACAATAACGCCAGGTGGTGTCTCGGCCCTGGCACCGGTGGGTCGCCAGGCGGCGCACTCCCTCCCCCTATATACACGCCCTTTGCTGGTATGGTATTAGAGCACCTGTAGATTTGGTGGTGACCGCATTCGGTGGTGGGAGGCAGAGGCAAGAATTGAAGAGGGTAAGCGCTATGTAGCAGAACGAGTGTGTTGGACTTTTCACGACATTTCTTGTACGTTTATTCCTTCAGTCCAGCAGCTTCCAGCAGCTCGATGACCGTCTCATTTCCTCCCTGCTTCGCTGCCCACAAGACGAAACGCTCCTTGCCATCTTTGAACGAGATATCAGCGCTCTTATGCAGTAGGTACGCCACAGGCTCTTCCTGGCCCTTGCAGGCCGCGCGATACAACGCAGTTCCCATCATCGGCTTCGACCACTGAGTGGTTGAACTACTATGGCTCGGTTTGCTCCAGGTCGACGACATGTTCTACTAGTGGACGGAGCGCCTCTATGTTGCTAGGCTCGGCAGCCGCGATGTGCGTCCCGCTGTTCTGCTGGCGCCACCCGTGCCGAAGCATTAGACGGATGATCTCTAAGGACAGCTTCTCGCGATCAAGGCCCACACACCCGGCTCGCGGCCGTTGTAGCCCCATGCCTTGTTGGGGCCCTGTCAGTTCTCCAGGAGGAAGCGTATGATCTCAATGTTGCCACGGTACGCTTCCAGGCTCAGCGCGTCGCCAACATATTCGCTGTGGTGCGCATCGAGCTCAAAGCCGTTCTTGACAAGCGCCTGCCACACGGCGAGGGAGTGCGCGAAGCAAGCCTCGCGGTAGAATTCATTGTTCAACGAGTTGGACGCAACCTGGAAGCCATCGCTGAAGACCCAGCCAAGTATGTCGGCCTGTGCCTTGGCGGCAGCGCGCTCAGCAATGCCGGGTTGCTCCGGTGGGCCTGCTGACTTGTAGAATTCCTTGACGCCTTGGAAATTACCATTGGTGATCTCTACGCCTAGTTTCTCTGGCAGACGATCTCCAGCAGTAGATGCCATGTTGAGGGGGACGTGGACATACCGGGCGTCGAAAAGCAAGGGAGCGGTCTGGGTGTTTTGTCCTCAGAGATGGCGAATGGTGCGACAGACTTTAGAGCTGGTGGGTGAGGCTCCCTCGCTGCGGAATCAGCCTGACCCCCGGCCGTGCAGCTGTCCTTTCGGTGGCTGATTGCATCCCATCAACCCAGCAGAGGGGAGGCACGGTTGCAGTCTGAGCTGGCGAGACATATTAAGACCTGTCTAGGCAGGAGTCCACTCCCATGGCTACCTGGTCTCGAACACTGCTCAAATCCTCAAAAATGCTCAGCTGGGTCTGTCTCCAATCGACGTTGTCAACGTGATTTTGCGTATTGCCGATCTTGTCGGAATCCGGCACCGAATTTGATTAACGTGCAACGGTAAGACCATACGAGTACTCCGTACAGCCCCCGCCTCCGCGGCGCGAGTACTTGGAGGGATACGGTACTACAACAGAACTTAGATGGAGGCCTACTCCGTAGAGCCAGCGCTGATGTTGGTCGAAGGTTGAGCTCAAAAGTAACCGGAGTAAGGTGTGCGTATGATAAAGATGGGTTGTTTCTTCTTTGGGCCATTCCCTGATCTAAAAGTCATATAACTAATACAAGTAAATAAGTAGTACTACCTACCGTATTTTACCTGGCTTTGAGCCTGGTGGCCTGGCTGCCTCGGCAGCTGTATCCTCGCATACGTTCGAGTGCCTGTGGTGGAGGAAGAAGATTGTGAAGTCGAAGGCCCAGCCCCGGCGCTGCAGCAGGTACCCTTATTTGACTCTTTGCTTGCGGCGTCTTCGTCGAATTTAGATGCCCCTTTGCAATCCCCTTTGCGTGGAGACTCTCCGAGTAGAGATTAAGACCAGTATGAATTCTCTAAACCGAGAAAAAAAACCCAGCATGAGCACGGTGGCAGGGCAATCCGATTAATTTTGGGCTCTACCTTCGTATGTATAACTCGCCCGAACGGTTCGACATGCTGGCATCTCGATGCTTTGCGCCGGTTTCCCATGTGGCTGACGGGGGCAAACATCCCATTGCCCCTGCGTATGCCTTCGGCGGGCTTCCGGGTTTTGAGGATTACGAATTTGTGACAGTGGATGAGAAGGCAGCAAAAGCACTTTCATTCGATAAGAAAGGCTGTACGCTTGTTGGCTGTGTTTCAGGTCAGCGCTGCGGGTCGGGGCTAAATCCGAGTCATTACCTTACAATTAGGAAATGATGCTCGGTCACCTCGGGTCACCTCGAGGGGCTCGGTGTACCGTAGTAGGATACATGTCATTGATTCAGCCGACGGGTTTGGGACGACGGGTGGCTGCGAAGAATCAAACCTCTCAGACCCTACGCGGCACACGAGAAGCAAGTTGCAGCTGCAGTGCTACGCACATGTGACGAGGGCTTCGTTTTGCGTCCGTCATCTAGTGACTCTTCAAGGAATTAATAGTTCTTAGACTGACTCTCCGACTATAAAGAGGATCCAAGTCCACGACTACCACGCTTCTCTTCTGCATTTACACACGCCTACAATCAACCACTCAGTCTTGCCAGCTTTTGATATCACCGTTACCAGTCCCTTGCTGCATTTGGACTTACACGTCTCTGAAGATGTTGTTCTCCGTCTCTAGCCGTAAAGGCTGCTTTCTTTTCCTCTTGTCCATCCTGAGCTCCTTACTCCTTTCCTCGCAGTCATGCACTGCCTTGGCCACCCCTGCCGGCGACTTCGAGACCGTCATCGTCCCCCACGACAGGGACGTCCCAACCATGGAAGACGTTGAGCAGCTGGTCAAGCCCGAAAACGTCCTGAAATTCGAAAGGTGGGCGTCGGATGGGCAGCCCCCCAAGGATAAGGCCGTCTACTACTCGGGCCAGAAAACCCAGATGACCAACAAAATACTAAACTGGGCCAAGAATCAGGGGTTCACCAGCATCCGGGACATCTGGAAGAGCCAAAATTTCAGAGATAGGCGCCAGTACAAAGGGATCGCCGACGATACCTGGAGGAAGTACCAGGAGATCTTTTCGAGCTTCTACGCGATTCGAACCGAGGGCAAGGCTTATCTGATCTTCCCACACGGCCAGAAGCCCAAGGGGAAAAGCATCTTCTGGCAATTCGAGCTCACCGAACTCATCAACCAGAACAAGGTTGAGCAGATCGTCTGGATCAACCAGAATAGACTTGACGACAAAACCTACAAGTGGCAGGAAGAGAAGACAACATACTGGAAGAAGGGCGATCCTAAACCGCCCCATGATTTAAATTCAACAACCATGGAGACGGAGACGGTTGCACCGGTAGATGACTTTGTCGAGGTCGTTGGTAAGGCGAGGTGCACGTCACGGGCGCAGAAAGAGTTGGTCTGGGGCAGACGAGGGCTATGCTAGGATGTTGCGTCATGGGGCCATTCGTTGACTTCGTCGTCTTCGAGGTTGTGCTCCATTTACACCATTGCCATTCTCACGCCGTTGGGTTCGGTCGGGCTGTTGACAGCATGCGAGCCACTCATCTCTTGGGCACAATTGGCCTTCGGACCTTGTTCCCCAATTACCTCTTCTCTCGCCTTTACCGCATGGACGCGTGTACTTGATCTCGGCTCGTCCCGCATCGATAAGGCCAAGCTTGCCCTGTTCTAGCCGTGGCGCCATGGCCGTCAATCGAGTACAGACCAAAGTTGTCAATGTTGGGCGAGTCCTCGGCATACATCTGCCCCTCAGGGTGTCCAGAATTTGGCGTTCTTCCGGAGCAAGACCCTGTTAAAGCTCTGCGAGGGCTTTTGGGTATGCTCGTTGTTTGCATCGGCGTCGAGACCGCGTTTCTTGAGCTTGGGATGAGCACCTCCTTCTGTTCCAAGGAAGCCTGAGCGAAGCCACGGAAACAAAGCTCGACGGTTTTGGAGATCTCTGCCTGGGTCAGGTTACCCTCAACATTGGCATCGACTTTCCTTATATGACTGGATGTATCAGTATGAACGGAGGAAACTGGGATTGTTAGTTGACTCACCAGGGCGGAAGAGATCAAAAGCTCTGTCGAAGCTTTCCTCATCAACGTCGCTCGGAACTGGCTTATCCTGAGATCTGATTTGCTTCAGGGCGCTCACAAAGACCAGCAAGAATGGGGTGTAGCTCTCGGGCGTCTTCTTGTTGTGCCACGATGCAGCTGTGGCCTCGGCGTATTCTCCTCGGATGCCAGTTGCAATGGTGACCGCGGGCGAAAGTCCACCCGCAAATGCCAGGTGGTCATCATCGGAGGAGAAGAAAGGATCGATGGAGGCACCCGCATCACCGGCAATGTGCATGTAAGGGAAAGCATGGCTCGAGGTACTGTAGGACCAGTCCGAGGCAGACTTGACGTCCGAGACAGGCTCGGCGTTGGAGAGCAGATTCTTGATGCCAGGGACGAGGTTGAGAGACTGCGTGCAGAATTCTTTGCTAGAAGGAGAGTCTGATTGCCTCTTGGCGACGGCCATGTCCCGCATCTGCACAATGCCCGCGTAGTGAGTGACATCGTGCAGAGGAATGAACCACACCCAGTCGCTACCATTTGGATACATGGTGAGCCGAAGTAAACTTGTCGAACAAACTCATTTGTAGCTTTACCTTTCAAGGCTTCAAAGCAAGGCCGGCCCTCACTGAAGGTGCCCACTCCATAGACGTCACTGCCTTTCCAGTAGCCCCAGTTTGCAATGTTCAATCCCTGGTTGTATCGCCGGTTCTTGAGGTACTTGGTGCTTACCAAGCCGGAACTCCCGCTCTCATCTACGAGGTACTCGAATCTGATGGCCCTAGTACTGCCGTCCTTGTGGCACCAGGTGGCTGAAACAGGGCGCCCTGGGCTTGGGGGATCACTGGCTCCATGGGGGGTCTTGTCAGGGACGAACTGGATCTCGCGGACCTTTGTTGCGCCAAACGTCTTTGACGCCGCAGTCGCTGACGTATTTGAAAAGCAGCTCATCAGCTTCCGATGGGACAACCTTCCAAGCGTAGCCGTCTTTGCCACTAGCTGCAACAAAGTCGGTCTCTGAGGTGATGGTGTATTATCAATGGCAACCACAGCAGATTCCAGAGGGTGACTGTTTTCGCAAGTTGCAGGCCCGTCGGGACTTACACCTCTCAGAGCGGGACCAGTTGAGCTTGTAGGCTCCGCCGTTCTGCAGCAAGAACCGTCTCTCAGCATTGTTCAATGACAGACTCGCTCACTGCGGGTCGTAGCTTCTTACCTTAATCGCGAACCCGTGCGTATCTCACTTCTCATATATGCGTCGATGAACTTGAGAAAGTGGCGCATAGAGTCGAGCGTGCTCTCGCCGATTTGATATCTGCTTTTGTCAACGGATCTTCCACAGAGACATTAAAATGCCATACCTGAGGAACTTTGGCGGCCTTGCCCGCGTTATCAAACAAATGATGTGGTTCTGTGAACTTGAGTCATCTCCTGAAGAAGAAAAGGGGAAAATTCCCCTTGTGATGCGCAAGGAAGAGCTTGAGGGTTGTGGCCCTACGGCTATCTCGTGACCCGTAGTTTCCGTTATGAGACCGGCAAAGCGACTCCTTTGCTGGTGTTATCGTGAGACTGCTGCCTCTGGCGTGGTCTGCAACGGTCTAATGTGCCACGCATGTAGCTAAGTGCAGCTGCAAAAGGTCAAAATGTACACTTTCAATGCGTGCGGCTATTAGTGGCGTACGTACTCAGTCCTCGAAAACCCATGGGCATCTTTGACGAAGCTGTTGGCCAAAAGGACGGCTTTTATGACGTGTGTGACACAGCGTTCTCTTCTCGGCAGGAACTCCTTTATCCTTGATTCCTGATCAGACACTCAAATTTCAGCAACTTGGGGCCATGGTCGAGCAAACTCTCCTAATATCGCACTTGTATTCTCTAGATAAGGCGGTCTTTATTCCGGACACGGCGATCTTTACATCACTTCGTCGCAGGGAAGACAATATCACGACAATCACAAACAAGCTGGTTGTTTTGTTCTGCCAGGGTGTCCAAATTTGCTGGAATGAGTACTTTCGCCCGTGCGAGAAGGCACACACCTTGCTGCATTTGAAGAATTATCGCTGGAACGCAAATAATTATTGGATCCAATACTCGGGAACTTGGACTTTGGAAAAGGCCTATGCGAAGAATAGCATAAGGTTTCCGCTTGACCTAGCGGACCGGGCTATATCATCCCTGGGGAGCTCCTCTGCTCAGCACAACATCTCTGAGGACATACAGGGCTCCATTGGAAAGATCACAGCAATTTCTGACATGAAACATCATGAATTTTTGATGCGGTCAAGGGTTATACATTAAATGGACTCGGTGTCGTCACTGGAGCAAGTTCAATCGCCGCCTGAGACTCCGCAGCTGTAGCAACATGGCTAACAATTATCAGAGCATGTGGGCAGACATGGCCCTGACCATTCGCGAGTACTTATACAAACTTATGGTTGCGGAAACCGAAGTGTTGCCCATGAATGATTCGAACATGCAGGTTCTCGAATCCCGAATTGTGGGAGAACCAGGCAAGCCGCAACTGCTGCAAATGGAAGCGGAAATAGACCTGCCTACCAAAATTTTGACCATCAGATGGTGCACTATCGGGGATGAAGACCGAGCTGAGCAATTATTTGCGTCTGCCTGTGTTCTCTACGAAGATACGACCACTTGGGCAAGGGACTGGCGTAGAATGGCGCATCTCCTCGTTACAAAACAAGTCTTCCGAGTACGGAGTACTTCGTACGTCTATTAGTAAAGGAGTGATTTATAAGGAATTTCTCCGAAGTAATAGTCAGCGCTGATTGAGAGTTGAGATCTTGAGCTAAGCCTATTGGGGCGACGTTGGAGTGAAGCTGAAGTTTACGTCACGATTAGCAAGCTCCAGGCCGCCTGTGGTTCCCCCGCTTGTGGAAGTTGACGGGAGACTTGCGAGCTCCAAATCATTAAGTCAGGATCTTGTCACCCGACAGGATCAAGAAGCAGAAGCAGACGGTCTCCAGGAGCCATATCTACGGCTGTGATTCCGCGTGGCTACGGTAGGCTGCTTGCATATAAGAGCTCGTCAATGAACGTTCAGCGGCTGAGCAGACACGCCTTTAGAAGCGTAAACAGCTTGCACAACACTGCAACGCATCACCCCAGGCTATACACAACTTGGACGAACAGCACGACTACCTTACAGACCCATTCTACTCTCTGCAAACACTCGCATATTCCCATCCACACTCAAATCAGAATGGTGAGAGAGATATTGGCTGTCATTGTTACGAGCAAGCGTGCTAATAGCAGAGCAGGCGAGCTCAGGCCATGTCACCGACTGGGTCAATCCCGGTGACAAGTCTGGCGAGTTCAAGCGCCAGGTCAGCTCGTTCCGCGACTGGATCTCGCGCGAGAGCGGTGCAAAGTACCCACCCGAGAAGGGACGGTATCACGTCTACGTCAGCTATGCATGCCCTTGGGTGAGCTCCCGTCCCATATCCAAGCCTTCCGTCACGAAACAACAGCATGAGCAAGAACCCATGCGCTGACGAATTGACAGGCCCACCGGACCCTGATTACGAGGAAGCTCAAAGGCCTCAAGGACTTCATCTCGTACTCGGTCGTCCACTGGCACCTCGCCGAAGGGGGCTGGCGCTTCGTGACCAAGGACGAGAAGGAGCCCGGCGAGAACGTGGTCCCGGACCCGATGGAGGGCCACGAGGCCTTCACGCACCTCCGCCAAGTGTACTTTGAGTCGGAAAAGCAGTACGAGGGGCGGTTCACTGTGCCGGTGCTGTACGACAAGAAGACGAAGCGCATTGTGAGCAACGAGAGCAGCGAGATTATCCGCATGCTAGGAACCGAGGTGAGTTACACTCGAGGGGCTGTGGGTGTGGGAAAGATACTGACGTGCCATGCAGTTTGACGACTTGATCGAGGCTAAGTACCGCTCCGTGGCGCTGTACCCGGAGAGCCTGCGCAGCCAGATTGACGAGACCAACACCTGGACGTACGACCTCATCAACAACGGCGTCTACAAGTCCGGGTTTGCGACGACCGCCGAGGCATACGAGCGCAACGTCGTCGCGCTATTCGAGGCCGTCGACAAGGCCGAGAAGCACCTGAGCGCGCAAAAGGACGGGCCGTATTACTTTGGCAAGGCCATCACCGAGGCCGACATTCGCCTGTAAGTCTCCTCTCCCTCTGACGCGGCGTCTTGGAGGAATCAGCCCTGGCTGACCGTCCTTGTCAGGTACGTGACGCTCGTGCGCTTCGACCCCGTATACGTGCAGCACTTCAAGTGCAACATCCGCGACATCCGCTCGGGCTACCCGGCGCTGCACAGGTGGATGCGCAGCCTGTACTGGGGCCACGCGGCGTTCAAGGAGACGACGCAGTTTGAGCACATCAAGTGGCACTACACGCGGAGCCACACGCAGATCAACCCGTTGGCGATTACGCCCGTGGGGCCGCTGCCGCACATCCTGCCATTGGAGGAGGAGGTTCGTGCTGTGAAGGCGGCCGTCGGGAAGCTGTGAGGCGGTGACGTGGCGGAGGAGTTTGTTGGAGGACTAGGTATGGGGTGTATGTTTCTTTGGATAGCGAATACAGCCAAGGTTGGACGTCGATGAAAGGATCTGGCCCTGACCACGTGTGACGTTCACCACAGGCGAGAGGCGACACAAGCTCTGGTCTGACGGTTTGGCAACCGAGGGACAGAAAACCCAGTGGCGAAGCGAAGTCGCAGCCGGCGCCCGAATCCTTGTGCATTTGAGATGGGGCTCTCTGTCGACTCGTTCTGATATTTCCTCAGAACAGCATCCACCAACAGGAGGTCACCTGACTACTACCCGGGCAGCCTACACTAGGACCGATCAGATTAGAACCTCGCAAACCAGGCCAAGGTGCCATGTACCTAGTACAGCTGCGAGGGCGAGGCCAGAACATTCTGCCGCCCCGACTATCCCCCGCCCAGGTCACTGCGACCTGCCTCTCCAGCCGACAACCAGCCGCGAGCCCGCAGCAGCCCTCATCGTTCAACGCCAGGCAAGCCCAGCAATCGCACTTCTTCCACCGACCACATCTCACCACATTTCCTCCTCATCCTCACGCTCCCAACGTCGCACCGCATATTCTTTCGCCATCCTCTCTCTCTCCTCGCCCCTTGCCGCCCGCATAACACAGCACACTTTCAGCTCTTCCTCCCCCTCGTGCCCGCGAAAGGTGTCTTCCTCCTTCGCCTGTACTGCGCGACGACGACAACTCCCCCACAACCACGCCATTGAACCACGCACTCCTCAATCGCTCCGCAGCCGCAACTTCCCACCCGTCCGCCCTTGAGCCCTCTGCGTTACCAGACACCGCTTTAAAAACAGCTATATTCCTCGTTCCTTGGCGATTGACAGCCGTCCGACCGCTTAGCACGCTTCTCTCGTCGACCTGCGCGTCGGTACCCGACTGCGGACGTCCACTCGCTACCTACCAGCCCCCTCCCCTGCGGCGACCGGCGGCCGTTTCGTCAGATGGGCATCGCAGCTCCACCGCCCTGATATGGCCCTTCGATATTCAGCAGACTTTCTGCTGCACCTGCGAGAGTCGCCGCTATGTGCCCGACCAGACGGCCTCCCCCCGGCGGAGGAGTGGATGGGGTGAGTTGGGCGGCCTCCCGACAGCTGGCGGCGGTCTGATGCTCGTTTTTCTAACGTGTGCTGCAGTGCGTCGCTCGAACAGCTTCGTATCCAAAGCAAATCCACCGTTGACAACCGGCGCGGCACCAACGATACCCCCCTACTCGACCAGACCAACCGACGGTCAGGCTCCGAACGCCATGCGCCCTCGCGAAACAGCGCAAGTTCGTGCTTCTCTAGATATCCCTGCCTAGTCCCTAGCGGCACGCTGACCGTACGACCCTCTTGAATCTAGACCCCGACGACATAGTATTTGGCCCGCCTCGCATGGCCTTTTCGTCTGCCAGGGGTAACAGGATGCTGGAAAATGAAAAGGGCATGAGGGATGCCGATGCACAAGGTCGAACCGATCTTCGAAGCCGGAGTGGAGAGACTGATGTAGACCGGCTGCGCGACAGCCGCAACACCAACCTCCGTCGCGGCGATGCCGACCAGGATAGTGATGGCTGGAGCACGGTGAAGCCACGCAAGAGCTTTGGCACCGAAGGCGCTGAGCGCTTTCACGGCAAGATGGGTGGCGGTTTCCGAGACGAAAGACGGCCAACGAGGGATCGAGACGATCGAGACGCTACACGTGATCGCCAAGCCAGACCATTTGATAACTTTGCTCGAGGTGGGGATGTGGCGGCCGATGGAGGCGAAGGACGATCGCGAAATGGACTGAACAGGAACAAGCTCGACACCTGGCGACCAGGCGACGCCGTCAAAGACTCTCCTCTTCCCACGGAGAAGCGCGATCGCGATCGAACGAAGAGCTGGCGGGACCGAGACAGCAGGGAGCCGGAGCCGTCAGACGACCGTGGCGGTGGCAGAGCTCCTGACAGGCGCTGGGGTCGGGACCGCGACCAGAGAGTCGAACGAGACCCCGAGTGGCTCGACGAGCCGCAAGTCGAGCAGCGAGAGGCCCATACGCAGCAGGATTTCCAGAAATGGATGGAGCAGATGAAGGCGGCTAAGAGCGGCGCGTCTGCTGCCAGCAAGCCTGCCGCCACTGCACCAACCGAGGCCGTTGCTGAAGCGTCCAAGCCTGCAGCGCCATCGCCCGCGGTGGAAGCGGGCCCGGACAAGTTCTTCATGGCTTTTGGTCCCAACGCCAGTCTCGATGCCGCCAGCCCATCTGAGCAGAAAGAGACGTCCAGCAAGGCCAAGCCTGCGGGTAAATCCTCGAGGTTTACGTCCTTCTTCTCTCAACCTCCGCAAGATGGGCGACCACGGGCCGACACCTCGACGCCCCTCACTGAACCTCCCGCGAACGGACCTGCTGCTGCGGCTCTCATGGCCAAGCTGGGACTTGGGCTAGGACCGACCCATGCTCCAGGTGCTGCTCCACCCCCCGAGGAAGAGCGACAAGCCTTCCAACAGCTGCTTGCCAAACTGCAGAAGCAAAGCATGAGCGCCACTCCGCCAGGGGCATCTCCATTCGCAGCTCCGCAGCAAGGCAACCCCTTGGATGCGGGAAAGAAGGGTGCCATTACCTCTCCAGGGCCATTCCAGCAGTACGGTGGTGAGCGACGCGAGGGTCCCATGGGACGACCTCCGCCTCAGCAGCCCCGTGAGATCCTCGCTCCTCGCCCGCAGCAGCAGTCTGCCCGCCCCGACCTGCTTCTCCAGGACCTCGTTGGTCACCATCAGCGCGTGTCCAGTCAGGGATCCGGACGGCCCGAACCGAACGCGGCTCGCAACAACAGCAACACTGAATTTTTGATGAATCTGATGAGAGCCGCGCCGGAAGCACAGCGCCCAGAGCAGCAGGCACGCATGCCGCAACCGCAGCCCCAACCCCATCATAAGCTGGGACAGATGGCTCCTTACAGCGAACGTGAGCCCGAGTTCCCTGGGCGGGAGAACCGTGGCGCCCAGCGCCAGATGCGCCCTCAGCCTCCACCAGGCTTTCCCATGGACGAGTCCTTCCACAACCCAGACCAGGACCACCGCCCGAATCAGCCCACCCAGATCTTGCAGCGACCGCTGCCACCTCCGGGGCTAGATCAGATGCCACCCGACTGGATGGCGAGGGGAGGACAGATGCCGCCACCACAGCAGCGCGGCCCAATGATTCCACCCCCTGGACTGGCCGGTGGACCGAACCGCAACATGCCCATGCCGCACATGTTCCCGCCAAGCTTTCCTCCCGGGGGGACGCCTCCGCCGCCTGAGGCGATGGGTGGAATGCCTCCCCGTAACATGCCCATGCCACCACCGGGCTTTTTTGCCGGTCTGCCGCCCCAGGGCTTCATGCCTCCCGGCCTAGGTGGGTTCAATGGACCCCCCGGCCCGGACGCCCATGCCTTTGGCGGCTCCCCGTTTGAGGGACGTACGCCTCCATCCGGCGGCCGTGGCGCCAACTACGGCCGCCCATAGAGTAGCACCGCCTCTATTTTCAGGCAGCCTGTTCGGGAATAACATGGACGGCAAGCCGGAACGGTGGAGGACGTAAATCGGATATGGAAGGGATCTTGGAGCCATTCGGAACCCGCGCCCCTTCGTTCCTTGTGGGAGTAGTTCTAGCTACAAATGCCACGCTCCTGTTATAAACAGTGCGTAGCTTCTTGGAAGGGTTCTTGAAGGGGTTCTTGAAGGGAACGAATCATGTACCATGTCACCCGCAGACGAGGTAGTGGTGCCGTGCAATCAGGGATGTGAGCTGTGTGTACAAATTCCTAGCAAGCTCATCATCATGCTGTTCTCTCGTGACGCAACAGCAGTAAAATACCTTCCTTGCAAGTCTTCTCCCAGTATCAACTGGGTGCTCAGGGGAGGTCAGGCATTTTGAACGGCGGTTATGCATTGACATCTGACCTATGTAACATCCAGACAGCCTCCTCGCGACCTCTTGAGCACCTTGTCTTGACAACACCGCGCCAAAAGGGGCACCATTGTCGTCCCTCAACGCCGCGCTCCGGAAAAATGGTAATTACGTACCCAACAGCACAGAAGCAAGCAATCCAGGTTCTCTTCAGCGCATCACATGGCTCACTTTACGCGCTCCCTCCGTGGCAAGGTGCCCGTCCCTGTTGGCGGGAGACTTGCTCCTATCCCTGCCCGATAGGGGGTGTGCGTCTTTCGTCTTGGAGGAACGTCTGCGGAGAGAGCCCTACTTCTTCATACCCAAAAAGTTCCTCCGCTTCTTCTCCTTGTGGGCCTTGCCGTCCTCGCGCGGCGGCTCCGGGGGGGTGGCGGCCGCGGACGTGGGGGCCGAGTTGAGCTTCATGCTGCCCATGGCCTGCGTCGGCGGCGGCGTGGCCGTCGCGGGTGCGGGGCGGCCGGGGAGGCCAGCTGGAGATGGTCGGCCGCCTGGTGCTGGACCGCCTCGAATCCGTGGTGGCAGGCCTTGCCCGGGGGGGGGCTGTCGGCCTGGAGGCGGCGCAGGACGCTCGAACAGATGGGCCGGGGCACGAGGTTTCGGCCTCTCCATGGGGAGGTCGAGTTGTCGTTTGTCGCGGCTCAGGTCGCCTATTTGGCGAACAAAGAGCTGTGGTGTGAGCATGTGCGAGGTGGCGAGGATGATATCGCGGCTGCGCTCCCTGCCGACTTCGTAGCACGCCCGGCTCTCGCTGTATGTCGCTCCTCCCGCCATGAACACAATGATTCGTTGGCGGTTTTCTGGTGGACGCCGACCAGCAGCGGCCCAGTTTGGTCGACCAGCGCGCAACGATCCGCCTTGTGCTGCCAGCAAGTCCTCATTAGGGTCCAATGGCGGCTTAACGTAGGGGAACGTTGTCTGATCCAGGCCACCCCTTGCCAACGCATCGATCATCAGTTTCAGAACAGGTTCGAAGCGAGACAGGCTATACTCCTCGCTCGGCTGGGCGCTCTTGGGGTCCTTCGGAAACAGCGGCGGCGGCATCTGTCGAGGCTCCTTTAACGTATGAGATGTCTTTCCACCCAACAGCTCCATGTTTGCCACCACTTCCCCATCCTGCGGTGGCAGGGATGCGTGTATCAGCAACTTCTTGATGTCCTCCATTATGACGCCGCCGCGGTAGAGGACGTAAATGATTATGAGGCGCAGACGATCCGGGGGCATGATGGCCTCGTCGTCCAATAAGCGCACCGTCGACTCGAGAACGTTCTTTGGTTTCCTAAAGTCTTCGTCCAGGCCGGTGGACAGCGTCTGCTCGATGGACGCAATATCAGGGAGCTTGTTGTGCTGGAACATGTTCATGCACTCCTGCGCCATGGTGAGATGCAAGGAGTACGCTTCCTTCATCTCCTGGAACTGCGGGAGACCTGCCAGCATGTCCCGGATCGCGCTGAGGTTCGTGGTGTCGGCGTTTTCGTTTGTAAAGTGCGGGTTCTGATCGAGGAACTTTTGGAAATCGCCCATCAGCTTGTCGATGGTGTCCTTCATGTGACGATGTCGGTTGTCGACCCAGATCTTGTCCTTTTCGGCCAGCTCCATGTCCTTTTCCTGCTCCTCTGGCGTTCCTTGGTTTATGGTAGTGTGGAATGTGACCTTGTCGCCCTCCTTGATCGGGAGGAGATCATGCGCCATGGCCTGATAGGTGAACTCGTGCACTAGAGGGGCCATGAGGTCCATTGATCGATCTGTGATGACAAGGTTCGCCTGAGGTCTGTTGGACGGCGGCGGGAAGTTTGGGTCCCAGTGCGCATATCCGTCTAGCTCTTCTTGTACGAATCGTGCCAGGTGCGAACAGAGTACGCTGGCTTCGTGCAAAGCGTTCCTGGGTCGGTAGTACCGGACCTTCGGATACTCTCCTAGCGTTATGCAAACGCCTGCAATCTGTATGATGCCATAGGTCAGCTTTATACTTTCACGTGCCGTGTCGCAGCTAGGATCCATAGAGGTACCTTCTGCGCGAGATGCTGCATGTGCTTGGGTACGAGGGCGTTACAAGCCGGGTGGTATAGCATGGGAAAGCTCCAAGGGTCTCGGAAAGTGATGAGATGCGATTCTCGGGGGTAGAAATCGACAAACAGCGTCTTGGAGCTTGCGCGCAGTTGCCTGATTCCCGGGAACTCGTCGATGCGCCGGCGCAGGGACGAGTCTATCAAGTTTGTCCACACAAGGAATGCTCTGCGGTATCGCCGGCGCTCGAAATCGGCCAAGAGGCAGTCGACAATGTGCGGTTCGGGAGCGAGGAAGTAGATGGCGTCCATCTCAGGGTTCGGCTCACGACGGTCCTCGATGCGCTCGATGGCTAAAGAACGAGGTTAGTCTCGTGGGTATGGCTCGGGGTCGCTGGGGGTTGGTGGGATACGAACTGGCGATGTTATTGTTAAGGATATCATCTTCTTTGACGGCATTGTCGAGGATCTTTTTGGACGTCTCGTCTACTATCAGGCATTTCCACTATTGGTAGATTGTTCGCGTCAGCGCTGTGGCCTTTCTGCCGAGGCAGAGTGTAGAGGCCGGGGTGTCGTACGTCGCCCTACGTGATGTCCTTGATCTCCTGGAGGATAACTTGAACCGTCCCGTCAGCTACATGTCCTTGCAATATGGCACCGGCGCAAGCATGGCGTACCATCGTGCTGCTCCTGGATCACAGACAACCCCATGCTGGATGGCTGGCGAGGATGGCTGGCTGGCCTCGGTCGATTTGTAGCGCGGGTGGGTGGGTGGAGGCCGTGGTCTCTTGGAGGACAGGAGCAGGCCGTGCGACGCTGGCGAGGAAAGGGAAAAGACGGATCGCCTGATCTGTATTACGGTAGCAACAAGACGTGCGGCCAGATGCTGCAGCTCCAGCCGTGCCGAGAAGAGAGCTGTAGGTGACGTGCAGACGGGAGGTTTGGCGGGGTTGCAAAGGACAGGAGCCAGGAGGCATCATGATTGGGTTGGCACGTTGGCGGAGATGTGCTGAGACGAAGCTTTGTTTTGCACCGGTGGAGACCTGGAAGTACAGGGGCTTCTTTCGGAGTTCCTTAGAGGGTGTCGCTGGCCCACTGTGGATGAGGTCATCGACCGCGCATAAGCTTAACTCAACCAGCGCTTCGGTCCATCTCGACAATAGGAACGAGTCAGCCAAGGGATACCGGTTCCTTTTAGTTGATTTCGTCAGCATGTACTTCGTATAGGTGTCTAATAGCATCATTCTCACTCTATCCATAAGCTGTCTCAAGGATAACCGATACTCGGCCTGGTGCATCCATCGCTCTTCTGTCAACTCCACCTGGGTATCATATAATTCAAACCTATCCGCGGCCAGCTCCATCACACCTCATTGTCGGCTCCGTTGCCCCTTAGATATCGCTCCACGTCGACGCTGCCATATATCTCCGCCTGCAAGCGCTCCGCCCTCTGCCGCTCCTGCACAACGAGGGCCTTTCTCTCCTTGGCCGTCAGCTGCCGCGCTGGCTTCCCTGCCTCTTTCTTCTTCTGTGTTTCCTCCACGACGGCACCAATCCCCAGGTTGTCTTCCTTTGTGTTCGCCCTGACGGGATATCGTACCCCTTCGCCGCCCAGGCCCAAGCCGCGGCGTGCATCTGGGTCCCATCCTTGCGACTGCAGTGTCCGGAGACCCATGCGCGATCGGTCAAGGGCCGACGGTGGATGTGAGTGCTCCAGGCTGACTTGATGTGCCAGGGACGCCTCGTGCTTCCGGACAGATGCGGTGATGGGTAGCGAGCAAACGGGACAGATCGTGGGCTCGGGCTTCGGCTCATCCTCTGCGCCTGCCGCTAGAGACCCGGTTCTGGATGCAGAGCCCGACTTTGCCGCGCCCAAGACGACGCTGGCATACAGGTCACTGGCTAGAAGCCCCTTCTCTGCCGAAGGCACGGAGGCCTGTATCCCCTGGTCGGCCTCCGTTGCTCGAACAAACTCAACCCTCTTGCGCTTTAGCCCTGCACCAAACGGCTTCTTGTGGTGGAGCGGAACATCGTCCTCCTCGTCCTCCTCTCTCGATCGCCGCATCGCAAGCGGCTGGGCTGTTGGGCAGACGCGTAGTGCGCTGATGAACTGTTGTTGGCGAACGATGAAAGAGATGGGACTTGGGAGAACAAAGAAGTGGCGGCTACCTTGAACTTTCAAGCCTATCGCCCATTGGTCCAGTGGTGAACGCCTACCCTACACCCCTCCCCTTGGGATTTTGCCAGGGAGTCGAGGACAGCTGGCTGGATSAAAGGAGCGCTCATTCCACTGCCCATCAATCGTCCAATACATCAGACCGACGCCCTGGCGACTCGTCCATGCCGGAGAAGATGTGCCTCCTTCGCGCACGATGCCGACAAACGAGATTCGTGCAAAGCCTGCCATGACCTCGCTGTAGTAATGTTAGTGTGCTGGTTACACGAAAGAATGCACCACCCTCAAAATGGGATGAGCAAAGCACTCACAGCGCCATAACAAACCACTTGCAATTGTTTTGGATTAGTTACACACTGTAAGCGGTAATATTTGAGCCCGCGGCTCGAGATCATGCATCCATGCAGCAAGATATTCCTATAGCAAGCCATGAAAGCAATGATTCAACTCATATCCGCGCGCCACTCACACCCAAGTTGTCCCAATGACCCCATACCTCCCACTAGACAGTGTCTCGACTTTCAACAACATTTAGCTCAATCCAGATCCGTATCCGGATGCAAGTCGTCGTTCATAAGTTGCCGGTGCACAGCTCGTAGGCTTGACGTCACTCGTTCAAACAGCTTTTGACGTTCCGTCGTGCTTCGCTCGAGCTCCCTAATCGCGGCCTCCCGCGTTCGACTGTTTTCTTTGWCCAACTTCTTAGCGTTTTGAACAGCAGTGCCGAATTTGTCCCCGTCGTGACGGAGTTGTTCGGCAAGTGAACGGCGCTCGCCGATATGACGACTTTGGATCCTGTCGACGCATCCACCAATCTTCGTGCGATAGACATCCGCAATCCTCTTTCCCGTTTCTTTCGTTGATCCTAGGTGCTCCATTATTTTCTGCCAGATCTGTTAGCACACGGACCTTGCAGATCTGAGGGCATTATTGCGAACGTCAACGAGTTGGTGCAACTCCTGAGAGAGCTTGTCGGGCGGGTTGGCATTCTGGTCGTCAGGACTCGCCTCCTCCGCACCGTTCTTGGGGTCATCGCACAAAGGCTCGTCAGGCAGTGTACTAAAGTCCTGCAGATTGGAAAGAATTTGAGCATGTACACCACCAGAAACTCGTTGCATTGCGGGTATCGTGGGCTCTTGACGCTGAGATGGGCATTGTGCTCTCGTGTTGCTGCTCTGTTCAACGAGACGTGGCCCTTGGGCTCCAGTCTGTCGTTGAACCGGAAGCGGGCTTCCATGGACACTGACACTGTAGTTCCGTATAGGTTGCCTTGCTGTGAGATTTTGCTTCCCGCAAGGCTGAGAGGCCTCTTGCTTGCCTGGGCTGATCCTTATCGGCGATGGATTCCCAGAAATGACTCTTTGCTTCAAGCTCCCTGCAGCCTTGCGTGTTGTGACGTTTGAATCGCGAGCGGCGAGCACCTTGCGGTTGTCAGCGGGAACCGTTTGGCCACCGTCACCGTCAGCGACGGGTGCTGTTTTGCGAGAGGTTTTGGTCGCTTTGGCATCGATATTGGCCAACGGTGTTTCGTGGTATGACTGGGCAAGGGCAAAATTGTGATGCGAGTCCTCATTGACACCAACACGCTGTTCGGGTATGGCTTCCCGGCGGATGACATGATCGACGTCGCGCTTCTTTGGCGCGGCATCATCCTTTCGACTTTTGGCCGCTTGTAGGTTTGACGAAAGCGGGGAGGACGAACGAGAAAGAGGTGCGCTATTGTCACCGTCACTGGAGACAATGATGGGTTCATTGAGAGCGGCGGGCTTTGGCTTTACCGCGTCGGGTTTGAGGCACGGCGAGACCTTGTTCTGCTTTCTCGCTTGTTTTCCTCTCTTCGTTGGCTGCTTTGTGGGAGCCAAACACTTGCCGAGATCCGACTCGCCACTTCCAGTATCAACAAGGGGCGACACTTCTTGTGCTTTTGGTGCTGCCTTGGCCTTTCTCTTGGACTGCGCGCGCGTCACTGGGGCTTTTCTTTTCGGCACTTCAGCCGGAGAGCTGGACGGTTGCACAGACCCTCTGAGTGCGTTGACTATGGGCATTCGACCTTTCGGTAATGGCTTCGCTGGTTGCTCTCTGAGCTCCTGGGTCAAGTCGTCGAAATGCAAGGGCTGCTTGGGGCGCTGCTTGCGCTTCCTGCCCCTTTTATTCTGTGCTGCTGTGACGGACGCTTCCAGAGTGTCGGATGACAACACAGCACTACTCCCATCTAGTTTCTTCTGCTGAAGTGAGCCGAATACCTCGTCATGTTGCGAGGGCAGAGTGGACTTGTGGCCACGAGGCTTTCCGGCACCATCAGAATTCCTGCTGGTCTTGGTGGCAGAGTCTCTTGGTGGGTCTGATGTCCGCACCGTTTCGTGACTAAAGGGGTTCGACATAGGCTGGCGAATGTGCTGTGATGGCACTGGGACTACCGCCTTGTCGGCCTCCACGTCGCGTCGCTTGTTCTCTCGAATGGGAGTGGCATTATAGATGTCATCCATGTGCAGGTGTGAGGGGCTGCGAGCAGGCGTAGCAGGTTGATGTGCCCCATGGAGATTATAGTCGTTGAGTGGCTGAGTGGGCGTCAGACCGTTCTCGAAACAGCCAAAGATGTCTTTCACCGAGTCAAAGGGCTCAAAGGGCGAGCTGCGGAGCATCGTTGATGCCGTCTCAGAAAAATCTACCTTCTTGGCTGACTGTGGCTCTTCCAGCTGCGTTGGCGGTGGTGGGTCGACAGGTAGAGGCGCGGTGTCTGGGAGTTTGTCCCTTCCCGAGCTGGGACTGGAAAACGACGGTATTGATTCATCGAATTTCCACCCTGCTCGTGGCGTATCTCCGGGGCGCAACGGCGAACTTCGACACGCGAGCGACTCGGTTTCGGACCACTGAAAAGTCGTGCTGCGCTGGTGTTCCATTTTGGGGTCCTAGGTCTCTTGGAGTCTGGCGAAGTCAAGATCATCAAGTCCAAGTCTCTTGTCCAAGGTAATCGTTGGCTGACGGAACAGCAGCATTGCCAGTGAGGGATTTTGAGGCCGTTATGATGAAATCGTCGTGACCGCCATAGTGTTGAGGAATGAAGGAGCCCGCTGCAGGCCAAGAGCCCGGCGTAGGCGAGACCCCCGCAGCCCCCCCGGGCAGGGCACGCAAGCAGGGAGACATTTAGGTAGGCCAGCAAGAGAGAAAGAAGAGGAAGAAAATGCATGCCATTCTCGCTAACTAGGCAGGAAGCGTGGCCCCTTTTATAGGTGGCTGCCACGTATTCTGCTCCGCGGGGTGTTGTCTTTCCCACCAAAACATGTAGAGTAAATAAGTACTTCATAGTACTGCCTATTTTACTCGGCTTTGAGCCTGGGGGCCTGACTGCGCAGCTGTGAAGGCAGCTTATATACTCGTGTAGAAGAACCTGTGGAATAGGGCTGTGGAAGTGGCTTGTGTGTGTGTGTGATGGAGGAGGAATGTTGTGACGTCGAGGTCCGGCTCCGGCGCTGCAGCTACCTATGCAGCTACCCCAAAGTTGCCTGTTTCCTCGAATTAACTATGCAG